>BLSH010421999.1:468269-480397 GCA_018402905.1 Glandirana rugosa
GACAGATTATCGTACACAATTTATGTCCCTAAATTAACAAACGTCACGTGGGTAAACGTTTATTTACACATTCAATGTCTCGGGTCAGTTCCATGGGGTCATAAAAGACATCGAGATTGAGATTTAAAACTCTCGGAGGTGTCACCTTCACCTTCGTGTACGTAATATTACCTATCCGTCTCCCGTCTACTCAGACCTCCCTCGGTCGAGGAGAAATTTCCGTGTCCCCGTGTAACCTTAAGAATTGTCGAGGGAGGTCCGAGTGGACGGGAGACGGATAGGTAAAATGAAAGTTATCCAAAAATAACCAAAAATGTTTTCTTATTTGTTCAATATCGTCATGGAATATTGTAGTAACAACTGTCGAGACATCCATATTGCATTTCAACTTTTTGATGTTATAAGGTACTGCTATAACTTGTTTATTCTTTTGTAAAAACCAATAAAAACCTATTGAAAGTAAAATGGATAGGCAGAGGGCAGGTGAGCCTGGAGGGAGCTGTTAAGAATTCCAATGTGCCCCTGTGCCTTTAAAGAGGAGCTGGCTCCCTCCAGACTCATCTGCCCTCTGCCTATCCATTATAATGCATGTGCTTCCACTTCCACTGTGGAGGCTCTCAAAATTTAGAGTTAGAGCTACAGAAAATACTGGGGTACCTTGACTGGGCTCTGTAACTTACACATTTATTTGCAAATGGGTGCACTGCAAACAATTAAATCCCTGTATTTAACACATGCTATTAGACAGGACAAGTCAGTTGGTTAGTAGGCTGGTCGGTAAGTTGAGACGGGAATTTCTTTGGTTTTGTTTAGACCAAACCCCACCTTGAATGGACCAGCAATGGTGGAATTCTGTCTTTACATTCTAGGTAGCTGTGGTGGTTAATTCTCTTGATTTAGGGGGGCTCACGTACAGTCCTTGACATCACCAAAGGACCACACATAATATTCACTGAATTTAATGCTACTGAAAACTCTCAGAAACTGTAAACATATTATAGTAGTTATTGGAGACTAGTAAGTATGGGAGAATTTGGTTTTATTTGATCAATGACATGTGCCCATAATAGGTCAATGATGTCTAGAGTATCCCTGCCCCTTTGTCTACATCAGCCGCAGGGTGGGAAATTTATTGTTGGCAGCTCACTGGCCCAGCAAAGATAGCTAACTTCTGGGTTCAAGCAAACTTAGGCTTGGACAGGATCTCCTCACTAGGCTTGTGCAAATTGTTTTGTTCCGAATTTTGCAAACTTCGGCAATTCGGCCAAATTCAGAATTTCCGAATTTTAGTTTTTCCAATTTGTAAACTTGGAAATTTGCTTTAATTCGGCAAGTGCGGTAATTCTGCAAATGCGGTAATTCAGAAATTTGGAAATGTGCGGTAATTTGGCAATTGCGGTAATTGCTGAAATTCGGCAAACGGAACAGCCGAAAATCCGAAATTTGCAAATTCAGAAATTCGGAAATCCGAAAATTTGAAAATAACCTATAATTTAATAGTTATTTATTATTATTTCAAATGTTCTTTCTTATTTCCAAATTTCGGAAATTCGGAAATAAGAAAGAACATTTGAAATAATAACTAACTAATAAATAACTATTAAATTATAGGTATTGGAATTTCCTTGAAAATATGGCTGTTAGTGATATATTTCAAGTTCACTAACAGCCACATTTCAAGGAAATTCCAATACCTATAATTTAATAGTTATTTATTATTATTTCAAATGTAATATATTAGTTAGTTATTATTTCAAATGTTCTTTCTTATTTCCGAATTTCCGAAATTTGGAAATAAGAAAGAACATTTGAAATAATAATAAATAACTATTAAATTATAGGTATTGGAATTTCCTTGAAAATTTGGCTGTTAGTGAACTTAAATAGGAAATGTATCGCTGACAGCCATATTTCCAAGGAAATTCCAATACCTATAATTGAATAGTTATTTCTTGGTTATTATTCCAAATGTTTGTTATTTTCGAAATTTTGGATTTCTGAATTTCCGCATTTTTGGCTGTTCCGATTGCCGAATTTCCGAATTACCGCAATTGCCGAATTACTGCAAATTTCTGAATTTCCGAATTACCGCAATTGACAAAATACCACAAATTTCCGAATGACCACAATTTCCGAATTACCGCAATTGCCGAATTACCTCAAATGTCAGAATTTCCGAATTCCGAATTTCCGTAAAAAGATTGGAGACACAATTTGTGCTCAATACAGTTGTGTTCATAAGTTTACATAACCTGGCAGAATTTATAATTTCTTGGCCATTTTTCAGAGAATATGAATGATAACACAAAAACTTTCTTTCACTCATGGTTAGTGTTTGGCTGAAGCCATTTATTATCAATCAACTGTGTTTACTCTTTTTAAATCTTAATGACAACAGAAACTACCCAAATGACCCTGATCAAAAGTCTACATACCCCAGTTCTTAATACCGTGTATTGCCACCTTTAACATCAATGCTACAGCTTGTAACAAAGCCCAACAAACTAAAAGCCCAATTTTGGTCTCATCACTCCAAATGACTTTGCGCCAGGAGGTTTGAAGCTTGTCTCTGTGCTGTTTGGCGTATTGTAAGCGGGATACTTTGTGGCATTTGCGTAGTAATGGCTTTCTTCTGGCGACTCGACCATGCAGCCCATCTTTCTTCAAGTGCCACAAAGTATCGCATCTTGAAACAGCCACACCACATGTTTTCAGAGAGTCCTGTATTTCACCTGAAGTTATTTGTGGGTTTTTCTTTGCATCCCAAACAATTTTCCTGGCAGTTGTGGCTGAAAATGTAGTTGGTCTACCTGACCGTGGTTTGATTTCAACAGAACCCCTCATTTTCCACTTCTTGGTTAGAGTTTGAACACTGCTGATTGGCATTCTCAATTCCTTGGATATCTTTTTATATCCCTTTCCTGTTTTATACAGTACAACAACCTTTTCCCGCAGATCCTTTGACAATTATTTTGCTTTCCCATGACTCAGAATCCAACAGACAGATGCAAGGGTCTGTCAGGAATCCAGAAACTCATTGACCTTTTATACACACACACTAATTACAAGCAAACAGATCACAGATGAGGATGGTTACCTTTAATAGCCATTCAAACCCCTTTGTGTCAACTTGTGTGCATGTTATCAGGCCAAAATCACCAGGGTATGTAAACTTTTGATCAGGGACATTTGGGTAGTTTCTGTTGTCATTATGATTTAAAAAGAGTAAACAAAGTTGATTGATAATAAATGGCTTCAGCCAAACACTAACCATGAGTGAAAGAAAAGTTTTTGTGTTATCATTCATATTCTCTGAAAAATGTCCAAGAAATCATAAATCCTGCCAGGGTGTGTAAACTTATGAGCACAACTGTATAGGCTTCTTAAAAATTACGTGTCCTGTTGGAAATGATGAATTTATAATATTATTTTGAATAATATTGGGCTCTGAAATATATTATATGTATAAATTAAATGTAATAGTTATATATGTGAATGTTATTTGAATGTGCTTTTGGACAGAGAAAGTGTTGTATGTGCAATTCTATTTCAAAACTCATGTGAAGTAAAGGAGGGGTCATGTGTGTCTCCTTATGGACTAGGCCATATAAGTAGGTGTAGTTTGCTTTGAAAAGAGCTGACCTAACGATTTCAAACAGTATAAGAGTCGTGACTTTGTGGTATTAGCTAGGAAGGGTAGGAAAAGGGATGAACGCCTACATTCTTGGAGACGTAACGTGAACACCTGTCAGAACTCTTCCTCCTCCTGACTGACATCTGAAGCCATACCATATCTCATCATCATATGTGTTGCTATGTAAGTTTTGTCTGATGTTATGTTATTTGATGAAGAATAAACCCTTAAAGATTTTTCTAATGATGTCGTTCATGCAAGAGTTCTTCGATGAAAGCTGTGAAAGGATTTTCAACATCATGGTGGAAGAATGCGGACACGCACATAGATTGTTTAATCTTGACGCCTGTTTACGATCTTGCTACAACAAGTGAGTTTTTATGTCTGTTTTCTCACCTGTCAATAGCTTGTATGTTTTAGCAAGCAGAAGAGAAAGAAAAAAAAAACATCACAGTCCGGACAGTGTTCCTCTACTTTTAAAGATAAAAGGATTTCCGGTTTGAAGCGTAACGTTACGGGCGTGGAGCATACTGCCAAGGTCACGGGACATGCTAAGGTACGTGAAAGGTTTCACGGGATATCAGGCTTGGATAGTCTGAGGAAAAAAATGTGACATCTCCACGTTATTAAAAAGCCACCATCGAAGGAATGTTTGGCAGATATTCCCTTTGGAGCACTGGCAAGTTTGGAAATCAGACACTGAAAAAAATAGGGACGGACGCTCAGGACAAAAGATATCAGACACTTTTCTTCAAGGAAACCAAACAGATGGAAGTCAAAAGGTATTTAAAAAAAAAAGAACAGGAAAGAGCTTCAAAGAAGAAAAAGCTTACACACACATGGAACAAAAGAACAGACAAAGGAACGACAGAAAAGTCAACAGAACAACAGAAGACAAAATGAAACATCTCAAGACAAATGGACTGCTCGTCTCTTGTTTTTTAAGCGCGCATAAGAACTATCATTCTAAACAAGGGTGAGTGTTTGTTTTAAGAAAGATAATGGCTTAAGCTCAGGAGAAAAAAAAAAATTAGTCTCTAATATCGGGAGAAATTAGACCATCAAAATATGCTATATAGACATGCAATAGTTTAATGGAACAAGCTAGTATGAGAATAAGTTGTTTTAACATAGAAATAACTAAGTTTAATGCTGCATGTAAATTATTGTTATGAATATGTAAAGCCTTACAGTCAACATACAAAAGGCAGAACAAAGTTTAAGAAAAATCAATGTATTTAGTTGGAATAAGAACTGTATGTAAACTACATGATGGAAAAGAACATGATATGGTTGCAGGAAATAGTTAATGGCTTAACAATTTTTATGAAAAAGACAATGATTGGGAAAGAATTTTCTCGGGGAATTGGCCAATCACAGTTTATGGGCAGGACTCAATCTGTGAGTTTCACGAGATTGTTCTCTTGATTAATCAATTGTCTTTGCTATAATAAGAAAAGTCATATTGAACAGCAGTGTACATGATTATTAGCAGATGTACAATCAAAATCTGATGAAAAAAGTTAAAAATGTTAAAAAAAATAGAAACGAGATTGTTACTGATTGTACAATAATTGTACAATGTGTGGTAACTAAGTCTGGCAATGAACAGACCAACTGTAATAGATCATTCTTTGCGACAGTACTACCAGCTCGTAAGAAGAAGCCTAGATCCAGTTACATACTAACTAGCTACTCATCTTAAAATAGCTTGGAGTACAACACATTTTTATGTTAACCTTCAGAGATGTGGAAAAGAGTCCCAAGAGATACAAATATATATTTAAATTATTGTTTACTAATGTGATTGTTTTAAGAATATTTTTCTTAATACATTTTCTAGAGAATTCATTAATATTTTTCAGGCAAGCATATGTCAGGGAAAATTTTAATGAATTACTAAAGCTTATAGAGGACAAAGGTCAAATATATTTAATGAAACGAGAGGCCTTGTATACAATAATTTAAATATCTAAAAGAAAGTATTTATAAATTTGGTATTTTTGACTAATATAAAGATCTCTCTCTCTCAATTATTTTACATGCAAATGTAAGTAAGAGACAAGAGAACTAGTGATAGTTACAAATGTTAGTGTAACTGCAAAGTGTGGCAACCAACAATGCTGCTAAGGGAGCATGCACTTTGTTGATTAGAGTAGGATGCAGTGGCTGTGTCGGACCACTAGAGACTCAGACCACTGTTGTCTGTGTGAGAGCAGCGGTTTGACTCATTGTGCTGCCAGCACAGGGCAGCTGCTAAGAGAGCATGAATCATGAGCCTTGTTGATTTGAATAGGGTACAGGAGGTGGTACAAGAGATGGTCAGAGACTGCAGACATGGTACAGGAGATGATCAGAGACTGCAGACATGGCACAGGAGATGGTTAGAGGCTCCAAGCTTGGTACACGAGATGGCCAGAGACTGCAGACATGACATAAGAGATGGTCAGAGACTGCAGACATGGTACAGGAGATGGTCAGAGACTGCAGACATGATACATGAGATGGTCAGAGACTGCAGACATGATATAAGAGATGGTCAGAGACTGCAGACATGTTACAGGAGATGGTCAGAGGCTGCGGGCATGGTAAAGGAGATGGTCAGAGGCTGCAGACATGATACAAGAGATGGTCAGAGACTGAGGACATGATACAGGAGATGGTCAGAGACTGCAGACATGATATAAGAGATGGTCAGAGACTGCAGACATGGTACAGGAGATGGTCAGAGGCTGCAGACATGATACTAGAGATGGCCAGAGACTGCAGACATGATACAAGAGATGGTCAGAGACTGCAGACATGATACAAGAGATGGTCAGAGACTGCAGACATGATACAAGAGATGGTCAGATACTAAGGACATGATACAGGAGATGATCAGAGACTGTGGACATGATACAAGAGACTGTCAGAGACTGCACACATGATACAAGAGAGGGTCAGAGACTGCAGACATGATACAAGAGACTGTCAGAGACTGCACACATGATACAGGAGATGGTCAGAGACTGCAAACATGATACAAGAGACTGTCAGAGTGAGTAGCATGATATTTGTTGATTGGAGAAGGGTATAGTGGGTGTGTTGGACCTGTAGACCACTGTTGTCTATGTGAGAGCAGCGGTTTGGCTCTCCATTGTGCTGCTGGCACAGGGCAGCTGCTAAGGGAGCATGAGCACTTTTTATTTGAGTAGGGTGCAGGGGTTGTGTTGGACCACTAGAGACCCAGATCGCTGTTCTCTATGTGAGAGCAGAGGTTTGGCTCTCCAGTGAACTGCTGGAACAGCTTCATAAAGTTTTAGTCACAAACACATAAAAGGAAAAAAAAAATACTGGGCTTTACCTCTCAATTTTGGTGTATATGAACCCTTATATCTTTTAAGCCCACGTTGCCTACTTTAACCACTTGCCTGCTGGGCACTTTTATCCCCTTCCTGCCCAGGCCAATTTTCAGCTATCAGCGCTGTTACACTTTGAATAACAATTGCGTGGTCATGCAACGCTGTACCTATATGAAATTGTTATCATTTTTCACACAAATAGAGCTTTCTTTTTGTGGTATTTATTTTTTGCTAAACAAACCAAAAAAGACCGAAAATTAAAAAAAAAAAAAAATAATAATTTTTTTCATAGTTTGCTATAATTTTTTTCAAACAGGTAATTTTTCTCCTTCATTAATGTGTGCTGATAAGGCTGCACTGATGAGCACTGCTAGGTGGCACTGATGAGGCAGCATTGGTGGACACTGATGAGGTGGTACTGATGAGGCTGCACTGCAAGACATCACTGATGAGGTGGTACTGATGAGGCTGCACCGATAGGCGGCACTGATGTCCACTAATAGGTGACACTGATGGGCTCTGATAGGCAGCACTGAAGGGCACTGAGAGGTGGCACTGATGGGCACTTATAGGTGGCACTGGTGGGCACTTATAGGCACTGGTAGGCAGCACTGATGGGCACTAATAGGTATCACTGATTGATGACACTGATGAGGAGGCACTGATGGGCACTGATTGGCAGCACTGATGGGCACTGATAGGTGCTGCTGGTGGGCACTGATTGGCAGCACTGGTGGGCACTGTTGGGACTGTATTGATAATGAGGGCACTGATAATCAGTGCCCTCATTATCAGTACACATGTCCCTAACACAAGCCGGATATCGGCTCTCTCCTTCTTGGTAACCGGCTTGTGTTTATATCCTGTGATCAGCTGTTAGTGGCTGACAGCTGATCACGTGGTAAAGGACAACTGTGATTGGCCCTTTACTCTGATCTGTGATCAGATGAGTCCAAAGGACTCGGCAATCACAAAACGCGCTGCCCATGCACCCCCTGTGACGCCCTCCCAGCATTGGAAGCCCGCGCCGTAGCCATCTTTCGGCTATAGCGCAGGCAGCAAGCAGTTAATCACTCTGTGCGAAACGCGTCAGTGTTTTTGTCTGTGTGAGAGCAGAAATTTGTCTCTCTAGTGTGTTATTGGCACAGGGCAGCTGCTAAGAGAGCATGAACCTTGTTGATTAGAGTAGGATACAGGAGGTGTATCAGACCGCTAGAGACCCTGACGGCTGTTCTCTATGTGAGAGCAGCGGTTTGGCTCTCCGGTGTGCTGCTGACACAGGGCAGCTTCTTACAGCTTTAGGCATGAACACAAAAACAATTAAAAAAACTTCTATAAGGCTTTTCTTCACAAATTTTGGTGTATATGAACCTTTATATTGTCTATTCCCATGCTACCTACGATAAGCACTTTGAGCAAAACGCGTCAGTAATTCTTTAATGTCTGTTTTCCTAGGCATGTCTGTTTATCTTTACAATAAATTTACACTCAAGCAAAACAAACAAGATAATAAGGTTGTGAATCTTGTTGAACATACCAGGAATAGACAAGGTCTGAAATCCACAATCTATGAAGCATGGGGTATGCAAAGTCGGCTTCTTTGTAGCAGGAAGGTTTATGTTGACTACGTTATGTTTAATATACCCTCAAGACCTTCCGTATTATTCTTCTACCAATTTGTTAAGTCACTTGATTACAAAGGGTAATTCCTTTATCAATGTGGCAATAAGCCGGGATAATTAGTGCCCAAGATAACAGATGAGAGAGAAACAATGTCATCAATTACTAAACACAAAAACACAACAATAGCGAGCAAAATCAAAACATAGCGCTTTTTTTTTTTTTACTTCCAGCAAATTCCCCACATTTTCTTCTCACCACAAAAGCGTCCTGACAACAGAAACAGATAATGGCGTGCATTGTGATCGGCGGTAATTGTGTGCGAGTCAGAGGAAAACGAATATGCTAATCTTCCACATCTTAAGTGAAACATCAATTAGGAGTTCAAGCCGGGCTAAGCGCCAAAGACATATGGCGAGTGGGAGAACACAAGTCGATTCTCCATGAACAGAGAGCTTGCACGCCATCAGACTTGGAAGACGGAGGTTTTTGGCTAGAAAGAGACTCAAAAGGTTACCGAATAGACAGTACACAAATCTGCAAAGAAGACATTGGGGCCAATTCACAAGGGTCATCATTAATAGTGGAAGATAAATTGGACCTTCACTCAAAAATAAAATTTGTCCAATATCCCACCCCCCTCCACATTTTTTGTTTATTTACCCCTTTTGTGTTCTTTACTACTTCTCCCTACCTCTATTCTCATCAAGATTTGAACAACATCGGTCTGGAGCCTCCTTTGCATGGGCGTCCGCAGGTAGGGGCAAGTGCCCCCCCCTGGAATCAGGGATCGCAAAGTGTCTGCCAGGGGCGGACCAAGTGGGGGGCGAACCGCCCCGGGTACCACATTTTGGGGGGGTGTTCAGTCACAGTGTGGCATCTCTAGTGGGGTACGCTCCCGCTCTACACATCTTGAGGGCGTCAAGAGCCCTGGCTGCTCTCTCTCTTTTTTAGGTGGATTGGAACACCCCTTCAGCGCCGCAGTGGTATGGTCTGGTGATTGGGCTGCGTGCGTCCGTCCGTGACAGCCGCTCCGAAATATTATCACTGAAATGACTGCTCCACTTCCTTCTTCTGCTCCGCCTCCGCCCACCCACCACTGCTGTGCTGTAAAGCCAGGCCTGAGGCGGCCCGCCATCATGTGGGTACTGTCAGTGTAGTTTGGAATGTTCTCTGCCCGCCTGACAACGTTTCTAGAGAGTGCCAGTGGTGTCCTCCTCTTGCTAGGCTAGCTGCCGAGTGCCAACCGCCCTGTGGCTGAGCTGGCCTGGACCCAGGCCAGTACACGTGGGGGCGGGTGCGGAGGGGGGGGGGTCTGCACAGTGATGATGTTGCTGCTGCTGCATTGAAATGCATGACAGCACTGGCAGTGTGTGTGTCCTCCTCACCTGAGAAGAGTTTGTGAAGCTAGGGGGTGCATGTGTGTCCAGTCGCTTGGCTGCTTAGAGCTTGTGAGGGATATGATGAGGTGATTTGAAAATCTCCAACTACTTGAACAATTTCTTCTTTTCTTCTCATGGCATGAGCTTAAAGAGCATTCTTCTTGACATGATCCTAAGAAATCACAATGTTGTTAATACATTTTCTTTTTGTCATTTGGACCTTTAGCCTGGGTTCAGACTAATGCGATCCGCAGAGATCGCATGTCATTCGCACTTGAACTGCAGATGCCCCCCCCCTGAAAAAAGTTCTGAGGACGCCCATGCTCCTTTGATATGTACCTCACATATTCCAGGTGGTATCAGCTGAGGCTTTGAACTGTGCTGGTTGGAGGACCTGATACTGCATCATAAGGAGCTGGCTCCTGTTGGAGGTGATGGTGGCACAGGATCAGGTGTGGGGAGGGTGGGAGAAGATGGGGGGATCCAGAAGAACAACACTGGATGCACCAAGCATCCAGCATTTCTTGCTTGTGTGCTTGTTTGCTTGCTCAATTGTTTATAATACACTTGCACCCCAAACAACATCCCCATCTACAGCCCTCACTTGCCCCTTTACAGTCCTTTGCCCAATCCACAATTTTTGTAGGACTCTGCCACGACCATCAACATTCTCCAAGAGGTGGCATTATCACACTGCGGGCAAACTTCTTGACCCAGGTCAACATTGCCCTTATCCTCTATGATGGATAGCTCAGCCAAATGTTCTCATCTTCACCTCCATTGGATGTCTGGGGGGGGGGGGGTGCTTTTACTACCATATACCACCATAAACCACAACAGGAGGCCATAGAAGAACATTTTCCAGGAGATGGGTCCTTTACTTTTGACCTCCTGTTATAAGCACCCTGCTGTGTAAGTGAGGGGATCAGATGTAGATGTTTGGCATGCTTGTGTGTTATAAAAAAGCTAAGTCGGGCCATTTTTCTCTCTCAGTTCTCTTTTCTGATCTCAAATTTGGGGAAGGACTTGAATAACATCAACTCTATTCTCCACACTCTACTCTTAGCTCCGTTCACTGTATTCATTAATAATAAATAAATGAACAGCATACAATGTTGTTGTATGAATTCAACTTAGTGACTATTTTTTTTTTGGGTGGTGGTGGAGTGGTGGTTTTTTTTTGTTTTTTAGTTGGGGGTGGTGGACTTATTGACTATTAGATACGTTAAGAAGAGATAAGAGTGGAGTATGGCTAAAACATCTTTCCATGTGGGCGGCAAAGTATAGTAGACAGCATCCAGTGTTAGGAATCAGCAGCAGGGATGGCCAGATCGGCGTGGCTACACTCAGGAGATTGGGACCAGACTGTATATGCTTTAAAGCAATATTAAAGCCTTGGGTTTTAAAAAAAAAAAAAAAACCAAACATGTTATATTTACTTGCTCTGTGCAGTTGTTTTGCACAGAGCAGCCTGGATCCTCCTCTTCTCAAGTTCCATGCTGGTGCTCCTGGCCCCTCCCTCCTGCCGGGTGCTCCCACAGCAACACCCAAACAGGTGCGCTCCCAAGCTGTAGCTCTTTGTGTCCATTCACACACACACTATGAATTGTTCCCATGCTTTGACCCTGTTGCATGCAAGTCCAGTTGTAATAATTTGATATTTTTCAGAAAATGTACATGGGTATGCTATGTGGCCCCTGAAGAAGGGTAGTTCATCCCAAAACATGTCGGGCCTCCACCCATGAAGAAACCACGTCCCTACATGAATTACATCATCTTCATGTATACAATGTGGATTGCAACAGTTCATGCCTCCATGTTTTCTTTTAACTATGTATGTCATTTGTGTATATTTGTAATCATTGGTCACTTTGTAATAAACTGTACTATTTTTATTTAATTTTGGTTCTACTGCCTTAAAAGTCCCGCCATTCGTACTAGGGGACTACCTCTTGTCTCATTCACACACAGAGCGGCAACTTGGCCCTGCCCACTCCATCTCCTAATTGGCTCACTGGCTGTGATTGCCAGCAATGGCTCCCCCTGCTGCCAAAAGCCACTCAGGAGTGTGAGTCCCCGGAGAGGCAAGACTCTCGTGGACATTGTTGGATCGAGAGGGGGCTCAGGTAAGTATTAAGGGGGGCTGGG
>BLSH010421999.1:496473-512840 GCA_018402905.1 Glandirana rugosa
TAAAAAAGAAAATTGTGGAAGAGATCCACTCTAAATTCGAACGAGGACTGCTCACTACCTGTTAGTGCTTTGTGCATCTCGGTTGTTGACGAATGTTACAGGGTGAGGTCATGGAAAGAAAGGTAGGTATACTTATGAAATTTTACCCCGTGGTAGTTCGGTACCTTATGTGTCTGGAGATACGTGTAGGATGACATAATAAATGGGTGGGATCTATATAGTCCCTGATCTCAACTCGCTTGTGGACCTTCAAGCCCAAGACGACCAGGCAGGCTTGGAGCCCTGTTTCAGGCCCAGGCCCAGGCCTGCCTTGGGCTGTCCGTGCGATCGTTCGGGTTCCGTCCGGACCCGGACCCGGACTTTGTCCCGAGGTTCGGACGGACCAGCAGAACCCGAACTTCCAGGTGTTCGCTCAACTCTAGTCCCTGATATATCTAGGGTGGGTAAATAATACAGTAGGATGTGCATAGAGGTCTGTGTATTCCATGGCTTGATGGTGCCCCATTTTAAAGTATTCATATGGATGGAAAGAAAGGTACTGGAGTGGGACATTGTAAGCAGTTGTTGGCTCTACGTGTTTCGTGATTGTCCATCACTCGTCAGGAGCAAGCTTAAATCTCACCTAGAGAAGGTGTTAAAAGAAAAAATTGAGTATAGTCTGATGTGTATTGTGGGAGCCGAGTGTGAAAACCCACACACATTGTTTACCATGTTTGGGTACCAATGGTGCACCCGCAGGGCACACAGACCACCTGTGACCAGCCGGGCCGGGAGCTGAGGTGGGAGAAGTGGCGGTAGCACCCAGCCAGGGTGACGCCCGGCGCAGCAAGGGAGCAGCTATGGCATGGTGAACCTGTGAAGGATAATGGATGAAGGAATGAGTGTGTGTGTGTGTGTGTGATAGGCTAACAATTATAGGACTGACATGGGAGTGTATGTGTGTGAATATGAATGAGTGGGAGATGGTGAGAGAGTGATGAAAGAAGGGGATAAAGTGGGAATGGAAAAAGAATGAGGGTGAAAGGAAAATGAAGAGAGGAAAGGGAGTGGGGGAAAGACAAGTGAGTGGGAAAAGGGAGTGAGAACAAAAGAGGAAAAATATGAAAGGGACCTACTACCTCCAGGGGGAGGGGAGGGGAACATGAGGTGAATGTAAAATGGAATCTGAGCCGGTACATTACCTGAAAGGTGATGAATGTTAAGAACCATGTCCTGTTTGGAAAGGTGAAACATGCCGGAGATGTCCATCGCGGGGCCGGGCAACACCTGATATAGGCACCGCTGCCATTCGCCCCGCCAGCATCACGCATTCTGGAGCAGCGGGAGGGGGCGGGGACGGCCAACCCCGGACATGACGTCAGCCGGGGGAGTGGCGGTCCGACCCCATAATGCGTCCGCGTGAATGTATACCCAGACATAGGGGGGAAGCCGCTACCGCAGCCATGACTTGCACATGGTAAGTGTGGGACTGATGGGGGCCTGGTGGGCAAGGGGGCAAGCCGGCGACCAGGGGGGTCTGTGCTCAGGTCTGTCTGCCACCCCCTCGACCTATGGAGCACCAGCCACCACTGGAGGGTCGTTACTCTTCTGGACATCTTTCCAATTGGGCACAAGATGGCCAGGCCACATTCTGCCCCTCTCAACAGATGCTGTCAGTCCAGCTGATACCCACTCTGTCTACATGGTTGGAAACCGTGAGTGCACCCGGTTGGGCAGCCTGCTCCCCAGGTTTGTTGTAAACTGTTGCTGTATTACTTCAATACAAGTATCTATTGCACCTGTTTGTGTGAATTGTTGCCTCTGCACCACGCTGCACCCCACCTACATATTAGACATTCACTGTTCTCCCTCTCCTCTACCGGGTGACCTGCAATGCTGGTCCTGGGCCCGGTAGGACAGAGGAGCACAGAATGCATGGCAGGAGGAAGGGGGCATGGTGGAACGCAAATCCAGGGCTCCGTTAAAAGCAATCAGGCAGCTTTAAAAATGCCAAAAATTTCCTCAAATTGCCCACAATTTCTCAACAAACCACCTGAAAGATTAAGACATTGGACCCATTTGTCAGGCATGTGCACTCCTCCGAAACATTGCACTTTTTTGCTGTGATGTGGACTCTCTTCTATAAAGAAAAACGTTCAGACTCTATTTGAAGATTCATGGTGTGCTGGCAAAAATCCACCCCCCTACCCCAACCCCCACTTTTCTTTCCCGTCACTTCCCTCACTTCCCATGCCCCCTCTTTCTACTATATACCCCATGACATCCATTTATTTCAGCCTCATCGCCTCCTTTCTGAGGGCCCTTAAAAACCCTCACCTCTCCTAGGACACGAGACCTCAACATCCTTTTTTCCCCAAATGGTCAAAGGAAGGAAATCCACCTTTTCTGTACCCTCTCTTTGAAAAGTTTAAAAATTTGGAGGAAGCAAAAGGTGCCACTCAAGCCAGCAAAGCCTAAAATACAAGTACAATAATATAAATATAAACATATAATATAATATAATAATAAAATAAAATACAGTGCCTAAAAGTCAGCCCGTAGATTAATACTTGACAGATGGCAATGACCTTTAACTCTGTAATATATGATGTAGTTATGGCTAAACAACATGTATGGTGTGTATCTAACCAGGGCTTTTTTTCAGCGGGAATGCAAGGGAATGCTGTTCCAGCACCTCCAGCACTGAGTGGCAAGGGGTGCTGGGGTGCGTTGGAGGGTCTATTGATACTAGCTACTGGGGGAAATCTTCTGCCATTGAGGGGGATCTAATGTTGCAGGGGAGCCTGTTGTTGCTGGGGGATCTGTTGCTGCTGGAAGGGATCTACTGTTGAGGGAGGGGTCTATTTAAGCTGTCTGATGGGAGATATATTGTTGCTGGTGGGGGTCTTTTGTTGCGGGGTGGATCTATTGTTGCTGGGGCTGGGTATTTTGTTTTGAGGTGGAGCTATTGCTGTTGTTGTTCAGTCAGTTATTCATGTCCAACTCTTGGTGACCTCATGAACCATAGCACGCCAGGCTTTTCTGTCCTCCACTGCCTCCCAGAGCTTGCTTAACTGCATGTTCATTGTTTAATCAATGATATCTATCCATCTTCTTTTCTGTCATCCTCTTCTCATTTTTCCTTCCACTCTTCCCAGCATCAGGGACTTTTGGTGTGTTCTTCTTTTGGGGTGCGGCAAACAATCACCCCCCCCCCGGGTGGTGCGGCACAGACAGCCCCCCCCCCCACGGGCGGTCCAGCACTAACCCGCTCATATGACGGGGCTGTGGTGTCCTCTTCTCCTCTCCTGGAGCACGGGCAATGGCGGCTCCTGTGTTCACTCCTCAAGCTTCCTCCTCCATGTGTCTCCTCTTCTGCCAAAATGCTAGGCATCCAATAGGATCGCCTGATGCTTTGGCCAATCGGGGAACAGGTCTCATGACCTGCCTCCTGATTGGCCGGGAGGAACTTTAGGGTGAAAATAGCGAACATTAATTCGCTATCGTCACACAAAAGGGCGCAATCAGGGCACAATGCATCCTTTTTTAAAGCCTTTTAGAGCTTCTGACTCTAATCAGGTGCTTCAAAAAACACCCCCCCCCCATTGCAATCCCTAGGCCGGCACTGTGATATATAGATCAGGGGGCCGGACGCATGGATGGGGGGGCGGTGCCCGTGCGCCCTCTATGGACAGACCACCACTAGTCTTTTCCAATGACTTTGCATTAGGTGGCCAAAGTATTTGAGTTTCAGCTTCAGGATCTGTCATTCCAGTAAATATTCAGGGCTGATTTCCTTCAGGATTGACTGGTTTGATCTTCTTGCCATCCATGGGACTTTCAAGAGTCTTCTAAAACACCATAGTTCAAAAGCATCAATTCTTCAGCGTTCAGCCTTCCTTATGGTTCAACTTTCACAGCCATAGGTTACTACTGGGAATGCCATAGCTTTGACTGTACAGCACTTTGTCAGGAGGGTGATGTCTCTGCTTTTTATTATGATGTCTAGGTTTGCCATTGCGTTCCTCCCAAGAAGCAAGTGTCTCTTAATTGCATGGCTAAAGTCACCATCTGCCGTGATCTTGAAGCCTAGGAAGATAAAATTGATAAAAATGTGTTGCTGGTGTCCATCGTTGATGTAAAGAGCTTTTATTGCTGGGGGGGATTTGGTTGTGGGGGGGTCAATTGTTTCTGGGGGGATCTACTTTTCCTGGGGGGGGGTCTATTGTTGCTGGCTGCAGGGGATCTATTTTACTGCTTTTCTTGTTATCATTAACAAATTCTATGCAAATTACTTAGCACCACAAAATCATAATTGGTTCTGTAAACTCTTAAAGGGGCGGTACTGGGAGGTGGGTAGGGGGTGGGACCAAGGAACAGTGCTTGGAGGTGGGTGGGGGGTGTAGACAAGGGGTGACTCAGAAGGAGTACCCGCACCTATTCTTTGAGAAAAAAAGGCCTGTATCTTACTATAAACAAATGCAACCAATGCTGTATATCAAGATGACAAATGTGATAAATACGGTATATATATATATTATTGTACCAATTTTCCTTCTTCTTGCACAAAATAACACATTTATAAAAAATAAAAAGAATTGCCAATAATTTTCATTAAAATTGAACAATTAATTCTGGAGGAAAACCGAATCAAATTCTATCAAATTAATTGTCTGCTTTGTTGTGCTTAAAGTGGAGTTCCACCCAGAATTTTTTTTGTTGGCATCCACTCTTTTAATACTAAATAGATGTAACCTTTTGTTTCCTTACTTTCAAACCGCCTAGTAATTCCATGTATTTTTTACTCTCAAATTCGTTTCTCTCACTCCTGGACTTTTCCATTTTAGGTGAGGGCATCTGAAGCCCATCCTGGGTCTCCTGGTATCTCTTCCTGAAAGAAGTGCATGGTGGGTAACCATCATGCACTCCTCGATCTCGGTCCGCCTTAAATCGTGTCACTTCCTGTCTGGAAATAACACGATTTTACAGTACAGGGAAGCCCACTGACTCCTGGGAAATGATGAGTCACATCTCCCAGGAGGCCAGGCGAAGCAGGAAGTAAGGAGAAGAGCCTAGGACCAAAAAGGGGCAGAATACAGGGACCACCTAGCAACAAGCGTTGGGTGAGTATACATTTTTTTTTCCTTCAAAGGTAAGTCTATATAGGCAAAGGACTTGAATGATGTAAAAAAAATGTCTAGGTGGAACTCCGCTTTAAAGATAATTTTTAAGGGAAAGGATGTTTCAAGAGATCAAATCTACGATAAATTGTTAATACAAAAAATGTACGAACAGAAAAAAATCTAGAACAGCACTGGTAGCAAGTGTTGGGCAGGAAACAGAATGGTAAGCAATCTTCTTTATACCAGAAGACATCCAAAGACTGCAAAAACAGTGTGATTTGCTGGATGCCCTCACTCTATCAGACACCTAAAGATAATACAAAATATATAGCACCAGGTCTCCACAAAATCACCTTCTGCCCGCTGATTATTTGTGTGTGTGTGTATTTTCTTCTTTGACTTCATCTGGATTAAATAAAGAAGGTGGAATATTGTGGTCACCAGGTTAATGAACTTCTTGTGAAGAAATGGAAATTGAAATGACACCGGGCACCGTATTAGGTAGTGGAAAGTGAAAACTTCTCTAGGCAATAATAGATTTTCATGACGCGAATGAAAGACTAGGAATGTTTGCAGCTTATTTTAGGCAAAGCCAAAATGCAATTCCAGAAAAACAGCATCTTGTAAGGGTTCTGTTTATGACTCGATATGATGCCAACTTTAAAAGCAGTCTTCATTAAAAAGCCCATCTCCAGGCCAATGTTTTCCCCATCCTTCAATCCTCCCCACCCACTCCATTTCCACCCATTTATAAATGTATTTAAATTAAATAAAAAACCCAAATTATTCTACACAGTGCTCTTGGAGTGAAGCCCAGTCATCCACTTCTGTAGTCCAGGCTTATTACCACCCCTTATGGTGATGTTATCACCCACCACTTGAGTCTTCAAGAACTTATGAGGAACCCATCGATGAACAGCAAGTGTAAAGTGTTCAAAAGGGAGCAATGTAGGCACTCAAACAAGGTTTTCTGAAGTCCAGAAGAAAAGACATGTGACCTAATTTGTCACATAACCATGGGTTAAAATATTTATATTAAGGAGAATGTACAGAGAGAAGCCGGAACATGCAAAGATGGGCAGGAACTCCCAAAGTCACAATGCAATTCCAGAAAAACAGCATCTTGTAAGGGTTCTGTCTATGACTCGATATGGTGCCAACTCTGAAAGCAGTCTTCATTAAAAAGCCCATCTCCAAGCCAATGTTTTCCCCATCCTTCAAT
Source organism: Glandirana rugosa (assembly GCA_018402905.1). Lineage (NCBI taxonomy): Eukaryota > Metazoa > Chordata > Amphibia > Anura > Ranidae > Glandirana > Glandirana rugosa. The sequence continues at coordinate 502,798 of BLSH010421999.1, forward strand.
CCTCCCCACTCACCTCATTTCCACCAATTCATAAATGTATTTTAAAGGAAAAAAAAAACATTCTACACAGCGCTCTTGGAGTGAAGCCCAGTCATCCACTTCTGTAGTCCAGGCTTATTGCCACCTCTTATGGTAATGTTATCACCCATCAATTGAGTCTTTAGGAACTTATGAGGAACCCATCGATGAACAGCAAGTGGAAAGTGTTCACAGGGGAGCAATGTAAGCACTCAAACAAGGCTTTCTGAAGTCCAGAAGAAAAGACTTGCAACCTAATTTGTCACATGACCATGGGTTAAAATATTTATATTAAGGAGAATGTACTGAGAGAAGCCGGAACATGCAAAGATGGGTAGGAACTCCCAAAGTCACAATGCGATTCCAGAAAAACAGCATCTTGTAAGGGTTCTGTCCATGACTCGATATGGTGCCAACTTTGAAAGCAGTCTTCATTAAAAAGCCCATCTCCAGGCCAATGTTGTCCCCATCCTTCAATCCTCCTCGCCCACCCCATTTCCACCATTTCATAAATTTATTTAAAAGAAAAAAAAAAACATTCTACACAGTGCTCTTTCTGGAAGTGAAGCCCAGTCATCCACTTCTGTAGTCCAGGCTTATTGCCACCCCTGATGGTGATGTTATCACCCATCACTTGAGTCTTCAAGAACTTATGAGGAACCCATTGATGAACAGCAAGTGGAAAGTGTTCAAAAGGGAGCAATGTAGGCACTCAAACAAGGTTTTCTGAAGTCCAGAAGAAAAGACATGCGACCTAATTTGTCACATGATCATGGGTTAAAATATTTCTATTAAGGAGAATGTACTGAGAGAAGCCGGAACATGCAAAGATGGGTAGGAACTCCCAAAGTCACAATGCGATTCCAGAAAAACAGCATCTTGTAAGGGTTCTGTCCATGACTCGATATGGTGCCAACTTTGAAAGCAGTCTTCATTAAAAAGCCCATCTCCAGGCCAATGTTGTCCCCATCCTTCAATCCTCCTCGCCCACCCCATTTCCACCATTTCATAAATTTATTTAAAAGAAAAAAAAAAACATTCTACACAGTGCTCTTTCTGGAAGTGAAGCCCAGTCATCCACTTCTGTAGTCCAGGCTTATTGCCACCCCTGATGGTGATGTTATCACCCATCACTTGAGTCTTCAAGAACTTATGAGGAACCCATTGATGAACAGCAAGTGGAAAGTGTTCAAAAGGGAGCAATGTAGGCACTCAAACAAGGTTTTCTGAAGTCCAGAAGAAAAGACATGCGACCTAATTTGTCACATGATCATGGGTTAAAATATTTCTATTAAGGAGAATGTACTGAGAGAAGCCGGAACATGCAAAGATGGGTAGGAACTCCCAAAGTCACAATGCGATTCCAGAAAAACAGCATCTTGTAAGGGTTCTGTCCATGACTCGATATGGTGCCAACTCTGAAAGCAGTCTTCATTAAAAAGCCCATCTCCAGGCCAATGTTTTCCCCATCCTTCAATCCTCCCCACCCACCTCATTTCCACCAATTCATAAATGTATTTTAAAGGAAAAAAAAAAACATTCTACACAGCGCTCTTGGAGTGAAGCCCAGTCATCCACTTCTGTAGTCCAGGCTTATTGCCACCTCTCATGGTAATGTTATCACCCATCAATTGAGTCTTTAGGAACTTATGAGGAACCCATCGATGAACAGCAAGTGGAAAGTGTTCACAGGGGAGCAATGTAAGCACTCAAACAAGGCTTTCTGAAGTCCAGAAGAAAAGACTTGCAACCTAATTTGTCACATGACCATGGGTTAAAATATTTATATTAAGGAGAATGTACCGAGAGAAGCAGGAAAATGCAAAGATGGGCAGGAACCCCCAAAGCCACAATGCAATTCCAGAAAAACAGCATCTTGTATGGGTTCTGTCTATGACTCGATATGGTGCCAACTTTGAAAGCAGTCTTCGTTAAAAAGCCCATCTCCAGGCCAATGTGTTCCCCATCCTTCAATCCTCCTCGCCCACCCCATTTCCACCAATTCATACATTTATTTAAAAAAAAAAAAAAGCATTCTACACAGTGCTCTTTCTGGAAGTGAAGCCCAGTCATCTACTTCTGCAGTCCAGGCTTATTGCCACCCCTCATGGTGATGTTATCACCCACCACTTGAGTCTTTATGAACTTATAAGGAACCCATCGATGAACAGCAAGTGGAAAATGTTCACAGGGGAGCATTGTAGGCACTTAAACAAAGTTCACTGAAGTCCAGAAGAAAAGACTTGAGGCCTGATTAGTCACATGACCATGGGTTAAAATATTTATATTAAGGAGAATGTACAGGAACAGGCAAACATGGGCAGGACCACTCAAAACCAAAACTCCAAGAATGACAGAGTCAGGAGCTTGATACCTCATGTTCTTGTTGAAGTATCCAAGATATAGAGGAAACCAGGAGGTGACTCAGCCCAGTATGCTCCTTCAATAAATAGACTGGCTATTTGAATAGACTGGCTATTTAACAAAGAATACCCACCCCTCCCACATTTATCATCTAAGGGCAGATTCACGTGCAAAGTGCAAACTAAGCATGTAGTCTTGGTCTCTAGAGCAAGGATATGCAATTAGCAGACCTCCAGCTGTTGCAGAACTACAAGTCCCATGAGGCATAGCAAGACTTTAAAAGCCTCAAGCATGACACCCAGAGGCAGAGGCATGATGGGACTTGTAGTTTTGCAACAGCTGGAGGTCTGCTAATTGCTTACCCTTGGTCTAAAGCAGCCTTTCTCAACCTTTGCAACATCGAGGAACCCTTGAAATAATTCTTCGGTCTCAGGGAACCCCTGCTAAAAATTAAAAATCTACAACTCATGATACATTAGTATGATGGTCATTGGGAAGAATTACCCCCTTACAGATCGCTAAAAAGATCAATGATGTCATTGGGAATTTATCTGAGAGGTAGAAATTGACCATTGCTCAAGGAACCCCTAGCAACCTCTGGAGGAACCCTAGGGTTCCACGGAACCCTGGTTGAGAAACCCTGGTCTAGAGCAAGGATATGCAATTAGCAGACCTCCAGCTGTTGCAGAACTACAAGTCCCATGAGGCATAGCAAGACTTTAAAAGCCTCAAGCATGACACCCAGAGGCAGAGGCATGATGGGACTTGTAGTTTTGCAACAGCTGGAGGTCCGCTAATTGCTTACCCCTGGTCTAGAGGTTCAGTTGTTGTTTGTGCAAACATTATAAAGGAAAAGATGGAGGTTACTTTGACCTTGGAAAATTGTTGTTGACAGGGATGGCAGTAGTAGTATTTTAGAACTGTTGACCTTCTGGGATTCACATTTATCAGTCTTTAGAATTATATGGAGAATGGTATAGAAACATTGAGTGAGTGCCCATTGTGTTCTAGAGAAAACACCTTCACAGAGCTCCAAGGAGAATGGCTTGGCTTGCTTAAGATGAAGTAGAAGTCAAAGGTTGCCCATCTCTGAACAATATATTATACAGTATACTGTATATATTTGGTTTTGAAAAGGATGGAGTTTGGACTGAGTTGGATTTCACTACTAAGAAAAAAGTTGTATCCGTGTAGCTTTTATGTACTTATACATTATCTGCAAGCTGCTAGCACCAAAGTGATTGACTCTACATAACAACGTAAAATATATATACATATTACAGCACTTTTTGTGTTACAGCAAATACATAAATGCACTTAATATCCAATGTGTCACTAAAACCAAAAACATAAAGTTTAGTATATATAAATGCAAATTGTTTTAACAAAGAAAACACTGCCTAATATTTGTTTTATTTAATATTTTGTGTTTTTTCCGTACTGTCAATCAATCAAGAACATGAAATCAAGGCTGGGCAATGGATTATCAAACTTGGATGATTGGATGTTGCTATAAGTCACGACTTGCATAAAAGAAACCGTCCTAATTAAAGGGTGTGATGACTGCAGTCTTAAGCCTCGTACACACCGGACGACGATCGTATACAACAGGTCGTACGAACGACCGTTGTATGCGAAATCGATCGTTAGTACACGCGATTAGAACAGCCGACATATGACGGTCATACAAGGGGAGTTGTATGAACAGACTAGAAAACTTGGTCGTACCAACAAGCGCTCATACGACCGTTGTATCGTGTGTACAGAGCAGTTGGTACAACAAGTTGTATTGTGCAAAACACGCATGCTCCAAAGTCAGGAACGGCCGGATGCTAATTACATGCACCTGAACGTTCTTTCTTTGGTCGCACAATCGTGTAGTGCAGTCAGTATGCTAGATACAACAGCCAACATACGATTTGAGCTGTTCGGTTCGGACCGTCGAACCGTGTGTACGAGACTTTACTTTGACCATCTCTTGGAGCAGAGATCCTCTAATTGGGGGTTGAGGTCAACGTCACACACAGTTCAGGTTGGCGTTGACCAGTTTATTGCAATTCCAACATCAGCATACGAATCTTCCACCACTCTAAAAAAAAAACGATTTTCTCGATTTACAAAACATAGCAAAAAAAAAAAAAAAGAAGGTGGATCCCCTCATGACGAAACACTTTGGGAGGGGCGTTATATGCTGACGTCATGCCGCCGTTTCCGGTTCCTGGGACAGCGGCCATCTTTTAATTCTGGTTCCGTGCGGTGAGCTTTTTTTCTAGCATCTTGACAGTACTGTGACGTTTAGATTGTGAACTATGGAGACTCGGTGAACCATTCAAGTGCAAGTGGATCATGATATACATGCATACTATGTACCTCTGGTGAGTGATCACTTTGTTTCTTTCTCATGTGGTGAATATCCAGATGATGTTGCTCATCTCTGTATGCATTCCATTCATTTCTGGTGAGTGCATAAGGGGGAGTGGAGTAGCAGCACCGTCTTTTTCACGGCACATGGTGGGTTTTTCTTCCCAATCTGGAAGATCTTCCGATTCTATTGGGTTTGATGAACTTTTTGGAATGTTATTGAACACCGTGTTTTAGTCCTGCACTTTGTTTTTTTGTTTTATATTTTGTGCTCAAGGTTTGTGGAGTCACCTTGAGTGTCAGCGGCTGTGACCTTTAGGTGCTCACTTATTCTTTATTTTCTTTGGTATTCTGGATCTACAGATTAACCACTTCAGCCCCAGAAGGATTTCCCCCTTTAGGACCAGAGCACGTTTTGCGATTCGGCACTGCGTCACTTTAACAATTGCACGGTCGTGCGACAAAATTTGCATCCTTTTTCCCCACAAATAGAGCTTTCTTTTGGTGGTATTTGGTCACCTCTGCGTCATTTCTGATCCCCGCTATAAACAAAAAAAGAGCGACAATTTTGCAAAAAAAAAAAAAATTACTAAAATACAGATCCAAAAAAATATATATAAAAAAAATATATTTTTTCATCGGTTTTGGCCGTTTTATATTTTTCCTCATATTTTTGGTAAAAAAAAACAACAAATCGGCGTATATTGATTGGTTGGCGCAAAGGTTGCCACGTTTACGAATGATGAGACTTAATTTCTGGGGTTTTTATTTATTTTTTACTAGTAATGGCGGTGATCTGCGATTTTTAGCGGGACTGCAATATTACGGCGGACATGTCAGACATTTTGACACTTTTTTGGGACCATTGGCATTTATACAGCCATCAGTGCTATTAAAATGCACTGATTACTGTAGGGAAGAGGCTAACCTGCAGGGGGCGCTCTAAGGGATAACTGTGTTCCATGTGTGTGTTACTAACTGTATGGGGGCTGGGCTGAGTGGGGGAGGAGAGTGATCGCAGCTCCCATATTCAGGAGCCTGCGATCACAGCCCTTCCCCCTCTGTCAGAACGGAGACCCGTGTGTTTACTTACACGGACCTCCGTTCTGTCACTGCGGGGGAGCAATCGCGGGTAGTCAGCAGACATTGTGTCCACCCTCACGCGCTCCTTGTGAGCGTGCGAGCACACCACCGGCGGCACGAGCGCTCATGATCCGCGATCTCGCAGCAGCCGTCAGGTGACGTCGGTTTGCGATACCCAACCACTATGCGGCGTCAGGCGATGGCGGGCGGTCGGCAAGTGGTTAACCACTTGCAGACTGACCCGCGCACATATACTGCGGCAGGGCTACCGCTCTGTGCCAGATCACGTACCTAGTACGTAATCTGACACTTCCGTGTCTGGGGCACGTGCACCATGGGCAGACTACTCCCGCTGTGATTGGACATAGCGGGAGCCAATCAGCAAATGGTCGGGAAAGGCAGATCACCGTTCTGTGAGAGGGGAATGTACTGATCCTGTGTTTCTGCTAAGCAGGAACACAGATCTTTACCTTCCCCCAGTCAAAGCCAACTCCCCCACAGTTAGTAAGCACTCCCTAGGAACACAGTTAACCCTTTAATTGCACCTGATGTTAACTCCTTCCCTGCCAGTGTCATTAGTGCAGTGTATATTTTTAGCACTGATCACTGTGTTAGTGTCACTTGTCCCCAAAAAGTGGCAGTTAGGTGTTCAATTTGTCCGCCGCAATATCACAGTCACGCTATAAGTTGCTAGTCGCCACCATTACTATTAAAAAAAAATCCCATAGTTTGTAGATGATATAATTTGTGCGCAAACAATCAATATACGCTTATTGGTATTTTTGATCAAAAACATGTAGCAGAATACATATTGGCCTAAATTGATGAATAAATTTGATTTTTTACATTTTTTATTGGATATGCATTGCAGCAGAAAGTATAACATATTGTTTTTTTGCTTCAGAATTGTTGGTCTTTTTTTTGTTTATAGCGCAAAAAATAAAAACAGCAGACGTCATGAAGGGGGGTAAATCTTCCAGAGCTGAAGTGGCTTAAGCCATTGTAAAGGTACATTTAAAAAAAAAAAATAACAAACATGTCTATATTTACCTGTTCTATTGCACAGAGCGCCCCTGAACCTCATGCATGCTCACTCCTGAGCCCTGCTGCTGCGTCCATTGACACAGACAGCGTGGCTTGGCCCTGCCCCCTGATGCCTCGTCACTGGCTTTGATTGACAGCATGCCCCAGCGGCGAGACCTGGAAGTGAGGGGAGAGAAGAGCTGCATACGTACACAGAGCTGGATTGAATGAGGGTGCAGGTAAGAAGAAGAGGGGGTGAGGGGGGATGCTGATGCCTAAACATTTTTTACCTTAATGCAAGGAATCCATTAAGGTAAACATGTTTAGGCTTTATACCCACTTTAAGCTATAAGCACTAAATCAGGATTTCTCAACCAGGGTTCCTCCAGTCCAGATGTTGCTAGGGGTACCTTGAGGGTTCCTCCAGAGGTCGCTATGGGTTCATTGAGGGTTCCTCCAGAGGTTGCTAGGGGTTCATTGGGGGTTCCTCTAGAGGTTGCTATGGGGTTCCTTGAGGGTTCCTCCAGAGGTTGCTAGGGGTTCCTTGAGGGTTCCTCCAAAGGTTGCTAGAGGTTCCTTGAGGGTTCCTCCAGAGGTTGCTAGGGTTTCCTTGAGGGCTCCTCCAGAAGTTGCTAGGGGTTCCTTGAGGGTTCCTCCAGAGGTCGCTATGGGTTCATTGAGTGTTCCTCCAGAGGTCGCTATGGGTTCATTGAGGGTTCCTCCAGAGGTTGCTAGGGGTTCCTTGGGGGTTCCTCCAGAGGTTGCTATGGGGTTCCTTGAGGGTTCCTCCAGAGGTTGCTAGGGGTTCCTTGAGGGTTCCTTCAAAGGTTGCTAGAGGTTCCTTGAGGGTTCCTCCAGAGGTTGCTAGGGGTTCCTTGAGGGCTCCTCCAGAGGTTGCTATGGGGTTCCTTGAGGGTTCCTCCCGAGGTTGCTATGGGGTTCCTTGAGGGTTCCTCCAGAGGTTCCTAGGGGTTCCTTGAGCAAAGAGCAATTTCTGCCCCTCAGATAAGTTCCCTCTGACACCATTGATCTTTTTCTGTAAGGGGGTAATTCTTCCCAATGACCACAAGTGTAAGGAACATTCGTCCCACTGACCACCACACTAATGTATTATAAGTAGAGTTGAGCGAACCCGAACTGTAAAGTTCAGGTTCGTACCGGACTTTGGGATGTCCGTGTCCCGAACCCGGACATTTGAGAAAAAGTCTGGGTTCAGGGTTCGGGTATTTTTCGCTCCTTTTGAATAGCTGCAGGGCAGCCAATCAACAAGCGTTTCACTCGTTTGCCCTTAGAAGCCATCACAGCCATGCCTACTAATGGCATGGCTGTGATTGACCAGTGCATCATGTGACCCAGCCTCAATATGAGCTGGAGTCACGTAGCGCTGCATGTCACATGCTCTAAGGCTAGTGTAGGGAGAGGATGCTGCCGCTGCTGTGAGGGAAAGATTAGCGTTCTAAAATCATCTCATATTTAGTATAGGGAGAGGTTCCTGGTGCTGCTGTGAGGGATAGATTAGCTTTCTAAAAGCATCTCATTCTGCTATAGGGAGAGGTTCCTGGTGCTGCTGTGAGGGATAGATTAGCGTTCTAAAATCATCTCATACTGCTATAGATAGAGGTTCCTGCTGCTGCTGTGAGGGATAGATTAGTGTTCTAAAATCATCTCATACTGCTATAGGGAGAGGTTCCTTCCTGGTGCTGGTGTGAGGGATAGATTAGCATTCTAAAATCATCTCATACTGCTATAGGCAGAGGTTCCTGGTGCTGGTGTGAGGGATAGATTAGCGTTCTAAAATCATCTCATACTGCTATAGGCAGAGGTTCCTGGTGCTGGTGTGAGGGATAGATTAGCGTTCTAAAATCATCTCACTCTGCTATAGGGAGAGGTTCCTGGTGTTGGTGTGAGGGATAGATTAACGTTCTAAAATCATCTCATACTGCTATAGGGAGAAGTTCCTGCTGCTGCTGTGAGGGGTCGACTAGTGTTCTAAAATCATCTCATACTGCTATAGGGAGACGTTCCTGGTGCTGCTGTGAGGGATAGATTAGTGTTCTAAAATCATCTCATACTGCTATAGGGAGAGGTTCCTGCTGCTGGTGTGAGGGACAGATTAGTGTTCTAAAATCATCTCATACTGCTATAGGGAGAGGTTCCTGGTGCTGCTGTGAGGGATAGATTAGTGTTCTAAAATCATCTCATACTGCTATAGGGAGAGGTTCCTGGTGCTGGTGTGAGGGACAAATTAACGTTCTAAAATCATCTCATACTGCTATAGGGAGAGGTTCCTTCCTGGTGCTGGTGTGAGGGATAGATTATCATTCTAAAATAATCTCATACTGCTATAGGGAGAAGTTCCTGGTGCTGCTGTGAGGGATAGATTAGTGTTCTAAAAGCATCTCTCATACTGCTATAGGGAGAGGTTCCTGGTGCTGGTGTGAGGGACAAATTAGCATTCTAAAATCATCTCATACTGCTATAGGGAGAGGTTTTTGCTGCTGCTGTGAGGGATAGATTAGTGTTCTAAAATAATCTCATACTGCTATAGGGAGAGGTTCCTTCCTGGTGCTGGTGTGAGGGATAGATTAGCATTCTAAAATCATCTCACACTGCTATAGGGAGAGGTTCCTGGTGCTGCTGTGAGGGATAGATTAGTGTTCTAAAATCATCTCATACTGCTATAGGGAGAGGTTCCTGCTGCTGGTGTGAGGGACAGATTAGTGTACTAAAATCATATCATATTGGTATAGGGAGAGGTTCCTGCTGCTGGTGTGAGGGACAGATTAGTGTTCTAAAATCATATCATATTGGTATAGGGAGAGGTTCCTGCTGCTGGTGTGAGGGACAGATTAGTGTTCTAAAATCATCTCAGGCTGCTATAGGGAGAGGTTCCTGCTGCTGCTGTGAGGGATAGATTAGTGTTCTAAAATCATCTCATACTGCTATAGGGAGAGGTTCCTGCTGCTGCTGTGAGGGATAGATTAGCGTTCTAAAATCATCTCATACTGCTATAGGTAGAGGTCCCTGCCGCTGCTGTGAGGGATAGATTAGTGTTCTAAAATCATCTCATACTGCTATAGGGAGAGGTTCCTTCCTGGTGCTGGTGTGAGGGATAGATTAGCATTCTAAAATCATCTCATACTGCTATAGGGAGAGGTTCCTGCTGCTGCTGTGAGGGATAGATTAGTGTTCTA
>BLSH010421999.1:522807-540819 GCA_018402905.1 Glandirana rugosa
ACGTAAAAGTAGAGTCGACGAGGGGTCTACCTTCTCGCGTCTCGTTTAATTCTTTTTTTTTTTTTTTTATCTACTTTTGTTTATTGCTAGTGCGATACTTAAAACACTTCCTAGCGCCGACATCTTTTACTACCTTCCTTTCCTTTACCGTGTAAGACATCTCAGCACGTCCTTGCAACGTTTTACATTGCTGCGACGGTACCGGCAACAAACTTCCTCTTGAGGTCGTTTTTCTTTTTTTTTTTTGTATAAATACGGATTTTTACCCGGTATCCCGCTATCCTCTCCGAGGTCCAGCACGTCGTGACACTAACCGACGTCTCACAGTCGCAGTAGACCTCTGCCAAGTGGGTCAAAAAGGTTTGTAATCATCGTCAGCCACTTTCTGCTGGGGGGGGGGGGCCTGTCAGGTAGGCTGTATGGGGCCCCCGTGATTTCTAACAGCAGCCCTGCTGTCAGCTACTAATGTTTGGAAAAACTGGGTGAACCGTCTCCAGATGACGCTGACACTCTGCAGCCAATCACAGTGCTGCACGACCTGGAGCCTCTCCTATCGCCCTATGGCCCATTTTTAGGCATAAATATGTTTTTTTTTTTTCTTTTTGCTGGAGTTCTCCTTCAAACAACGGCCATGGCAGCGTCGTTACATTTTGCAACGTTCCTGCACGACTCTACAGAATGTGCCATTTCCTTTCCTTCCATCATTTTCTACAGCCGCGATCCTTCACAAAATTCATAGCGTGATCGTTATTTGTTTTCATCTATTTTTTTTTTTTTTTTCTTAATTTGCTCTGCGCTCTTCCATCTGGGGAGCAGCTGAGATGAAAATGCAATGAGGAGCGTAGTTTGCAAAAACAAAATTCAGTTTGAAAAAAAAAATAATAAAAACGCAACGAATTGAAGCAATAACCGCGGCTCCCTACCTGTGATTGGTTCTATAAAAATAAAGAACGTATCATGATAAAAAAATAGAACGGTGTGGTCATTGGATAATAAATCCACATTACATACTGTAAGAATAAATGGCTGTATTAAACCCCGGCAATGTTCCTTCATGGGGAGACCACGGCGTGAGGACGCCGCTTAAACGGAGGAATGAACACTTTGGTGGATATATTGTCAGTTTTTTTTTCTTTTTTTTTTTTGTCTAAACCGGCAAACACAAACTTCCCTCCTTGTCACGCTGAAGTGTCTTCATAAAGGAAATATAGACGCATGCGGAGCCTACTCAATGGCACAAAGAATTGTCACTCTGTCTGAATTGTTTCGACAATATGTTGTATACATAAAAAAATATAGACATAGCGCTCATTCTTCATTGCTCGGGAAAAAAAAGCTTAAAGCTGAATTTAAAGGCAAACAGCATTGAAAAACTTCCCTACATTTCAAAGAATCTTAATGGCATACAGCTGGTCTTGTGACCATGGAACCCCTACCAGACACAACACTCAGGTGATGACTTTTCTCTTCCGAGGTTAACGTGATTGTTAACGATCAGAAATGAAAGGCAAAATATGTGTGCATAGATATGAAAAAACATTACAAAATACTTTTTTCCCCCTTTTGATTTTATAAGTGATCACATACCCTCTGTTCTATGCTGCATGAGGGCTGGGGGGAGGAAAAGCAGCAGTACACATCCCAGTGAATGGCCGTGCGGGAGGGGGGGGGGGGCATGTCACGGCAAGTCTAATCATTAGAGGAGAGCAGGCTGAGTTGCCAGCACAGCTAGAGAACTGACCATGGTGAGCTGTCCTGCATAGTGTGGTCAGTTTTTAATAGGAAGGTAGAGGGACTGACAGGAACACCAGGGATTTCACACAAAGGAAGCAACACAAGAAGAACAGGATACTTTCTCATACAAGTACATGATACAACAGACACATATCAGGAATATGAAATGTTGGGGAAGTGGCGGCCCGCTCATAAGGGGCGCAGGCCCCTAATCCATGCGCCCAGTCCCTAATCACCATGCAGGGTGCTAGACGCATGGATTTCAATGGGGTTTTTTATTTTGAGCCTAAGGCTCTAATTGGCTTCAAAAAGGGTGGGCTCTACACCCTGAGCCCACCCAGTTGTGTGACGTTAGCAAATTAATATTTGCTAATGTCTTCCTGCTTCTCCTCCCAGCCAATCAGGAAGTCAGGGCTGGCTCTACCACTAGGCGGAGTAGGCGGCCGCCTAGGGCGCACTGCCGCCCAGGGCGCCCGGCCACTGTTGATCCGTCACTGCTCTGCATCGATCACTCATGTCACTGGAGAGTCCATATACTACCCCAGCCTGTACATATACTACTGTAGCCTGTCCATATACTACCCCAGCCTGTACATATACTACTGTAGCCTGTCCATAGACGTGCAGACCAAGGCTAAAGAAATAGGTAGAGAGGGGCTGCAAATATCTCCACCTCTGCCCCCTCCATAGTACATATGGACAGGGCAAAGGGGTGGAGTCAGGGGCAGAGCCAAAGGGGGGTGGCAAAATGAGGTTTTGCCTAGGGTGTCAAAAATCCTTGCACCAGCCCTGTAGGAAGTGGATCCTAAGACCCAATTGGCCAGGGAATCTTAGGACTCCCAGCCAACCGGGTTTCAGGTCCCACTTCCTCTTCAGGAAGAAGGAGAAGCAATGGCCCTGGATCTACCCTCCACAAGCAGTGGGCTATGTGTAGTGAGGAGCAGTAGGGGGGAGGGCAGCAACAACCTCTTCCAGGAGCCCTACCCTGGATTCAACACCACCACCTTGTCATCGTCCTCCTCCCCGCACCTCTACCGCAGCAACAGCGAGAGGAGGCCATCTGGAGTCAAGCAACAGCATCAACCCTGGGGCTTTGTGCTCTCCCCCAAACACCAGCTCATCAAGATTGATAGCTAAGGATAAGGTAAGGGCATGGATCGCCACCTTTCCGTCTGGGAGGGGTAGTGCACGTGAGGGGGCCAGGTTTGTGTTCCCCCCCCCAAAAAAAAATTGAGCATCAGCTGCCACTGTGTTGGGGTAACAAACACTTTAAGCAATATAGCTCAGCCATCAATGAACCCAATGATGATTTCATTTATTAGGGAAAAAAGATGTCCAAACCTGCCTGGCCCTATGTGAAAAAGTAATTGCCCCCTAAACCTAATAACTGGCTGTGCCTCCCTTGGTGGCAACAACTTCAATCAAGCATTTGCAATGACTGGCAATGAGTCTTTCACATCACTGTGGAGGAATTTTGGTCACTCTTCTTTTCAGAATTGTTTTAATTCAGCCACATTGGAGGGTTTTCCAGCATTAACGTCCTGTTTAACCGCTTGCCGACGGCTGATCGGCAATTGACGGCGACAGTGTGGCTCGATAGCGCGGATCGCCCTCATATGACAGCAGCCGCGAGATCGAGCCCAGTGAGCGCGCGAGCGCCGGCAGAGGCGCGCCCGTGCACTCACTGTGTTCGGGGAGGGCCAGGGAGCGGGTGCGGCGAATTCGATCTCCGCCGGCCACCCGCGATGCCCCCCCCCCTAAGTGAAAGAACGGAGGTCGATGTAAGTAAACACGGACCTCTGTTCTGTGAGAGGGGGAAGGGCTGTGATCACAGGGCTCTACATGGAAGCTGTGATCACTTCCCTTCCCCAGCTAGGGCAGTCTCCCCACAGTTAGAACACGCCCAGGGAACACTGTTAACCCTTAGAGCGCCCCCTGCAGGTTAACCCCTTCACTGCCAATGGCATTTACACAGTAATCAGTGCATTTTTATAGCACTGATCGCTGTATAAATGCCAATGGTCCCAAAAAAGTGGCAAAATGTTCCGACATGTCCGCTGAAATATCGCAGTACCGCTAAAAATCGCAGATCGCCGCCATTACTAGTAAAAAATAAAAAAATAAATAAAAACCCCAGAAATTAATTCTCATCATCCGTAAACGCGGCCACTTTTGCGCAAACCAATCAATAAACGCTGATTGCGATTTTTTTATCACAAATATGAGGAAGAATATAAATCGGCCAACGTCGCACGACCGCGCAATTGTCAGTTAAAGCGACGCAGTGCCGAATCGCAAAAAGGGCTCTGGTCCTAAAGCTGGAAATCCTTCCGGTCCTTAAGTGGTTAAGGTCATGCCACAGCATCTCAAATTGGATTTAAGTCTGGACCTTCACTAGGCCACTCCAAAACCTTCATTTTTTTTCTTTTTAGCCATTTAGAAGTGGACTTGTTAGTGTTTTTCAGATCATTGTTCTGCTGCATAAGCCAAGTGCGCTTGAGGTCAGGAACTCATGGCCAGACTTTGTCCTTCAGGATTTTCTGGTAGAGCACAGAATTCATGGTTCCATCAATGATGGCAAGTCGTCCAGCCCCAGACCACAACCACCAGCCACCACCATGTTTGACTTGGTATGATGTTCTTTTTATGAAGTGCTGTGTTAGTTTTACATCAGATATAACAGGACTCACACCTTCCAAAAAGTTAAACATTTTTGTCTCATCAGTCAACAGATATTTTCCCAGTCTTGGGCATAATAAAGATGTTTGTTGGCAAATGTGAGACGAGACTTTGCGTTCTTTTTGGTCAGCAGTGGCTTTGGCCTTGGAACTCTCCCATGGAGGCCATTTTTGCCCAGTCTCTTTCTTATTGTTAAATCCTGAACACCGACCCTACCTGAGGCAAGTGTGGTCTACAGTTCTTTAGATGCTGTTCTGGGTTCTTTTATGACCTCCTGGAAGAGTCCTTGTTGTGCTCTTGGGAGTAATTTTGGTAGGCCGGCCACTCCTGGGAATATTCAACACTGTTCCAAATTTTCTTCTTTTGTGGATAATGGCTCTCACAGTGGTTCGCTGGAGTCCCAAAGCCTTAGAAGTGTCTGTATCTGATTATTGTGATATACACTAAATTGCCAAAAGTATTGGGATGCCTGCCTTTACACATGACCTTTTAATGGCATCCCAGTCTTAGTCCTTAACTTGACTGGCCTGAACAGAGTCCTGAGCTCAACCCGATAGAACACCCTCTAGAAGAATGGTCAAACATTCCCATAGACACACTCCTAAACCTTGTGGACAACCTTTCCGAGAAGAATTTAAGCTATTAAAGCTGAAAAGGGTGGGCCAACTCAATATTGAATCCTATTGACTAAGACTGAGATGCAATTAAAGTTCATGTGCGTGTAAAGGCAGGTGTCCCAATACTTTTGGCAATATAGTGTATATCACAATAATCACATACAGCCACTTCTAAGACTTTGGGACTCCAGCGAACCACGGTGAGAGCCATTATCCACAAATGAAGAAAATTTGGAACAGTGGTGAACCTTCCCAGGAGTGGCCGGCCTACCAAAATAGTGTATGTGGCAGGAACCAGTCTAAACAGAGCTGAAGGGGCATACATTGAAATCTTTGCTTTGGGTATTAGTGGACCATGTCTCAGCATTTTAAGTTCAGTTCTAGAAGTTTCAGACAACTTGTTTAAAAAAAATAACAAAAATATACAAAATCTGTAAAGTATTAAAAAAAACCCTGAAAAATAACACTGTAACAAAGCAAACCAAAGCTGCCAGTAAATATACTTTTGAAATATACGGAGTCTTTAAATTTACATTTTGTCTGTTTGCAATTTTTTTCCTGTACAAATTGCCTTCATTTCTTGTTTTCTTTTCTTTCCTTAGCTGGTCTTTTTTCGGTGGTTGGCAAATATTGAAATAAAATAAAATTGCTGAATTATTCAAACTTGCTCTGTGCTGTGTGTGACTCTGAGAAGTTGAAGACTTTTGTGTGATTTAACATCTAAACTTTGGCTAAAATATTGCTATTGTAAAGGTAATTTATGACAATAATTTATGATGCTCAGAAATGGAGGGCCTGCCAAGAATTCATCAGTTTCTTTTTCGTTATGATGTCTTTTTATTCTTGTGAACGTGCATCTGAATATATACTGTTTGTATGTCTACTTTTTTAAAATAAATATAAATGAAAGAAAAACCTTTTCCAAACCTCAAAAGAATAACAATAAATAAAGCAATTACCTTCTAATCGCATATGCCCCTCTATGTGTTGAATATCATGGTTTGCTATTGAGCATCATGTCTCAAAGCCACAGCCTGCGCGCCAGATGCCCTTTGCTTGAAATTATCCAGCCCTTGGGGCATTATTATTCCCAATGATATGAGGAACCTTTCGTTCCAATGACACCAACAGTGGGGGACTATTCCTCCCGCTGACATCAATGATGGGGCACTATTCCTCCCACTGATACCAATGATGCGGCACCATTCCTTCCAATGACACCAACAATGGGGGACTATTCCTCCCACTGACACCAATGATGGGGTGCTATTCCTCCCATTGACAACAATGTTGAGGCACTATTCCTCCCACTGACACCAATGATGTAGTGCTATTCCTCCCATTGACATCAATGTTGAGGCAATATTCTTCCCACTGACACCAATGATGGAGTGCTATTCCTCCCATTGACATCAATGTTGGGGCACTATTCCTCCCACTGACGACAATGATGGGGTGCGGGGCTATTCCTTCCATTCACATCAATGTTGAGGCCCTATTCCTCCCACTGACACCAATGATGAGGTGCTATTTCTCCCACTGACACCAATGGTGGGGTGGTATTCCTCCCACTGACATCAATGTTGGGGCACTATTCCTTCTATGGACACCAATGATCGGACACCACAATAAGGACCCAACAAAATTGTCCTTTTGTGCTATAGACAGAGTAGAGAGACATTGGAGGGAAACAAATATGAAAAAGGCCATCTCACAAAACGAGACTAAATGGATATATCAGTTACATACGATGGCACCTTCAGAGTTAAACGTAGACCTGGAGGTAACTTGTTTTATTACCAATTTTTAAAGATATGAATTATTGGATCTGGAATGATTTTGGTATTTTAAAGTATTATTGAATGATTTCAAATATTTTCTTATATATTTTTTTTATATACACATTGTTTTATATACAGTATCTCCCAAAATTGAATACACCCCTCACATTTTTGTAAATTTTTAATGTAAAGTAGTGAAAATGTCCAATTTGGGCCCAATTAGCCATTTTCCTTCCCCCGATGTCATGTGACTCATTAGTGTTAGAAGGTCGCAGGTGTGAATGGGGAGCAGGTGTGCTAAAGTTGGTGTTATCACTCCCACTCTCTCATACTGGTCACTGGAAGTTTAACATGGCACCTCATGGCAAAGAACTCTCTGAGGATCTGAAAAAAAGAATTGTTGCTCTACATAAAGATGGCCTAGGCTATAAGAAGATTGCCAAGACCCTGAAACTGAGCTGCAGCACGATGGCCAAGACCCTATAGCGGTTTAACAGGACAGGTTCCACTCAGAACAGCGCCTCACCATGGTTGACCAAAGAGGTTGAGTGCACATGCTCAGCGTCATAGCCAGAGGTTGTCTTTGGGAAATAGACGTATGAGTGTTGCCAGCATTGCTGTAGAGGTTGAAGAGGTGGGGGGTCAGCCTGTCAGTGCTCAGACCATACGCCGCACACTGCATCAAATTGGTCTGCATGGCTGTCGTCCCAGAAGGAAACCTCTTCTAAAGATGATGCACAAGGAAGCCCGCAAACAGTTTGCTGAAGACAAGCAGACCAAGGACGTGGATTACTGGAACCATGTCCTGTGGTCTGATAAGACCAAGATAAACTTATTTGGTTCAGATGGTGTCAGGCGTGTGTGGCGGCAACCAGGTGAGGAGTACAAAGACAAGTGTGTCTTGTCTACAGTGAAGCATGGGTGTGGGAGTGTCATGGTCTGGGGCTGCATGAGTGCTTCCCGGCACTGGGGAGCTACAGTTCATTGAGAGAACCATGAATGCCAACATGTACTGTGACATACTGAAGCAGAGCATGATCCCCTCCCTTTGGAGACTGGGCCACAGGGCAGTATTCTAACATGATAACGATCCCAAACACACCTCCAAGATGACCACTGCCTTGCTAAAGAAGCTGAGGGTAAAGGTGATGGGCTGGCCAAGCATCTCCAGACCTAAACCCTATTGAGCATCTGTGGGGCATCCTCAAACAGAAGGTGGAGGAGCACAAGGTCTCTAACATCCACCAGCTCTGTAATGTCGTTATGGAGGAGTGGAAGAGGACTACAGTGGCAACCTGTGAAGCTCTGGTGAATTCCATGCCCAAGAGGGTTAAGGCAGTGCTGGACAATAATGGTGGCCACACAAAATATTGACACTTTGGGCCCAATTTGGACATTTTCACTTAGGGGTGTGCCATTAATGGCTGTGTGTTGAGTTATTTGGAGGGGACAGCAAATTTACACTGTTATACAAGCTGTACACTCACTACTTTACATTGTAGCAAAGTGTCATTTCTTCAGTGTTGTCACATGAAAAGATAAAATAAAATATTTACAAAAAATGTGAGTGGTGTACTCACTTTTGTGAGATACTGTATATTTTATGGATGTATGTTTAACGCATTATTAATTTTTTTGTATCATGAGCAGTGAAGGATGTAACAGGAAGGCGGGAACAGGAAGTGATAACATCATAGAAGGGAGTACCAATATGGCGGCTGTGGCACTTCCAGTGGAAGCAGGAAGTAATGTCAGCATACCATAACAGGAAGTAACATAATTGAGAAGAGTAGGAGGTTTGGGTGTAGTGGGTGGGATTTAGAACATAAAAGAGAGTCAGTCATGAGCACCCCCAGCTTCTAAAGATGCTCAGTGGGAGGGGTGAAATGCGTCAAGCAGTGACGAGATAGAGACCTGGTGGCTGGAACGCACGCTATGGCAGCGATTGTTGATTACACACATGCTTGAACATTTTTTATTACTGTAAGTGCATTCGTTTTTTAATATTCCTAATAAAACATGCAGTATTATGCTATGTACATCTTTCTCTTCATTGGTATGCCTTATACCACCATGATGGGAACCGTGTAATTGGAGGAGAAGGAAGGAGGTAAAATTATCCACTGGTGCAGGATAAAGACCATGCGGTTTTCAATCATATTTCTGGTGAGTGGGGACTCGGGAGGGGAGCACGGTGTGGCACCCAAATCTTCACAGAAGATCATGTAGAGCAGGAATCATCTATAATTGACACCTTTTTTGCATGGATGGACCTTTCCCTTATGATTGCACTATGATGGATTATTGATTGCACAGGCACTTTATATATGTTCATTTAGCACATACTGTATGCTTGATATAGAAGCAGTGCTAAGTTTAATTTTGTTGGATTGTTATTTTATGGGGTATTTTGACCTTACATGATAGAAGCAGCTTCAAACATAATTGTTACATAAATTTTCCTACTATATATGGATGTTTATTATTATTCACAGTTAGAGTATTACACGTGACCATAGCGTGGGTACACTCATCACTTCACTTTAGCTCCTACTGACACCAATGATGGGCCACTATTCCCCTTACTGAAATCAATAATGGGGCCCTATTCCCTTTACTGAAACCAATGATGGGGCACTATTCATTCCACTGACACCAATGATGAGCCACTATTCCCCTTACTGACACCAATGATGGGCCACTATTCCCCTTACTGACACCAATGATGGGCCACTATTCCCCTTACTGACACCAATGATGGGCCACTATTCCCTTTACTGAAACCAGTGATGGGGCACTATTCATTCCACTGACACCAGTGATGGCCACTATTCCACTTACTGACACCAATGATGGACCACTATTCTCTATAATGAAACCAATGACGGGCACTATTCATTCCACTGACACCAATGATGGGGCAGTCAGTCCAAACACTCAGGTCATCCCTAGCAGTCTTCATCAGAAGCCTGTTTTACAGAATGAAAACAAAAGAGCGCAACTGGGAGCCAAGGACAGAGTGTTCTCCAGACTGGTCTCCAAACTGCAGCCCATGGGTTGGATGCGGCCCTTTGCTTCCCTTTATCCAACCCTCCAACACTATTCCTCCCACTGATATGAGGTACTAGTCCTCCTATTGTAACCAATGATGAGGCATCATTCACTCCTCTGATCCCATCAATTGGGTATATTACTACCACTGACATTAATGATGGGGCAATAATTCTTCCACTGACACTAACAATGGGGCAAAATACCTCTCACTGATATAAACAATGGAACACGGTTCCTCTCACTGACACCAAAGATGGGGCACTATTCCTCTTATCGGTACCATCAATGGAGCATAATATATGTGTAGTAAGTGCTCCCACCCTATTACTTTAAATGTGGTAGGGTGGTTTACTGCTGCAGGCACTGATTAGCTTATCTGTGGCTAATGTGATGGTTAACTCGAAGAAATAATGGTGCTGCACTGTTATATTGATACTATATATTCTGTGAAATGTGTAATTCGGTGTTGGGGCACTATTCCTCCCACTGACACCAAAGATGGGACACTATTCTTCCCACTGGCACCAAGCATGGGACACTATTCTTCCTACTGGTGCCACTCATGGGGCACTATGCCTCCCATTGACACCAATGATGGGGCACTATTCCTCCTACTGGTACCATGGAGGGGGCACTATTCCTCCCACTGACACCAAGGATTAAGTACTATTCTTCCCACTGACACCTATAATGGGCCAATATTTTTCCCACTGAAAAATAATGGGTCACTATTCCTTCTACTGGTGCCACTATACGGGCACTTTGCCTCCCATTGACACCAATGATGGTGCATTATTTCTTCCACTGACACCAAACATAGGGCACTAGTCCTCCTCTTACTAAATACAGGTCCTATGTGATTTTTAGTTACCAATGTGGGGGCACTATTCCTCCCACTGACACCAAAGATGGACCACTTATTCTTCCACTTATACCAACATTAGGGCACTATTCCTCCTCCTACTGACTACATGTAATTTTTATTTACTCCCACTGACCACCAAGCTTGAGGCATTGGTTACTCCCACTGACGTTGGTTGTATTTTTTGCACCCACTGGCCACAGTCCGGCCCTATTTTTTGCACCCACTGGCCATAGTCCGGCCCCCCTAAAATCTGAAGAACAGTAAACTGCTCCCTTCTTTAGAAAGTTTGTAGACCCCTTGTCGAAAATCAAATAATGTAATTTGTCTTCTCTTTGTCTTCTGGAATAGGCATCATGCAACCCTGAAGACTAAGGATATCCATAAACCATCTGCAGGACCATCATGAAATTGCCATATGACCACCAAGCCTGAGGAATTGGTTACGCCCACTGATGTTGGGGCATTTTTTGCACTCACTGGCCACAGTCCAGCCCCCCTAAAATCTGAAGAACAGTAAACTGGCCCTTTCTTTAGGAAGTTTGGAGACCCCTGGTCTATATTCAAAGAATGTTGTCAGGAAGCTTCTGCCAGAAGGCAGAATAATGCCCGCAGACAAATCCCTTTTCACCGAACCTCCCAAACAAAAAGGCGCGTTAGCGCATGCTAACGTGCATGCGCATCTGCACCTATATGCGCCGGTTGCGAACGAATATAAGCATACACACAAAAATGTGCGTGGTGCATCCCGCTGTGACAGATAAGGGTGCCAAATAGGCCATTTCAGCTGGATCAGCACCCAGGACCAGTGCTGTCTAATCTACAGCATTCTGTGATTGTCCTGTTCCCTGTTACCTGCATATGCTCTTGAAATACTGACCCGGCTTGTTCCTGACTGTTCCTGTTCTGCACCTTCATCGACCATTCTCCTGCCTCCGCATCTGTACTTGATCTGATCGTTCTGTGTATGAGCCGGATTGTCTGACTCTGCTTATTTTCCAGTCTATTCGGAGCTACCAAGTTGCTAGCACCTGTCCATCTGTTACTGGGACCTGCTCTTCGGCTAAAGTACCAGCTTGTTCCTGCCCTCTGGAGATCCGCTGCCATCTGACGTACTACTCCACCAGCAGCCCAGGAGCAAGCACGTCGACTGGCACTCCTGCACCACCTGTATACTCTACCAGGGGCCCCGTGTCAGAGGTATAAGAGAGGCCTTCCTCTGCATAAACCAGGCTCTGCCCACCAGGTTATTTGTCTTCCGGTTGAATAGGCATCATGCAACCTGGAAGACTGAGGACAACCAGGAGAAAGTCCAACGAAAGCTGCTTTTTTATTTTTAAACCATCTGAAGGACCGTTATGACATCACTTGGTGTTGAGGAGCGATAAACTCTCTAGAAGCAGCACTAAAAAAGACAAGTTATAGAATGTGTACCTTCAACCAGAAACAATACTTTAACACCCCATTGTGCGACTCCATTGAATACAAAACATCAGCGCGTGTCAAGTGTCAGCAGACTCTCGTCATGTAATTTCCTTGAGTGCTATGAGACAGCACTTTTAATCAAACATTTCCTTTTGTTTGCAGAAACACCAGCGTTTCCCAGAAAAACAGAGGCCAATGATGGACTCATTTTTCACCAAGACGGTTGGAACCCAGAAAAAAAAAGAACCCTCAGAACTGCTGATGTAACCTTTTTTTCAATGCTTTTCCCATCTCTTAGCAGAGAAAAAAAAAAGTTGACCGTGAAATGTTTGCCATTGTCTGGACACTTGTGCGCAATCAATAAACCGATAAATAGCTTTCAAGCAGAAGGGTTCTACAGTTAAATGTACCTAGTGTTGTTCCATAAGGCACCTTGCTAACATGAAAGTGTTTACTGTATCATCCAGCTTCGCTAGAATCAAGTCAAAATGTTCAGCCAACCGTAACGGGAGATGGCTCGCTTCGAGAGGCTTGTCCATGGAGCTCAGAAAGTGCTTTCTAAAAATACTCCGCCATAATGTGTCCAGCTACTGGTGGCCGGTAACAAAGGGATTTTTACTCGATTATTTATTTTTTATTCCGTCGATGAGATAGCTGGATGTGAGCTGCATTAAAAAAGAGCTCTTCTTTGTGTGGGGTAATGAAGGTGGTGGGGAGGCAATGTCAGTTTAAAACCTAAGTACAGCCAAAATTTTCTATTTAATTTTATAAATTAACCACTTCAGCCCCGGAAGGATTTCCCACTTTAGGACCAGAGCCCTTTTTGCGATTCGGCGCTGCGTCGCTTTAACTGACAATTGCGCAGTCGTGCGACGTTGTACCCAAACAAAATTTGTGTTCTTTTTTCCCCACAAATATTGCTTTCTTTTGGTGGTATTTGATCATCACTGCGTCATTTCTGATCGCCGCTATAAACAAAAGAAGAGCGACAATTTTGCAAAAAAACCCAAATTTCTTACTTTT
This sequence comes from Glandirana rugosa, assembly GCA_018402905.1. NCBI lineage: Eukaryota > Metazoa > Chordata > Amphibia > Anura > Ranidae > Glandirana > Glandirana rugosa. The sequence continues at coordinate 535,983 of BLSH010421999.1, forward strand.
TGCTAAAATACAAATCCAAAAAAAAAATATAAAAAAACATTTTTTTCTATCGGTTTTGGCCGATTTATATTCTTCCTCATATTTTTGGTAAAAAAAACCCGCAATCAGCGTTTATTGATTGGTTTGCGCAAAAGTTGCCGCGTTTACGGATGATGAGAATTCATTTCTGGGGTTTTTATTATTATTTTTTTTTCACTAGTAATGGCGGCGATCTGCGATTTTTAGCGGTACTGCGATATTGCAGCGGACATGTCGGACCATTTTGACACTTTTTTGGGACCATTGGCATTTATACAGTGATCAGTGCTATAAAAATGCACTGATTACTGTGTAAATGCCACTGGCAGTGAAGGGGTTAACCTGCAGGGGCGCTCTAAGGGTTAACTGTGTTCCCTGGTCGTGTTCTAACTGTATGGGGGCTGCCCTGGCTGGGGAAAGGGGATGATCACAGCTTCCATTTACAGGAAGGCTGTGATCATCGCCCTTCCCCCTTCAACAGAACGGAGGTCCGTGTTTACATACACAGACCTCCATTCTTTCAGTGCGGGGGAGCCATCGCGGGTAGCCGGCGGCGATCGAGTCCGCCCTACCCAACCGCTCCCTGGCTCCCCCCGAACACAGTGAGCGCGCGTGCGCACCTCCGACGGCGCGCGCGCGCTCACAATGCTAGTTATCGCGGCCGCCGTCCTGTGACGGCGGTTCGCGATAACGAACCACCTTGTCGACGTCACGCTGCGGCGGGCGGTCGGCAAGTGGTTAATATTTCTGTGCATTTTTTATTTTTAGGATTGATATGTTAGTGGATCGCTGGACTCAAAACAGGAGGAATAAGACCTTATAACCACTTCCTAAACTTCCATAAAGGTTTTACCCCCTTCATGACCAGGGCATTATTTGCTATTTAGCTGCGCTTTAACTGGCAATTGCACGGTCATGCTACGCTGTACCCAAATGTAATTTATATAATTTTTTTCACACAAATAGAGCTTTCTTTTGGTGATATTTGATCACCTCTGGGTTTTATTTTTGTTTTTTTTTTTAATTCCAAAAGCTTTATTTGAAATATACAAATACAACCAAATGCACATATGTTGAAATACAAATAATATATACATGTTATAAAATGTACCTGTTCCAACTTACAAACAAATTCAACTTAAGAACAAACCTACAGTCCCTGTCTTGTTTGTAACCTGGGGACCGCCTGTACACTATATTACCATGTGCCTTTACACGCACATGAACTTTAATGGCATCCCAGTCTTAGTGCGCAGGGTTCATTATTGAGTTGGCCCACCCTTTGCAGCTATAACAGCTTCAACTCTTCTGGGAATGCTGTCCACAAGGTTTAGGAGTGTCTATGGCAGGGGTAGGCAACCTGGGGCCCTCCAGCTGTTGCAGAACTACAAGTCCCATCATGCCTCTGGGAGTAATTGTAACTACCAGCCTTGCAATGCCTCATGGGAAATGTAGTTCCACAACAGCTGGAGGGCTACTGGTTGCCTGCCCCTGGTCTATGGGAATGTTTGACCGTTCTTCCAGAAGAGCATTTGTGAGGTTAGGCACTGATGTGAATGAGAAGGCCTGGCTCGCAGGCCTTCTCATTCACATTCTATCAGGTTGAGGTCAGGACAGTCAAGTTCCTCCACTCCAAAATCATTCATCCATGTCTTTATGGACCTTGCTTTGTGCAGTGGTGCACAGTCATGTTGGAACAGGAAGGGGCCATCCCCAAACTCTTCCCACAAAGTTGGGAACATGAATTTGTCCAAAATGTCTTGGTGTGCTGACGTCTTAAGAGTTTCCTTCACTGGAACTAAGGGGCCAAGCCAAACCCCTGAAAAACAACCCCACACCATAATCCCCCCTCCACCAAATGATTTGGACCACTGCACAAAGCAAGGAGTCCTGACCTCAACCCGATAGAACACCTTTGGGGTGAATTAGAGCAAAGACTGTGAGCCAAGCAGTGGCGGCCTGTGCATTGTGGGAGCACAGGCGCCACCCCCCCCCCATTCCTTCCGCCACCCCCTATCCATACTCCCGGCCTCTTTTAGGACACCAAGTGCATGAATTACAATTGCGGGGATAGGCGGGGGGTGGGTCTTTTGAAGCACCTCCTGACCAGAGCCAGAGGCTCTAATAGGCTTCAAAACAGGGTAGGCTCAGGGCACAGGGCATTGCATCCGCAGCCCATCCAGGTGTGTTGCAACAGTGAATGAATATTCGCTGTTGCAACCAGGGCCGTCTTTAATATTGATTGGACCCTGGGCAAATCATTTCACTCTCCACCTGCTCTGAGACATACAATAAATAGCAGCTAGACTCAAAATCAGTTTACTGAATCAGATTAGGCAGCGATTGCGATTGGTTGCCAGAGGTTACAGCATATCATTACCACTTACTGACTGGTTGCTAGAGGTTACAGCACACATTACGCCTCACTGATTCGTTGCTAGTGGTTACAGCACATGATTTCTGCTTGTTGATTTGGTGCTAGAGGTTACTGCACACCATTACTGCTCACTGATTGGTTGCTAGAGGTTACAGCACATCATCTCTTCTCTGCCTGCACACCATGGACCGGCGAGGTGAGCGGACTCATCAATATACAGAAAACTCCTAGGGATCATAGAACTCCTGGGATCAGTGGCAGTGCTGGGGGGGGGGGGGGAGGGGAGGGTGTGATCAATGGCAATGCAGATTTTTTTTTTTTACTGACTACCAATATAAAGAGGAGTTTCAACACTTACCATCAATGTAATAGGAGCATTCACAGTAACCACCAATGTAATAAGAAGATTTACACTGGCCACCAATGTAACTGAGACATTTAGCCTGCGTTCACATTTTTTACGCATGTCGGGAATGCAAAATCGCTTTCCTGACACCACAGAAATTGCTGCCCTTTAGCAGATACACAGCAGTGCCATTAATTGTTAATGACACCCTTACCCATCTGCTGACATGAGCAGTGGCACCCTGTATTCCTTCCTGCCTACCTCTGCACACCCCCCCCCCCCCCCGCACCAGGTTGCTTACCTTTGCAGAACAGGCGGATGTTAGGCTTAATGACCAGAGTTACAGGCAGGACTTTCAAGCATTCCCCTTTACCTCCCCAGTGGGCAGCATTCAGCAGAAGTGATGGTCGATATGACCTTAGGGGGGCATGATATACATATGAATGCTGCCTTTATTTACATATCAATGCCACCGGCTGCCACTATTTACATATCAATACCTGTAATTTACATGTAAACATAGGGTCTGCAGGTGAGTCATCTGTACAGGGCAATAGGGCAGAGCTGGGCAGCATTAGTAGCAGCACGTCACACTGAGATATTGGGACATAGCACGGGACTAAAACTTCAAAGGGACAAGAAAATTTAAACTGGGATAGTTGGCAAGTATGAGGCAGCTGCTTTTGGCCCCACAACAATGACAGGGTCCCGGCCCTGGTTGCAACACTGATCCTCCTCCTGGCCAATCGGGAAGCGGGTGTAATACCCGTCACCCGATTGGCTGAAAGGACAGGCGATCCCTTCAGATGCCTTGGAGGAGGATGGGGGGCTGGAAGCCGCCATGGAGGAGAGGATCCACTCGCTGCATCACGCCATGGAGGAGAGGATCCACTCGCTGCGTCACGCCATGGAGCCGCTTCATCATGCTGCCCGCCATGATGGGTTAAGTGCCGGACCTACCGGCAAACACGCTCGTGCTGCATGAGAGAGGTGGGGGCTGGGTGGTTTTTTGCGGCCCCCACCAAAAACCCACCAGCCGCCACTGGAGCCAGGCCTTCTCGTGCATGGTCAGTGCCTGACCTCACAAATGCGCTTCTGGAAGATTGGTCAAACACTCTCATAGACACTCCTAAACCTTGTGGACAGCCTTCCCAAAAGAATTGAAGCTGTTATCGCTGCAAAGGGTGGGCCAACTCAATATTGAAGCCTACGGATTAAGACTTGGATGCCATTAAAATTCATGTGCGTGTAAAGGCAGGTGTCCCAATACTTTTGACAATATAGTGTATATTAATCATTTACACAAAGGCAAGAAGAAAAGAACCTTCTCCTGTCTGGTAGCTTCACATGGATTCCAATTTATCCTCACCCTTGGGACCTTCCTTCTAGCGCGTTTCATACGAAAGACCTCGCTCATAGAAATCTGGTGCAATGAGCAGAAAGGGAGCAACTTGGCGTGGAACAGAGGAGATTGCCTCATGCAATCATTCACACAAATCTGTGCTTTAAGAGCCATCATATCAGACCCATGGCAGCGTAAGCATTATATTGGTTGCATTCAGCCTGTCTGCTGTCAATGCATTTGTCTGACATTTTGTCACAATATCAAATCAATTATTTTGTTTTTGACGTCAAAGGAAGGGTAAAGTTTGGCAAACTCAAGTCGCCTGACAAGTCGTCCCCATGCAGTGCAATGGAATCGTTCTAATAGGAGTGACTCAGGTCGCTCCGACTTAGAAAAAGGTTCCTGCACTATTTTCGGGGCGACCTCAGCGCGACTTGCATTGACTTCTATGTAAAGAAGTCTCCTTGCAAGCCATGCTGAGGTCGCCTCGAGCGGGGCGACTTGCTTTGCCCTGCAAGTCGCGCCGCTCCAGTGTGAACCGGCTCTAAAACCTGGAAGCTGTTTGGCTTTTATACAGAGCTGCACCAGATTTTGCACTCGCCAGCTTTAGTAAATCTACCCCCATACGTCTGTGTAATGTCCAGTAGTAATGGTCATCTTCACCTAGCAGCCAACTTGCACACTACTTAGTTCAAAGGCATCCAAATAGAGAAACCTTCAGAAATCTGCAAGGGGGGGGGGGGGGGGGGGG
>BLSH010421999.1:540829-551992 GCA_018402905.1 Glandirana rugosa
AATTACTGACTGCCTAGGGGCCTCCACAGAGTTTAATCCAACACATCTTATGTTGGCATATTCCAATGCTGATCTGTCAGGACAGACCAATTACGGAGTCTTCTTCTTGTTATGGTTTTTGACATCAGCACTCCATCTTGGCTGTAGCTATGTGTGATGTCTTACAAGTTTGCAAGAAGTCTCACAAGATTTCGGCTGTGAATTAAATTATCTCTCTTATTGCAATGCGAGTCTACTCAAATATTGGAGCTCTGGGAATAAAGCAAATGCAAATCATGTATGTATAAAACAGTAGGGGAACATTTTTTTATTTATTTATAATGGAAGAGGGGCTTAAAAACTTTTTTGGTAAGTCGAAAACTTGATTTCCTTCTACTCGATGTGCATTAAAGTGGAGCAGTTGACTAGAGACTTGTAGATCCATGACAGAGTCAACTGCTGTCCATACCCAATCCAAATTCCCCTTTGCAGACTGTGTAATGCATAATGCTTTATCATTTTAACACATGTAATGAATCTAACCTTTAACTACCTTCTTCTAAATGACAAAACATAAATAGTGAGGATGATAGAAGAATGTGCGATTGCTCCATAAAAAAAAAAAAAAAAAAGAAAATTTGCAGCTGTTTTCCGACTCATTAATATTATTCTCATCTGATTTTATCCACTTAATTAGATGCCGGGAGTTTGAGCGCTATTTCATCTCTGCGATATTCAAGGCAGGGTAATCAGGGACAATTTTAACAATTAAAGGAAAATTTCTATCAGTTCTTACAATAGAAGTTAGAGGAATGTGTGAAAATCTCTGTCTATTCCTCCACCATCTCCTAAACTTTTCTCACCCCATCTCCCTCCAGTTGATACCCAAATTAGATTTAAAAAAAACAACAAAATAATGGCCACATTTTTTATCTTAATCTTTGGTCGCATGACACGCTAGTCCCTATTGTTTTTTCTTCTGCATTGCAGATTGGGTCCCACCTTGAGCAGGCATTCCCCATCTTGGTGACATGGATGCTTCCTATTAGCTGTCCACTGGTAGGGTTCTCAGAAGGTCCTGAAGACTCCAGCAAGATGACAACATGCCGAGGGGTTGCATATTGGGAGAGTCCCTCCTTGAGCAGCCCTACCTCGTTCTGGTGACATGGAGGCTTCCTTTAGTAGTCCATTGGTAGGGTTCTCAGAAGGTCCTGAATACTCCGAGATGACAACATGCCGAGGGGTTGCATACTGGGAGAGTCCCTTCTTACTCCGAGATGACAACATGCCGAGGGTTTGCATATTGGGAGAGTCCCTTCTTGAGCAGCCCTAACTCATCTTGGTGACATACTGTAGATACTTTCTCTTAGTTGTCCATCGGCAGAGTCCTCAGAAGATCCTGAAGACTCCAGCGAAATAACATCATGCTGAGAGGTTGCATATTGGGAGAGTTCCTCCTTGAGCAACCCTACTCCATCCCGGTGACATGGATGCTTCCTATTAGTTGTCCATTGGCAGGGTTCTCAGAAGGTCCTGAAGACTCCAGCGAGATGACAACATGCAGAGGGGTTGCATATTGGGAGAGTACCTGCTTGAGCAGCCCTACCCCATCCTGGTGACATGGATGCTTCCTATTGACTGTCCATCGGTAGGGTCCTCAGAAGGTCCTGAAGACTCCTGCAAGATGACAAGATGCCGAAGGGTGGCAGCAGGTTTGGAGTGCAGAGATAGAGCATCTCTTTCAATGCGGAAGAGGCACCAAAGAGCAGTGGTTCTCAACTCCAGTCTTCAATGCGCCCCAACAGGTCATGTTTTCAGGCTCTCCATTATTTTTCACAGGTGATTTGATCAGTTTCACTTCCTTAGTAATTACCACGGCCATTTCATCTGAGGGAAATCCTGAAAACACAACCTGTTGGGGCGTCTTGAGGTGTGGAGGTTGCATATTGGGAGAGTTCCTCCTTGGGCAGCCCTACCCCATCCTGGTGACATGTACGCTTCCTATTAGTTGTCCATTGGCAGGGTCCTCAGAAGGTCCTGAAGACTCCAGCGAGATGACAACATGCAAAGGGGTTGCATATTGGGAGAGTACCTGCTTGAGCAGCCCTACCCCATCCTGGTGACGTGGATGCTTCCTATTCACTGTCCATCGGTAGGGTTCTCAGAAGGTCCTGAAGACTCCTGCAAGATGACAACATTCCGAAGGGTGGCAGCAGGTTCGGAGTGCAGAGATAGAGCATCTCTTTCATTGCGGAAGAGGTACCAAAGAGCAGTGTTTCTCAACTCCAGTCCTCAATGCGCCCCAAAAGGTCATGTTTTCAGGCTCCCCATTATTTTGCACAGGTGATTTGATCAGTTTCACTACCTTAGTAATTACCACAGCCATTTCATCTGAGGGAAATCCTGAAAACACGACCTGTTGGGGCGTCTTGAGGACTGGAGGTTGCATATTGGGAGAGTTCCTCCTTGAGCAGCTCTACCCCATCCTGGTGACATGTATGCTTCCTATTAGTTGTCCATTGGCAGGGTGCTCAGAAGGTCCTGAAGACTCCAGCTGGACAATGAAAAGGTAAGGCAGGAAAACTACTTCCCCTCTGGAACCTGTCCCTGAGCTAGGTTCACTCTCCCTGTTAAGTGGGTTCCTGTCCCTAACCTCACCATATGCAGGGCGGAATGCACACCAACAGCAGTGGGCTAGAGATTGTAGTAAGCTCTGCCCTCACCAAAGATGGCCAAGGGGTCCCCCGGGTGGCAGTGTCCAATCAGACAGCAGCCCACCCAATGACCGTGTGGGGCCCTAAGAGGAATAAATATTCCTCCTGTCCTCCTCTCTCTCTGCAAGGCAGACGCAACAGTGCCACCCATGCAGGGAGGTCAACCTACACCTGCCTACATGTGGTCAATGTTTGGTGTGACTATTTACTAAAAGTTCTATGGAGGGTGCCAATATCTAAGTAGGGTGACAACCCAGCAAGGATTTCACTGCAGAAGGAAGAGTGTTGTCACCCTTATTAAATAAGGTGTCTAACCAAAGGTTCTCCTGGCAGGATGAACAGGAACTCATTAAATGTTACAAAGGTATTAAGAGAAACAGAGAGCCTGATCTAACTGGTATGGGTAGCCTACGTTATATACACTATATTGTCAAAAGTATTGGGACAACTGGCTTTACACGCACTTGAACTTGAATGGCATCTCAGTCTTAGTCCGTAGGGTTCAGTATTGAGTTGGCCCACACTTTGCAGCTATAACAGCTTCAACTTTTTTGGAAAATCTTTCCACAAGGCTTAGGAGTGTCTATGGGAATGCTTGACCATTCTTCCAGAATGTGTGAGGTCAGGCACTGATGTGGACGAGGAGGCCTGGCTCGCAGTCTCCACTTTAATTCATCCCAAAGCTGTTCTATCGTGTTGAGGTCAGTACTTTGTGCAGGCCAGTCAAGTTCCTCCACCCAAACTCACTCATCCGTGTCTTTATGGACCTTGCTTTGTGCAGTGGTGCGCAGTCATGCTGGAACAGGAAGGGGTCATCCCCTAACTGTTCCCAGAAAGTTGGAAGCATGGAATTGTCCAAAATGTCTTGGTATGCTGGCGCCTTAAGAGTTCCCCCTCACTGGAACTAAGGGGTCAAACCAACCCCTGAAAAAACAGCCCCAAACCATAATCCCCCCTTCACCAAATGATTTGGAGGGATGGCCCAATTCTTTTGGCTATATAGTGTGGATAAGCGAGTTTGGAGTGGAGTAACTTGACTGTCCTGACCTCAACCCGATAGAACACCTTTGGGATGAATTAGAGACAGGCCTTCTCGCCCAACACCAGTGCCTGACCTCACAATTGCGCTTCTGGAAGAATGGTCAAACCTCCCCATAGACACTCCTAAACCTTGTGGACAGCCTTCCCAGAAGAGATGAAGCTGTTATAGCCGCAAAGGGTGGGTTAACTCAATATTGAACCCTACGTCTACGACTAAGACTGGGATGCCATTACAGTTCATGTGCAGGTGTCCCAATACTTTAGGCAATATAGTGTATGTTTGATTTTATAGCTTGGCCATACTTCTACTTTAAAATGAGACATAAACTCTCATTATTGGGATTTTTTATGGAAATTAGAAATGTAAACATTTTCTAAATTGAGGAAGGTTCTACTGAACTTCTATTAGTTTACAGAAAGTTGTTCTTCAGATTCCATGAAAGGTGAGAGTGGTGCAGACTGAAAGCTTCTGGATCTGAAGATACGGAGCCCTGACTGGTGTCGCCGCCTTCCCTCATTATCATCCAGCGAGCACCGAACCCATTAACGAGTTGAACCGCAAACGGCATTCCGCATGCTAATTAGAGACGTGTCTGCGAGGATATTAATTAGGGGTGACACTTTCACCGCCACTTCACGTTTTTGTTTTTTTTTCCCTCTACCGATGCCACTTAAAAGGTGCGATAAGAAATTAAAAAATACAAATAGAACTTGGCAGTCACCCAGGGAGCGGGCAGGACTGGAGTACGGGGAGAAATAAACATCTCGGCGTCGAGGTCAGCGCGCAGTCACCGCTCTGCATTGCATTAGACGCGGAATATCGACTTGCGGATTTTTGTATTTTTTTATGTAGCCGACTTATGCAAAAGTAAATTCCAAGCGCGACCTGTGAAGCGGGGCATTAAGTGGAACATTGTTTGAGTTTGTTCAGAGACTGGGAACATTTCATTACATTCATTTCACAGCGGCTGAATAATCTGCAATAGGTTTTGTATTAATATACTGTATGATCTCTGTTTTTTTTTTTTTATTGTACTCAACACAATTTTGGGATATGAGGATAATATTTAAAAAGGGCATTTGCAGATTCACCTTTTCTATTTGTGATTATTTTCCCTAGGACAGATAGTGATGGGAAATCCAATACGTGATATTTGTCACCGGAACAGGAATAGAGGAGAACTCTTCCAATGGGGACACCTGTAGCAGTGGCATGCTGGAAAACCAGCAGCCGATCGGCATCTGGTCTGCGCTGGCAGCCAATGGCTGTGAGCACTAACTGGGGTGTTTTGGTGGAGGGGCAGTCCCCGTGTCAGAACACAATAGCTCAGCAGGGACATTGCTGTACTAACATTGCATAGTTAGTACAGTGGATCCTCCCAATCGTCTCAGTTTTTTTCCTTCAGTCTGCTGGGTTGAAACAAAAAAAAAAACAAATAGTGTGTAGCAGACTTAAGACAAATAAACATTAAAGCTCCCACAAGAGGTGTAACTAGAACTTTAAGTGCAAGAAACCATGAAGGACCCCCGGCCGCTGGGGCCCTTTCCACCAGTCCCAGGCCCCTTTCTTCTGGCCCCCCCGGCCGTTCCCACTAATCCCGGGGCCCCTTACTCCCGTCGCAGGGCACTTTGCTTTCTGGGACTTTGGTGCTATTTGAGTGGCATAGACTGCAATGTTGAATCACAAAAATTGCAAGGAAGTGGCAAGAAAATTGCAAGCAAGTTGCAGACGTTGGGGTCCCAGCATTGTGAATTGAGCCCATGTTCTGCAGTGGGCCCCCTTCCTGCTGTCTTGACTCCCTTCATGGTGGCGGAACACCAGGGCCCGGTCCCAAGACCTTTGCAACCTTGGTAGTTTCACCACTGGCTCCCTCTGACCATGGGGATAATGAACACCAATCACCAACAAAAAGGGGCAATAAGCACTGGCCACCAATGAATGGGGCACACTGACAATCAACAAAGGGGGACACTGTCCACCAATGAATGGTGCAAACTGACCACCAACATAAGGGGACACTTACTCTTGTCTTGATCACTGCTGTGCAGCAACATAGTACTGACCCCTGCACTTTGACTTCTGCACTGTGTGCACTATATTACACATTATATAGTCCTGGCTGCTGCACTCTATACCAGTGGTATACTATATTGCATGTTATGTCCTGACTGCTGTGCTCTATACCAGTGGTCTCCAAACTGTGGCCCAGGGGCCAAATGCGGCCCTTTGCTTTACTTTATTTGGCCCTTGCGCCAGTGTTCCTCCCACTGATACAAGACACTGTTCCTCCCACTGATACCAATAGGGCATTATTCTTCCTACTGACACCAATGATGGGACACTATTCCTCCCACTGGCACCAACAATGGGATATTATTCCTCCCACTGTCACCAATTTGGCATTATTCCACCAACTGACACCAATGTCCGCTCCCTCTAAAGTCTGAAGGACAGTAAACTGGCCCTTTGTTTAGAAAGTTTGGAGACCCCCTGCTCTAAATATTACATATTCCTGAACCCTACACTGTGTGTTGTACATTACATAATCCTGACCTCTGCATCCTATATACTATGTTGTACATTAAATAGGCGTGACTTCTGCACTCTATCTGCTGTGTTGTAAGTTACACAGTCTTGGTCAATTTACTCTATACTGTATGCTATTTTGTATGTTACACGATGAGTGGACACACTGACCACACAGTCCTGACCCCTGCATGTTTTACACTATGTTATGCATCACATAGTCCTAACCGATGTATTGTATACAATATGTTGTATGTTATTTAGTCCTGACAATTTTTATGCTATTTAATCCTGACCCCTGCACTACATTATGTTGTATTGTACATAGTCTTTTAGGCCTCTCCGTCCTATATGTAAGTTACTTAGCCCTGGCCACTTCACTCTAAACACTACGTTGTTCATTACATTGTTTATACCTATGCAACCTATATGTATGTTGCACTCTATAAGCTACATAGCACCAGCCCTTGCATTCTATAAGCTAGTTCTGATAATTGCATTCCATATGTGATTCTTTTTGGTTACATATGTGACGGAACTGTCCAGCACCCACCTTGGGTGCTTCCATCAAGATACAGCTTCCTCCAGTCTGGACCCAGGAACCAGGTATTATAGCTAAATATTGATACTAGTTGACAGTAGCTTAGGTGCAAACTGGAACTCTTTATTGGAAATTCACACAGAATACCTTACAAGACCAGATAAGAGTTTGATCACATTACCCTAACAATACAAACTGTAAAAAGAAATATAATTAACATAGCTAAGGAACAGCCAGCATAAACATTATGCTAATCCACCTCTAGCAACTAATAGTTGACAGTGATTTAACTAACATGAACTAATTAACAACTAGTCACTCAAACAAGCCTAGGTGCCCAGACTGTTCTTTGACTAATCAGGGATCCCAACTCATCTCAGACTGTCCGGCACCAGTCTACAACAGTTTATAAAACAAACTCATACAAACTCATATAATGTTCCAACAGTCTGAAAAGGTGGGATTAATTTATCTTCATTGATCGGGGATATTGTTTATAAATATTTCTGTCCCAAGTAAAGGAGCTTTTCCAACCCAGACTGCAGGCCACCATATTCCCTCTGACATTACATTAGCCTGTACAAGATTAATACTACACATTTTAATCCACTACAGAAGGGAAGCTTTATTGTCATTATTCAGAGAATTAATCCAAGCCCCACTCTCAGCATTCATCACGTGGTTGTCCATAATTGGAGAATGATCTGCTCTCTCCATGGGGCAGGGATCAGTGGGTAGGAGACTTGCCCCAGTCCTCTCCAAAAGCCCCTGTCCTGGCTGGGTCTGTCACACTTTTTGGTTACATAATCCTGACTACTACACTGTATATGCTACATAATCTTGATTACTGCACTCCATATACTATGTTGTATGTTACATAGTCCTGACTGCTGCACTCTATATGCTACATAGTCTTGACCCCTGCATTCTATATACAGGCAGTCCCCGGGTTACAAACAAGATGGGGACTGTAGCTTTGTTCTTAAGTCGAATTTGTTTGTAAGTGGGAACAGGTACATTTTTTAAGTGTAGCTTCAGCCAAAACAAATATTTTTAAGCTTTTTGGATAGCATAGGGAAGGGGTAACACCCCTGTAATGTTGGTTTTGCTGTCTATGTTTCTGTTCAGAAGATTTCACCTCACTTCCTGTCCCAATGATAATTGGATTTTGAAAATTTTGGGTTGTTGTGGAAACAAACCTTGGTGATAAAGCATCAATGGTGACACCTTTTTCCCATAATAACTCTTACAGGAGTGAATTTCCCTTCCTAGGGGGAGATTTCCTCTCACTTCCTGTTGTCTCCCTCCGTTTGTAAGTAGGAGTCGTACATAAGTTGGATGTTCATAACTAGGGGACTGCCTGTACTATGTTGTACTATACATTACATTGTCCTGACCCCCGGATTCTATATACTATGTTGTACATTACATAGTCCTGATCATCACGATTCATAAGCTATGTTGTATGCAACATAGTCCTGACCCTTGCACTCTATAATCTATATAGTACATCCTGATCTCTGCACCCTGTACCCTATGCTGTACCCTACTACTGGCACTTTATATGCTACATAGTCCTGTTCCCTGAACTGTATATCCTATGCTGTAAATAACGTAGCCCTGATCACCGCAGTCTATACACTACACAGTCCGGACCTCTGAACCTTATAAGTTATGTTGTACATGTAGCGCTACCCCTGTAGGAGCCGCTGGTAATTTGGGCCTATTTCCCCCAGTCACAGCATACACAACCAGGCACATGGCATTTTCAGTATTCTTCCTTTGGCTTAAAAGAACAGACTAGGGCTTTCTTTTTGAGATGGGGGGCATGAGATACTCTGTATCTGAACTGTAGAAATACACAACATGAGGACTGATTGGCTTCTGGCTGCTCTGTACAAAAATTCCGGCTGTAATGCACACCCTCTGGCTGCACTGTACTCTCTTGCCTGTTTCATACAACTCCTGGCTGTACTGGGCAAACTTTTAGCAGTATTGCATGCACCTGGCTGTTTTTCTCAACTCCTGCCTGTAATGCATATGCCTGGGAGATCAAGCCACCAAACAGCCACTTCTACTATGTATAGCAGGATCAATTACTCACTCAGTTCCACATAGGTTGGGCTTCCTCCCACCAACTCACTTCTGGCTTTGCCCAGTCTCTGGACAAAGCTTTTTTTGGTATGCCCCCCAGCCAAGCCTAGCTTGGTCCTCAATGTCTTCAAAGGCTCCTCTGGCTTTCTCTCCGTCTCTTTCTGGCCCAGGTGCAGAGCCCCCTGCACAGGGCTCTCCTCCTATAGGGCTGGACCCAGGAACTCTGCCCAATGGCTGCCAGGCCTCAGAATATTTATATGCCCTCCATCCACCTTTTGGGCATGCCTCCCCAGGGATTAGCCAGATTCTCATAAATATTCAGGCTGCATGTCCTGCTTTTCCTCTCACTATACTTCTAAAAGTCTCTAGAAGACAGGGGGTAACGGAACAATAGCCTGTGAAACACTGAACAGCTGTAAGTAATCAACCCCTCCTTCACTATTTACAGAGGAGCAAACTAAATTTGGCTAGCAGCCTACCCTGAACTAGGAGGGTACTGCATCCATTACACACTCCTGACCTCTGCACCCTATGCATTATGTTATACATTTGTCGCAATACCCCGGTAGGAGTCACTGATGTCAGGGTTCCCCACTACTACACAGCCAGTCACACTGCATTTCCTTCTTTCATCCAGATACAGAAATTAGTCCTTTGGCTTGTTTTTGTTGTTTTATTAGGGGATTATAACTTGGATGGGGTAAGGGATTATGGGATGCCAAACTTGCAAATGTTCAATAAACAGGACCAAGGACAACTTCCTCCCTGTTTACAGATTCCTCTTCTTACTTCCACCTGCACACAATTGGTTCCCTTTTTGTACAGCTTCTGCTGGCTCACTCCTGAGGGAACTAACAGTCTCTTGTTAGCTCAGCAACAGTCCATTACAGGCTAGGAACTCTCAGTCCCTTTGGAAAAGTAGCACACAAATGGAGTGAACAGTATCTCACACCACCTTCTGCCTCTATTGCTTGAATAAATGCTAACCCACCTGGCTGCCACCAGGCCAACTAGCTGCTTCCTCTTCCCAGTCCTCCTGGCTGACACACACATGGAGATCTCTCATGGCAAGGCCCCTTGTCTGTCCCTGCTCCCTGCTACTCACTGTCTCTCCAGTTGAGGTCCCTCCAATTGCCTCATGTGATGGGATCCTTCCAGGTCAGCCTCCCAAGCTCCAGCCTGAGGTAAAACCTCTCCCTGGCAGGGATCCCTCAAGGGCCACCGACAGTCTCTCTTCAGCATTGATTCACCCTCTTCCACCTGACTCCTCTGCTGGCATGGCTCATGTCTATTTAAGGGTTCCTTAGTTCCCTGTCAGGCCCCCAACCTAAGGATTGCTTAAGGGCCCCTAAATATTTCCAGGCCACCCCTTATAGCCTCCACCCACTATCTTACAGAATGTTCTCCAACATTCTTGAAACAGGGGGTAGCACCAGAGACCTAATCGCTAATGACCATGACGCAGATTCAGTGACTCAGGATTATCCCTGAGTCAGACTAAAGTTCGCCTACTCTCACTTCTAGTAGCACACCCTAGAGCACAGGTCTCCAAACTTTCAAACAAAGGGCCAATTTACTGTCCTTCAGACTTTAGGTGGGCTGGACTGTAGTCAGTGAGAGCAAAAAATGACCTTGCGTGAATGGAAGTAAACAATGCTCCATCATTGGTATTAGGGGGAGTAATAGTGCCCCATCATTGGTATTAGGGGGAGTAATAGTGCCCCATCATTGGTATTAGGGGGAGTAATAGTGCTCCATTGTTGGTATCAGTGTGAGGAATAGTGCCCCATCATTGTGTCAGTTGCAGGAATAGTGCCCCATCATTGGTGTTAGTGGGAGGAATAGTGTCCCATCATTGGTGTCAGTGGGAGGAATAATGCTTCATCATTGGTGTCAGTTGGAGGAATAGTGCCCCATCATTGGTGTCTGTGGGAGGAATAGTGCATTATTATTGGTATTAGGGGGAGTAATAGTGCCCCATCATTGGTATTAGGGGGAGTAATAGTGCTTCATTGTTGGTATCAGTGTGAGGAATAGTGCCCCATCATTAGTGTCAGTTGCAGGAATAGTGCCCCATCATTTGTGTTAGTGGGAGGAATAGTGCCCCATCATTGGTGTCAGTGGGAGGAATAGTGCCCCATCATTGGTGTCAGTGGGAGGAATAGTGCCCCATCATTGGTGTCAGTGGGAGGAATTGTGCCCCATCATTGGTGTCAGTGGGAGGAATAGTGCCCCATCATTGGTGTCAGTGGGAGGAATAATGCTTC
>BLSH010421999.1:558315-569187 GCA_018402905.1 Glandirana rugosa
ATTTTATTATACGTTTCACCAACCTCCCTTCGACGTCTTAACGTTTCTACAAAAATAATGTTTAATACACTCGTCTGACGTCAAAGAGAAATTGGTGAAGGGCTGGTCGTGGCATTTATCCGCCGCCAGCCCAAACTCGCCGAGATGGCCCTGTATCTGACGTGGACGTCCGATATAGGACCATAGTAAAAAAATCTTCATCTCACTTGCCTATACCGCGACAGATAACTTATTTGTTACCTTATAATACATATCATGTAGTGATTATATTTCTAATAACAATTTTTTATTTTTTATTTTTCCACTTGAAGCTTATCATTACTTTTTTAGATTCACTTTGAACTTGTTATCCACTTGACAGCACCTTTAACACTTTACCTATATAAGAGATATATGCAGATATCTCTCAATTTTTAATATTTTATTAATTGCACCTTAAGCACTTTATATTAGTGATGTACTATACATAATATTCCATTGTTTATTCAATAGACAGCGCCATATCCGTTCACTCTACTTCTAAAAAAATGATACCAGGATATAGCCTGCAGGTGCAGTCTATGTCCCGGTAGAGCCGCTCAAACCCGACCGCCGCCTATTTACGGTGCTGGTCGGGAAGTGGTTAAAGAGAAACTGCAGTCTGCTCACATAATTTGTAATAAAAACATCTTTGCAATTCTGCAGCTTCCCTCCAACCACTTTGCATATTATTTTATATAAACTGTGATTCTGTACTTGCCAAACATGCTGCAGAAATCTCCCTCCACGGAGTCTGGCTGCAATCATTTTAACTGTGGGCAGCTGAAGCTGCTGCCTGTTCACTTCCTGGATTTACACAGACACACAGAGGCACACCTCCAGCTCTGCAGCCCTGCAGCTCTCATTGGCCCTCTTATGACTCACCCCCCCTCCCTTCCTGGCAAACTCTCGGGAGAGAGAGAGAGAGAGAGCTGTGCATGATGTCATAAGCCGAGGCATTTTACCAGACAAGAAAGAGGGTTATATAAGGTTTTTACTGGCAGGAAAAAAAATGTTTACTATTCAAAGTTAAAACAACAAGGATGTAATAGATGGAAAGTTGAAAAAATGACTGAAGGTCCGCTTTAAGCCCTTTTGGTATGTTTACACAAATGTTCCTGTTTGCTGATGACAAGTGTCCCAGCATCTGTGCTTTATTAATAAAATGCCGCTATATACCTGTTTTTCAAGTGGCGCTCGGCACTCACATGACCGGCCGCCTCTCTCCTCCTCCCTTCCTGGCTGACGTCAGCAGGTGACTCTCAGCTCCTCCCACTCTAGCTGTCAGATTGGGAGAGGGGAGAGCCGGCCGGTCACGTGAGCACCAAGCAGGGCTCGGAAATTAGGTATATAGCGACATTTTTTTAATAAATCCCAGACATTGGGACACTTGTCATTAGCAAACAGGGACATGTGCACTAACGGGCTGGGCATGTAGCAGCGGCAGGCCGGGTGCGGCCCGCGGGCCATAGGTTGCTGACCCCAGCCTAGGAGATTCTGTTCAGTTCCTTGAGAAGAAAGTAGTCTGTTTGGGCAAAGAATTTACGAGAAACTTTGGTGGACATCTTGAGTAATGGAACCTTTTAACTAAGGGGCCCCACTTCTTTTCGGCATCAGGGACAGGAACCCACTTGTGAGGGAAAGTGCTTAGCTCATGGAGAGGTTCCAGGCATAGCTAAGGGCAGGCTCCCTCTTCACTGCATATACTTCAATAATGTGTACAGAAGTGTGGAGCCAGTGCACGTTGAATAAAATATCCGAAGCATGTTCCAGCAAGGGACACTACCCTGGCTAACTAAAGCCATCCTCCGGGAACACGCCAAATTAATATTAATACTGTAATTTCTCTGTATCGCTATTTACTTCCACTAATATCAGTGATATGGGGTTTATTTTATTCCCACCGGCAGCCACAATTTGACATATTCTTGCTCCTCCTGACACCAAGAATATGGGGCTTATTTTAGTCACGCTGACTACAAAAAGTAGTGTAGACCATCCTAGGACAACATTCAGGCTGCTTGACATTTAACCTCAGGATAGAGCACTTGACATATAGGGGGATTGAGGACAGATGAGCGCCAGTAACTTCAAGCCACATAAGGAGTTTATTAACCTCAATAAATTCTAGAGGGAGAGTATCAGGGCACAGGACACCCAAAGGACAAAGCCAACTCTAAGAAAGCTCATATTCATAATCTTCACAGGTAATGGATTTGTAAGCCAGGCCAGCTCACAACTGAAGAGTAGATGTTGCACAAACTCCCTGCGAGAGACACCAGACTCCCTGTAAGGTCCAAGCTAAACTCCGTTTTAGGCACCCCTAGTCGAAGTTCCTTCCTAATGCCCTATCCCATGATTTGTTTCACTCCTTCTGAGAAAAGCCTCCTCCAGCAGGGCTGTGTGAGCCTAGTCTCCAGGCTCCAGGTCTTGCCTCATAAGCACACAGTTGACCTTGTGAACATCCAGCACACACCCTCCCCCAGACAGGAAACCTGGGGAAAGGCACACACCCTCCCCCCAGGCAGGAGCCCTGGGGAAAGGCACACACCCTCCCCCAGGCAGGAGCCCTAGGGAAAGGCATACACCCTCCCCCAGGCAGGAGCCCTAGGGAAAGACACACACCCTCCCCCAGGCAGGAGCCCTAGGGAAAGGCACACACACTCCCCCAGGCAGGAGCCCTGAGGGAAGGGCACACACCCTCCCCCAGGCAGAAGCCATAGGTAAAGACACACACCCTCCCCCAGGCAGGAGCCCTAGGGAAAGGCACACACACTATCCCAGGCAGGAGCCCTGGGGAAAGGCACACACCTTCCCCCAGGCAGGAGCCCTAGGGAAAGGCACACACCCTTCCCCAGGCAGGAGACCCGGGGAAAAGGCACACACCCTCCCCAGGCAGGAGCCCTGGGGGAAGAGAGCTTCACAAAGTCACACTTAAATATCTATACTCTCCTAGCCTGCAATAAACCTCCTAGTGGTCAGCCAGGGACACACCCCAGCAGCAGGCAGAAGAAAACAATAACGCTGGGTTTAAGGGATGCCAAGTGAATGCAGGACTATCCAATTCAGCTTAGGATATGACTGATTGCAGACTAGTAGTCCTGCTCAGTGCAGGGTGGCTACACAAGGTTTATCTTACTCAAAATGACAGCAATATTTTATTTTTTATTTTTTTACTCTTGGCTCCAATGATGGGGTTTAATTTACTCTGTGTGACACCAACTATAGCACTTATTTGTGCTCCCACTGACACCAAGAATGGGGCATATTTTATTGTCAGTGACACTAACAACAAGGTTTTTTTTTCACTACCAAGTCCTGCTGTGGCTCCAGAAGAGGAAGTGAGGGCAAATCTCCCAAGCAGCAAAAAAAGATGTAATTCCCCATTATATAATTTAATTATTCCCCATTATATATTTCCTAAAAAATGTTGACTGAAGATTTAACTTAACATGCTTAATTAGGTTATTGATATAAAGCTGTCGATTTTCACATGTATATTTACAGGGCTTTTTTTTCTTAGAGAATAGGTGCTGGAACTCCCCCCTTCTTAGTCACCCTCTGTCTCTGCCCCCTACCCACCTCCGAGCACCACCCCTTGGTTCCACCCCCTACCCACCTCCCAGCACTGCCTTATTTTGAGAGTACAGAGCCCAGTATCATTATGTCGTGCTAAGTAATTTGTATGGAATTTGGTAATGATAACAAGAAAAGCAGTAAAATAGCTCTCCTGTAGCCAGGAGCAATATACCCCCCCAGCAACAACAGACCCGCCAAAAACATAGGACCCCTGCAATCAAAATATCACCCCAGCATAAATAGACCCCCGGCAGCAAAAATAGACTCTCCATCAGCCAGGAACAATAGACTCCTCCCTCAACAGGACCCCTTCCAATAACAATCCCCCCCCCCCCAGCAACATAAGCTCCCCAGCAACAATAGATCCCCCACCAGCAACAAATGACCTCCCCAGCAACAATGGGTCACCACACAAAAATACATTCCCATGAGCAACAATAGATTCACCAGCAGCCAGAATCAGTAGGCCCTCCAGCACACCCCAGCACCCCTTGGTATTACATACATTCAGTGCTGGAGGTGCCAGAACTGCGTTCCCTTGCATTCCCACTGAAAGAAAGCCCTGTATATTTATAAATAAAGTTTACAATTCACCATTATAGAAACATTACCAAATATGGTGACGGCATTTCCAATTATGAAAGTTGTGGATCTCCAGCTGAAGTCTCTCCACTTCATACTTTCTCTTTTAAAGATTCTTGAGACGCCTTCACATTCTGTAAGGGAAAAAACTGCCATAACTCTCCTCTGTCCGACTGAAGTGTATAGCTGTGACAGCTTTGCAGGTACCAAGGGAAAAATTCTCCTAGGGTAAGGCTTCCTTTCACATTGCAAAAAATAACAATGTCAGAACAAATGTCAGGACAATGCACAGATCATGTAGACTTAACAAAAGCTTTTTGTTTGTGGAGGTCTGGGATACATTCAACCGTGGTTTGCTTTTTTTTCATTTCTTCTACCCCAGCAGAAAGATCTCCCCAATTCACATGCTAGGCTTGTCATGCCAAGCTGTCTCTAAATGTATCTTTATGTCCAACTTATCACATTGCAGCTACAGCCATCATCCCAGGTATTGTTTTTTTCAAGAGGCATCTGGTTTTATGGGAAAGCCATCCTAGCGGCTAATTAGCCCCTGGATGGCTTTTACAAGGCGATGATGGGGCACTATTCCTTCCACTGACACCAACGACGGAGCACTATTCCTCCCACTGACGCCAATGATGGGGCACTATTTATCCCACTGACACCAACGATGGAACACTATTCCTCCCACTGACACCAATGATGGGGCAATATTTCTCCCACTGACACCAATTATGGGGCACTACTCTTCCCACTGACACCAAAGATGGGGCACTATTCCTCCTACTGACACCAATGATGGGGCACTATTCCTCCCAATAATACCAATGATGGGGTGCTATTCCTCCCACTGATACCAATGATGGGACACTATTCCTTCCACTGATACCAATGATGGAGCAATATTCATCCCACTGACACAAACAATGAGATGCCATTTATTCCACTGACACTATTGATGGGCAACTATTCCTTCCACCGATACCAATTATTATTATTATACAGGATTTATATAGCGCAGTTTGTACAGTGCTTTACAATAAAGAAGGGACACGGTACAATTACAATACAGAAGGAATAGGAGGGCCCTGCTCGTAGAGCTTACAATCTAAAGGGAGGGGGGGGGGGTGGTACAAAAGGTAATGGCAGGAGATGATCTGATAGAGGTCACTCAAGCACAGTTCTTTTTTTTTCAAGATATTTTTTATTGATTTTTAAAAGACATACAAACACTTAAACAAACAGTGGCCCTTCGGGCATCATATCAGACAAGTAAGTACAAATACAAAATATTAGTGGCTTGTGTATGGTCAATAGATTCCCTAGACAAATTTTTCAATGAATAGCATATGGGTACATCTCTAATTGATTAGGCTGGAGTCCATTAAGTGTACAACATAAATTGTTTATCTTTATGGTAAACCGGACAAGCCGGTACCGACTAAGGGTAAAGTAAATAGCATTGATCTTCATGGCAAAGGGGGGCTCAACGTAAGGGGACTGGCTAACCATCTGCCCCAGATCTTATGGAATCCTGTACTCCTTTTCCTAAGGTCAAAGGTGACTTTGTAGAGGGGTTGCGTGTCATTTATCAGTTTCAACCATAATGTTTTGTTTAGCGTTTGTGAGCTCTTCCATGTCAGCAAGAGAGACTTCTAGAAGAAGAGGATAGGAGGGAGTCTCTTTGCCGAGGCGGGTAATGATAAATCTCCAAAAATTCCCAAAATAGAGGAAGAATAAGAGGGGCCCAAGGACAGAGCCTTGGGGTACCCCAACATAAAGAGATAGAGGAGCGGAGGAGATGTTTTTGTATGTGTCACTGATGGTGCGCTGAGATGGGTAGGAGGAGAACCAGGAAAGAGCAGGGTCACAGAGGCCAAGGGAGTGGAGTTTATTGAGGAGGAGTGGGTGGTCAACTGTGTCAAAGGCAGCAGAAAGGTCTAAGAGTATGAGTATGGAGTACTGGTCATTGGTTTTAGCAGTTAGTAGGTCGTTAGTGAGTTTTAGAGGGGCAGTTTCAGTTGAATGTTGTAGGCGGAAGCCGGATTGTAGGGCATTGAGGAGGTTGTTGTCAGTGAGGTAGAAACTCATACGGCTGTGGACATGGCATTCAAGAAAGATGAGGAACAATGATGGGGAACTATTCCTCCCACTGACACCAATGATGGGGCACTATTCCTCACACTGACACCAACGATGAGACACCATTCCTTCCACTGACATCATTGATGGGGAACTATTCCTCCCACTGAAACCAATTATGGGGAACTATTTCTTCCACTGACATCAATGATGGAGAACTATTCCTCCCGTTGACACCAATGATGGTGCACTATTCCTCCCATTGACACCAATGATGGGGAACTATTCCTCCAATTGACACCAATGATGGGACACTATTCCTCCCACTGAAACAAATGATGGGGAACTATTCCTCCCACTAACACCAAAGATGGGGCACTATTCCTCCCACTGATATCAATGATGGGGAACTATTCCTTCCACTGGCACCAAAGATGGGGAACTATTCCTTCCACTGATATCAATGATGGGGAACTATTCCTTCTATTGACACCAATGATGGTGCACTATTCCTCCCATTGACACCAATGATGGGGAACTATTCCTCCCATTGACACCAATGATGGAGAACTATTCCTTCCATTGACACCAAAGATGGGGAACTATTCCTCCCACTGACACCAATGATGGGGCACTATTACTCCCACTGACACCAATGATGGGGCACTATTCCTCCCACTGACACCAATGATGGGGCAATATTCCTCCCACTGACACCAATGATGGGGCACTATTCTTCCCACTGACACCATAGATGGGGCACTATTCCTGTTACTGACACCAATGATGGGGCACTATTCCTCCCAATAATACCAATGATGGGGTGCTATTCCTCCCACTGATACCAATGATGGGACACTATTCCTCCCACTGATACCAATGATGGGACACTATTCCTCCCACTGATACCAATGATGGAGCCCTGTTCTTCCCACTGACACAAACGATGAGACGCCATTCATTCCACTGACACTATTGATGGGCAACTATTCCTTCCACCGACACCAATTATTATTACTATACAGGATTTATATAGCGCAGTTTGTACAGTGCTTTACAATAAAGAAGGAACACAGTACAATTACAATACAGAAGGAATAGGAGGGCCCTGCTCGTAGAGCTTACAATCTAAAGGGGGGGGGGGGGTGGTACAAAAGGTAATGGCAGGAGATGATCTGATAGAGGTCACTCAAGCACAGTTCTTTTTTTTTTTTTAAGATATTTTTTATTGATTTTTAAAAGACATACAAACACTTAAACAAACAGTGGCCCTTTGGGCATCATATCAGGCAAGCAAGTACAAATACAAAATATTAGTGGCTTGTGTATGGTCAATAGATTTCCTAGACAAATTTTTCAATGAATAACGTACGGGTACATCTCTAATTGATTAGGCTGGAGTCCATTAAGTGTACAACATAAATTGTTTATCTTTATGGTAAACCGGACAAGCCGGTACCGACTCAGGGTAAAGTAAATAGCATTGATCTTCATGGCAAAGGGGGGCTCAACGTAAGGGGACTGGCTAACCATCTGCCCCAGATCTTATGGAATCCTGTACTCCTTTTCCTAAGGTCAAAGGTGACTTTGTATAGGGGTAGCGGGTCATTTATCAGTTTCAACCATAATGTTTTGTTTAGCGTTTGTGAGCTCTTCCATGTCAGCAAGAGAGACTTCTTTGCATAGAAGAAGAGGATACGAAGGAGTCTCTTTGCCGAGGCGGGTAACGATAAATCTCCAAAAATTCCCAAAATAGAGGAAGAATAAGAGAGGCCCAAGGACAGAGCCTTGGGGTACGCCAACAGAAATAGATAGAGGAACGGAGGAGATGTTGTTGTATGTGACACTGATGGTGCGCTGAGATGGGTAGGAGGAGAACCAGGAAAGAGCAGGGTCACAGAGGCCAAGGGAGTGGAGTTTATTGAGGAGGAGTGGGTGGTCAACTGTGTCAAAGGCAGCAGAAAGGTCTAAGAGTATGAGTATGGAGTACTGGTCATTGGTTTTAGCAGTTAGTAGGTCGTTAGTGAGTTTTAGTAGGGCAGTTTCAGTTGAATGTTGTAGGCGGAAGCCGGGTTGTATGGCATTGAAGAGGTTGTTGTCAGTGAGGTAGAAACTCATACGGCTGTGGACATGGCATTCAAGAAAGATGAGGAACAATGATGGGGAACTATTCCTCCCACTGACACCAATGATGGGGCACTATTCCTCACACTGACACCAACGATGAGACACCATTCCTTCCACTGACATCATCGATGGGGAACTATTCCTCCCGTTGACACCAATGATGGTGCACTATTCCTCCCATTGACAGCAATGATGGAGAACTATTCCTCCAATTGACACCAATGATGGGACACTATTCCTCGCACTGAAACCAATGATGGGGAACTATTCCTCCCACTAACACCAAAGATGGGGCACTATTCCTCCCACTGATATCAATGATGGGGAACTATTCCTTCCACTGGCACCAAAGATGGGGAACTATTCCTTCCACTGACATTAATGATGGGGAACTATTCCTTCTATTGACACCAATGATGGTGCACTATTCCTCCCATTGACACCAATGATGGGGAACTATTCCTCCCATTGACACCAAAGATGGGGAACTATTCCTTCCACTGACACCAAAGATGAGGCACTATTCCTCCCACTAACACTAACAATGTAGAACTATTACTCCAACTGACACCAACGACGGAGCACTATCCCTCCCACTAACACCAATGATGCCACTGATAAGAATGATTGGGCACTATTCCTTTTTATGACACCAGTGATAGGACACTATTCCTCCCACTGATATCAACGGTTGGCACAATTCCTCCAATACCAATGACGAGGCCCTATTTCTTCTCCTACTGACCACTGGTATTATATCATTTTCTTACTCCCACAAACAACCAAGCCTGAGGCATGTTTTATTCCCACTGACATTATCTTTCTGTTTATTCTCGATGGAGCACTATTCCTCCCACTAACACCAACAATGGGGCACTATTCTTCCCACTGACACCAACAATGGGGCACTATTCTTCCCACTGACACCAGCGATGAAGCACTATTCCTCCCACTAATACCAACGATGGGGCACTAAACCTCTCTCTGACACCAATGATTGGGAAATATTCCTCCTGATATCAGCAGTTGGCACCATTCCTGAAGCATTGTTTGATTTCACATTATGGCATCTTCATCTCACACTGGCTACAAGTCTGAAGAAACATAATGTGGCACTTTGTTTAGAAAGTTTAGAGACCCCTACTTTAGTTAAAAAAAATATTATCTAAAATTTATATCTACTTTAACTGCATGATAACCATTAAACCATGACTCATCCATGAGTAGCTGTGCAGGATGGGGTTCCTCCTTAACCCCAAAATGAGCCCATTCACTCAGCACAGAGGGCATTAAAGGGAAGTGCCAAGTATTTGAACTCCATACACAGTGGAACACAGGAGGTCTTACCTCTTACCTCCATCTGGGTAATACCTGGCCTTGTTGGGGTAGTGTCTGGCCCATTTTGTATACTTTCTGCGTTACTCAATTTATCCTCCTGCAAATAAATAATTTTGTAGCACCGCTGGACAAAAGGAACCAGGCCACCGATTTTTAATTGCAAACCTTACTGTGACTTAGGAAAAGGGCCTTGATCTGAAAATCAGGCATACATTTGAGCATGATAAAACCTTTGGTTAACATGGTTCTCTATGAACAGCAACTCCATTAATAATTGGAAAGTAGTCTCTAGTTGTTGTGAATAATGTAGTATAGTGTCACTCTCATACCCCTATGGGAAAAGGAAACTCACTTCCTTCTCTAGATTTGAGGAAACTATTATTTATATTATGAACAAAGGGAAAGGATAGGGGAGTGGGGAATGGATGGGCTGAAATGGGATTATCACGGTGCTTAACGTTCATAACAGAACAGAGCTTACATAAAATGTAATATTTTATTGCCGTGGCCACAGACAGACTAGAACCCCAATGACCCATGCACATCACACCGGGGACGGGGACAGGGGGGGGGGGGCACTGCATGCCCGCAGATGGCCTCAAAAATACCAGCTAGGGGTGATAGAGTATAAGACAAGCAGCCCTCCTGTGTCTGAGGCTTCTGGTCTGTCTGTGGCCACGGCACACATTTACTAGATACCCAAAGGAGGCTTGTAAAGTCCCTGACGAAGCTGTATATAGGCAAAACATGTAGGATGCATACCATCGAGCAACGCCACCACCTTCTAATGTATACCCTAATGCAAGCGTTTTAATCTACCGTATATACGGGTATAAGTCGAGTTTTTCAGCACATTTTTTGTGCTCAAAAAGACCCCCCTCGACTTATACCCGAGTCAGTGTCTGTGGTGATCAGTAGTTTCACATTAAACAGAGCTGTGCTGCTTCTAAGAGCCGTTCTGTGCTTTGTAAGTGTGATTAAACACATTGGAATGCAAAGAATGCTGAGAGAGGTGTCAGATTCTCAGCTTGATGTCGGCAGGTGGGCGGGACAAGCTGATCTCCGTGAAGAGCTGCAGCTCTCTCTGCATTCTCAGCATTCTTTGCATTCCAATGTGTTTAATCACACTTACAAAGCACAGAACGG
>BLSH010422030.1:11572-21572 GCA_018402905.1 Glandirana rugosa
ATGCATATGCTGTGTGTGAGAAATAACCTGTTACAATGACCATTTTGTGAAAAAAAAAAAAGAAAAAAAAAATCTTAATTTTGCAAAGAATTGTGGGAAAAAATTACAGCTGCAAAAAATTCACCATGCCTCTTACTAAATACCTTGGAATGTCTACTTTCCAAAAAGGGGTCATTTGGGGTGTATTTTACTTTCCTGGCTTGTTAGGGTCTCAAGAAATGAGACTGTCAGTATATCAGGTGTGATCAGATGTGATCAATTTTCAATGATTGGCACCATAGCTTGTAGACTCTATAACTTTCACAAGGACCAAATAATATACACTTATTTGGGTTATTTTTACCAAAGATAGGTAGCAGCATAAATTGTGGCCAAAATTTACAAAGAAAAATTACTAATTTGCAAAATTTTCAATCTTTTTTTATTTATAGCACAAAAAATAACCCCCCCTCCCTATTGATTAAATACCACCAAAAGAAAGCTCTATTTGTGTGAAAAAAAGGACGCAAATTTCATATGGGTACCATGTTGCATGACTGAGTAATTGTCATTCAAAGTGTGATAGCACTGAAAGCTGAAAAATGGCCTGGACAGGAAGGGGGTTTTCGTGCCAGGTACTGTTGTGGTTAAATATCTTGCCTAATGTAATGCGGATTTTTTATTATTTATCACCATCTCTTATTATTACCTTTATATTTTATATATATTTTTTTCCATACAATTTCCATTTTCACTACTTTACTCTCACATAATTTTATATCACTTTGTCCAACATATAAGTTATGTCCTATTCCCCTATTGCCTTTATATGGCATACAGAAACGTTTTTTACTGCAGAAATACCACTGGTGCCAGGAGAATATGTCCCTCCGATAAGCCATAGCTAACAGCAGGGTATGGATTGTGCAGAGTAGCGCAGAGTAGCGCTGAAGAGCAAGGGATATGTGCACCGGCCAGATAACCCAGATAACTGCAAAAGAACACAAGTAGATCCCTGGTGAGCGGATTGCAGTGGAGTGGTGAGACATGCAGCATTTTATGGCAGCAAGTGTTTGTTGTGTTGTAGTCTGAGTTTTATCTCCTATTTGCCCTGTGTGCCATCTTTGCTGACAGTTATGGCGGCCGGGCCGGTGCTCCAGCCACCGCTTCCACCTCCCTGTGTCTCGCCGGCCGCTCTGCGCATGTGTGTCCGTGGGACGAGAATGAGGCCCGGCTCATGCATTCGTGCGCGGGTTCCTGGAGGAGCTGGGCGATGACGTTACGCCGTGTTGTAAATAGCCGGGGAGCCCCACACAGCCTCGGGAATGCACGCGGGCATTGCAGCAGCTTCCCTGGGCTGTGTGGGTAAGCTCCTCGGGTAAGGTGGGCATCGGGGAAGAGGGGGGGATCTGGATCTGAAGTGTGGCCACTCCAGGCTCTGGATGCTGTACCCTGGCATTTTATCCTTCGTCTCTCTCTGCAGATTCTCATTGCAGATGAATGCCTCTCTGCCCCCTGGTGGTCAGCCCTCGCTTGACAGGTACCACTTAGGTTCCTGGGGATGGCTGGGGGAAAGGGTTAGGCATTGACAGGGGATGGTGAGACTGCGGCAGTAAGCCTAAAGCTTCTTCTACTCTCTTTCTTTCTTCCCTCAGCCCTCCATAGGTCTGACTTACGCCGAAGCTCGCAGAAAAGAAGAGGCTCGTCTAAATCAAACCATCAGCATCATCATCAGTCTTCTAGATCTGGTTGTCACGGATCCCACTCAGGGTCAGGGCACCACAGTAGGGATACATACCGCCCTCTCCTCCTCCACGCTCCCAGGAGAAAATATGCTGGGGGTGCAAGAGGGTGGTGTCTTCGGACAGGTTCCTGTGTGACCACTGCTACCAAAAATCGGTGGTCGAAAGGAAGAACCCAGATCAGCACCTGGAGGTTTTGATCAAACAGGTTGTTAATGATTCCCTGCAGGAAAGGGAAGCCCGTCAACCTCACGTGCCCCCTGCAGATCCCTCAAGGTCCCTAGTGGGTGAGAGCCAGTGGGATGATCAATTGGATGCCTTCCAGCCTGATTGGCAGTCTCTGGCTGAATCGGATAGTGAGTCACAGACGGAAGTGCCTGAAGTAGGTTTCAAATACGCTATAGTTCCTTCTCTGCTGAAGGCGATAAAAGAGGCGATGGACTTGGAAGAGCCGGCCGTATCGCCTCCTAGCTGCACCTGCGCGAATCGCCGCCTTTAAATATACTGCGCGTGGTGTGGAAGCTGTTAAACAGCTCAGTAGGGAGCACTCTCATTTCCCCTTTCTAGTTTAGCTAGGGGGAATTATCTCGGGTGAATGGAGCAAAGTGGAAAGAAGGGGCTCATTAGCAACCAAAGTCCAAAAGCTGTATCCTTTCAAAGAAGAAGAGGTGGAACAGTTAGAGGCAGCTGCACTAGTGGATGCGGCCCTGATGAAGTTGGCTAGGTACGTGACCCTCCCATTAGAGGATACGGTCTCCTTCAACAACCCCCTGGAGAGGAGGGTCGACACAGACCTCAGACGAATATATCTGACAGCCGGAATAGCCTGTAAACCGGTCTTGGCCCTAGCGACACTCTCCAAAGCTATGGAGGTTTGGTCCGATAGTGTTGATGAAACCTTGGCAGGGTTTTCCACTGATAGAGCCAGAAGTTCGCCTATACAAGAACTAAGGATGGCATCAGCCTTCATGGGGGAGGCGTCCCTTGACATCATCCGTCTCGTGGCCCGGGTGATGTTAGTATCAGTCACGGCTAAGTGGGTTCTCTAGCTCCAACCGTGGCGGGCAGACTAAAGAGGCCTGGTGCCAGATTCCTTTTGAGGGAACCTCCCTCTTTGGGAACAAGCTCAATGAGGCTGTAACCCGGGCCACGGGAGGAAAGTTGGGGTTTCTTCCCAGGATTGGCGCCAAGTCAAAGACATCCTTTGGCAAAGAAACAAGCATTTGATCGGGTCAAGGAAGCACGCTGTTATAAACCTGGGCGGGAGTTCGAGAGGCCCTGGAGGGCCAGGCAGTCAACAAACCAGAAAGCCTCAAAAGGCAGTTCCGCAGGCGGACAAGGGCCATCTAAATCCTTTTGAGATTGAGCCCACTCAGGCAGGCACGGTGGGTGCTCATTTGCATCACCTTCGGCATGTCTGGGCAGCCTCAATCCAGGACTTTTGGACAGTCAAGACAGTGTCCACAGGCCACGCTTGGGTGTTCAGCAAAAGTCCCAAGCTAAGATTCGTTCCACAACCATTCGGTCCTCAAGAGAAAAGAGGGAAATCCTATCTGCATATGTGGAATTTCTACTAGAATAAGAAGCGGTCAAACCCATCCCAGTCAATGAGAGGGGCCAGGGTGTATTCCCCCTTGTTCTTAGTACAGAAGAAGAATGACTCATGGAGACCCGAGATTGATTTAACCCATCTCAATTTATCCAAATGGGAAAGTTCAAAATGGAGTCTCTGCACTCTATCCAGCAAGCAGTGCAACCAGGAGACTGGTTGATCTCCATCGACCTCAAGGATGCCTACTTCCATGTCCATAGCAGCAGAATTCCAGTGCTATCTGCGGTTTGCCATAGGCCAATTACACTGTCAATTTACTTGCCTCCCCTTTGGCCTGACAACATCACAGAGAGTCTTCTCCAAGGGCTAGCAGTCATAGGAGTCCGTCTTTATCACTGGTTGACCTGGAATCAGTTTGACCAGTGAAAATTTCTGCCTTCGCACACCTATATGCTGAAGTCACTGTAGTCACTATTTTTTTTTATTTGTAATGCACCAACATGAGGCCTAAATTTTCTCTGAGTTCACTTACAGACGCAGCCCTCTTTGACATGTGGGTTATATGCACATCCTACTAGGAGTTAACTAGGCAAAAAGAAAGAAAACAAGCTGGCCCCTCCCAGGAGGCCGTCCTCTCTCTCCCATATAACCCCCTTGCTCTGCTTAGCATATCAGTTCGTAACAAGCAGTACAAACACCATGCAGAGGGGCGGGTGCTGCGTCTGTCAGTGAACTCAGAGAAAAGGATTTTACAGTAAGTTTTAATAAAATCCCTTTTTCTCCTACGTTCACTGACAGACGCAGCCCTCTTTGACATGCGAGGATGTCCCAAAGCTGTGTCAGTAAAGAGGGGTGGGTAAACGACAACAACTGTACCCAACAGAATCCTCTCAGGAGATGCCAGTCGCGCCTACACTGCCACCTGTAAAACTTTACAGCCAAAAGCAGCATCCGAAGATGCTGACACATCAACTTTATAAAACTTAGTAAATATGTGCACCGAGGCCCAAGTAGCCGCCTTGCACACCTGTGACACCGAAGCCTGGTGTCTGACAGCCCAGGAAGTGCTAACAGCCCTGGTGGAATGAGCCGTGACTGGAAAAGGGGGTACCTTGCCCCGAAAAGAATATGCATGAGTCACGGTCTGTCTGATCCAATGGGAAACAGTAGCCGACAAGGCCGCCAAACCTTTGCGCGGACCGTCCGTCAGTACAAACAACGCGTCAGGATTCCGAAAAGAGTCTGTAGCCGCCAAATACACCCGCAAAGCCCTCACGACATCCAATGTATGTAACTCAAATTCCTTAGGATATGAAGGATGCAGACACAACGAAGGAAGAAAAATATCTTCATTAACCACTTCAGCCCCGGAAGGATTTCCCAGTTTAGGACCAGAGCCCTTTTTGCGATTCGGCGCTGCGTCGCTTTCACTGACAATTGCGCGGTCGTGCGATGTTGTACCCAAACAAAATTTGCGTCCTTTTTTCCCACAAATAGAGCTTTCTTTTGGCGGTATTTGATTGCCTCTGCGTCATTTCTGATCGCCGCTATAAACAAAAGAAGAGCGACAATTTTGCAAAAAAAAAACAAATTTCTTACTTTTTGCTAAAATACAAATCCAAAAAAAAATATATAAAAAAACATTTTTTTTCACAGTTTTTGGCCGATTTATATTCTTTATATTCTGCGTTTATTGATTGGTGTGCGCAAAAGTGGCCGCGTTTACGAATGATGAGAATTAATTTTTGGGGTTTTTATTTATTTATTTTTTTTATTAGTAATGGCTGCGATTTTTAGTGGTACTGGGATATTGGGGCGGACATGTCGGACCATTTTGACACTTTTTTGGGACCATTGGCATTTATACAGCGATCAGTGCTACAAAAATGCACTGATTGCTGTGTAAATGCCATTGGCAGTGAAGGGGTTAACCTGCAGGGGGCGCTCTAAGGGTTAACTGTGTTCCCTGGGCGTGTTCTAACTGTGGGGGGACTGCCCTAGCAGGGGAAGGGGAGCGATCACAGCTTCTGTGTAGAGGAAGGCTGTGATCACAGCCCTTCCCCCTTCACAGAACGGAGGTCCATGTTTACTTACACGGACCTCCGTTCTTTCACTCCGGGGGGGCATTGCGGGTAGCCGGCGGTGATCGAGGCCGCCGCACCCGCTCCCTGGCCCTCCCCGCTCACAGTGCGCAATCTCGCAGCCACCGTCAGATGACGGCGATTTGCGATATCGCACCACTTTGTCGCCGTCTACCTGCGGTTGGCTGTCAGCAAGCGGTTAATGTGAAAAGAAGAAACCACCTTCGGTAAAAACAAAGGGGACGGGCGCAAGACCGCCTTGTCCTTGTGAAGGACCAAGTAAGGAGACTTGCAGGACAATGCTGCCAACTAGCGGATGTATTGGCCGCCAAGAAAGCCACTTTCTGCAACAGCAATTGTAAGGGAATATCCCTGATCTTCTCATATGGTGGCTTCTGCGATGATAAATCTTGCGCAAAGTACACTTGCGTGCTTTCAGCATAGTAGGGATCACGGAGTCAGCGACACCCCTATCCCTCAGCACCTGGGACTCAATAGCCAAGCTGTCAAAGCCAACGAGTGTAAAGCAGGGTGCAAGATGGGTCCCTGAGACAACAGATCTTGGAGCAGCGGAAGACGCCAGGGAACGTCTGCCACCATTCGCACCACGTTGGCGTACCACAGACGCCGAGGCCAATCCGGAGCCACCAGGATCATCGGAATCCCCTCCATTTCCACCCTGCGCAGTAACCGCAGTAGAAGCTTGATGGGAGGATAGGCGTACAGAAGACGATACCGACCCCAAGGCGCTACCAGCGCGTCCGGGGCGACCGCCAACGAGTCTCTCGTCCTGCACACAAAAGTTTTCACTTTGTGGTTGAACCGAGATGCCATGAGGTCCACACCTGGAGTGCCCCACTTGTGTCAAATCTGGCTGAACACTTCTGGATGGAGGGACCATTCCCCCTGATCCAGTGTCTGGCGACTGAGGAAGTCCGCCTGCCAATTTTCTATGCCCGGAATGTAGATGGCGGTGATCGCCAGCACGTGAAGTTCTGCCCATCGCAGAATGAGAGTCGCTTCCGCAGCCGCTGCCGAGCTCCTCGTTCTGCCCTCACGGTTCACATACGCCACTGCTGTGGCATTGTCCGACTGAACCCGAATCGGGAGGCCGCGTGACCTTACCGTCCAGTGGGAGAGGCAGAGCCTGATCGCCCTCAGCTCCAGCACATTGATCGGAAGGCGAGATTCCTGCGCCGACCAGTGGCCCTGAGCAGACAACTGCCCCAGGACCCCCCCCACCCCGATAGGCTGGCGTCCGTCGTGACTATCGACCAATTCAGGGGAAGAAATGACTTCCCCAACGTTAGAGCCGGGGCCCAAAGCCACCTTGTCAACGACCCTCTGGTCTGAGAATCCAATCTGATCAGCCGGTCTAGGGACAGTGGGGACTTGTCCCATTGAGATAGACTCGCTCGTTGAAGGAGCCGAGTTTGACTCTGGGCGTAGGGTACTGCCTCGAAGGCTGAAACCATGAGCCCCAACACCCGCATACAAAAACGTAAGGAGGACCACCGGCGTGACAGCAGGGTTAGCACCGCTGTGTCAGTAACTTGGCCGGTGGTAAGAAAACCTTCGCCTGCTCCGTGTCCAGAATCAGACCCAGATATTCCAGGCGACAAGACGGCATCACCGTCGACTTCTGCAGATTGATCAGCCAGCCAAAGTCCTTTAACAAGGTCATGGTGATCGCCACGTTCTCCTCCAGAGCCGAAGCAGACTCCACTCTCAGGAGCAGGTCGTTGAGGTATGCTACCACCGCAATGCCTCTCTGCCTCAGTAGTGCCAGCACCGGGGCCACCAACTTGGTGAACACCCGAGGAGCCGAGGCCAGACTGAAGGGAAGTGCCATGAATTGGTAGTGAAGATCTCCCACCGCAAAGCACAGGAAGCACTGGTGTCAGAGACAAATGGGGACATGGAGGTACGCATTCCTGATATCCAGGGACGCCATGAAGTCCCCTTGGTGCAGGGCGGCCACGACCGAATGGACAGATTCCATCCGAAATTTTTGTGCTCTAACGAAGTGGTTTAGCGCCTTTAGGTCCAGAACTGGCCTGACCCCCCCCTTTTTTGGGGACCAAGAATAGGTTTGAGTAGAAACCGTGAAACCTCTCCAACTGAGGTACGGGCACGATCACCCCCTGCTCAGAGAGTGCCTGAACAGCCCTTAAGAGGGCCTCCCGACGCCCTTGAGGGAGTCTCAAGTTCGATGGGAAGAACTTGTCTGGGGGTAGAGTGCTGAACTCTATCCTGTACCCGGAGGACACCACTTCCTGCACCCAACGGTCGGAAATGCGAGCAGTCCACCTGTCTGCGAATCCCAGAAGACGTACCCCCCACCCGAAGTTCGGGTGGGGGCAACCCATCATACAGAGGAGGGCTTGTCCTCTGTCTTTTCATTCTTGTGCTGCCAGGGTCGCTTACCGGCCCCTGTGGCAGGCTTACCGGGCCTCGAGCCCTTGCCCGCTGCGCCAGGGGCACGAACAAACCTCTTCTGACCCGAAGAGACAATTCCCTGCTTGCGGTAGAACTTCTGCCGCCTGGGCTCCGGAAGGAAAGTACTCTTCCCCCCCAGTGAAATCCTTGATGATTTCATACAACTGCGACCTGAAGAGATGGCCACCCTGAAAGGGAAGATCCGCAAGACCTTTTGGTCACCAGACCATGCACGCAACCAGAGAACTCTTCTGATAATGACTGCAAAAACAGACATTTTTGACAGCATGGGAAGCAGGTCCAAGCTGCATCAGACAGGTACCGAATACCCTGAAACAAATGTTCTGCCTTGTGCGACACCTCAAGCGTCCTGCCGCAGTCCAAATCATTCTGCAGCTCTGCCATACATTCAGACAGATATTGCGCCGCCATGGCAGACGCCAGGGCCGGCTGCATGGCTGATCCTGCCAACAGGAAAAGTGCCTTTGACACTGCCTCCGTCAGCCTATCGGCTGGGTCCTTAAATGAAGGCGACCCTTCCAAAGGAATGGTCGTTGCCTTGTTCAGGCGAGCCACCAGAGGGTCCACTGTGGGGGACGCCCACTTCTTCACAAAACTATCCTCAAAGGGATAGTGTATCGCAAAGCGTTTAGGTAGGGCGAAGGAATTTTGCGGACGCTGCCATTCCTGATAGACCAAATGGTCAAAGAATTGATCATAAGGATAAGCTTTTGGCGACCTAGGTGGCCTAGCAGACCCGCAAACATATGCGGACGCTTATGACTCCCCTGCTTGGTCCAGTCGCAAGGACCCACGCATGCCAGAAATCAGTGCAGTCACTATCGCTTTTTTGCGCGCAACCGAGGCCCCCTGGTCCTCTTTGCCATCTGAGGGGATTAGTTCACCCTCTGAGAGTTCTACAGGTGTCCCC
The DNA here is from genome assembly GCA_018402905.1 of Glandirana rugosa. Taxonomy (NCBI): domain Eukaryota; kingdom Metazoa; phylum Chordata; class Amphibia; order Anura; family Ranidae; genus Glandirana; species Glandirana rugosa. Next base: position 20,297 of record BLSH010422030.1, read on the forward strand.
GTGACCCCCAAAGCCATTTCTGGTTCGGATTCTTCCCCTGAGGCTTTTTTAGGGGCCCACAGAGCATTGCTCGGCCCCACCCGGGGAAGAAATTCCCCAAACACTACTCTAAGCTGGTCCAGGGAGACCAGGGTCCCCAGCGCAGGTTGCTCTGCCGCTGACTCCTCCCCAGAAGGACCTGCAGGGTCATCTGCCATCGCACCACCGAAACTGACAGTCAAAATTAGCAAAAAAAGATCTGACACCCCCACAATGCAGCCCCACCACCGCCCCACAGAACACCAGGGAGACCCCAGGAGGACTGCACCCACCGCTACCGACACCCCAGGGAGAGCCCAGCTATACTTGTTGTTTTGTGCTCACAATCGCTGCTCCCAGCAGGAGTGCTAAAGGACCACCAGGAAGAAGCTTGCGCCGTCTGTGTCAGCCACGCTGTCCCAAGTGAAAAGGAAAGTAAAAACGGCAGCAGCACATTTTACACTGCTCCAGGGACATCCAATATGGCCGCCGAGATCATCCACAAGAGTAGAGGAAAAGCCGATAAATGGCTCTTCCTGTTTACACTGTGACTAGCCGTGATTGGTCACAGCTGATCACATGGTAAAGAGCTTCTGACAGAAGCTCTTTACTGAGATCGGTAATGCGGTGGGTCAGACTGACACACCGCCGCACTGATTGCCACGATGTGTGCCCCACGTTATCCTGCTGGACGTCATATGATGCCCAGTCAGGATAACTGAACCACTTCCCAGCCGTCATTCTGCATATGGCGGTAGGGAAGTGGTTAAATGCATGTGTGCGTTTAGGCAAGTACACATGCGTACGTGTTAAAAAATGCGCATTACCCTGGATTCCCTGAGCTAGCAGTGAAACCATCAAGCAAAAAGTTGTTCGAGCTCTACTGCCTTTTACAGGGTACAGTATGAAGTGCAGTGCCCGGTACAGTGGGAGGAGCATTACATTAAGGAAACCCAAGTGGAGTATAGGTTCTGTATGTAAGATTTAATAAGGTGGTGTAAAGTCAATGTGGTTTGGCAACATATAACGCACAATATCTCGGAAACCAAATTTGGGCCAAACGTTTATTTCTGCGGCGCAAATGTTTATTTTTGCAGCGCAAACCAGTGCAAACGCAGCACAAACCAATGGCGTGTTGTTTTTAAAATTCAGCAACACGAGGCGCAAAGTGGGAGGGGTTTCAGCAACTATAACGCACAATATTTCGGAAACCAAAGTGGCGCAAACGTTTACTTTTGCGGCGCAAACCAGTGCAAAC
>BLSH010422062.1:14795-56810 GCA_018402905.1 Glandirana rugosa
ACCTCCTGTCCCCAGTCGTCACACCTCGTATCCCCAGTCATCACGCCTCGTGTCCCCAGTCGTCCCACCTCCTGTCCCCAGTCGTCATGCCTCGTGTCTCCAGCCGTCACGCCTCGTGTCCCCATTCGTCCCACCTCCTGACCCCAGTCGTCACACTTCGTGTCTCCAGTCGTCACGCCTCGTGTTACCAGTAATCACGCTTCGTGTCCCCAGTCATCACACCTCGTGTCCCCAGTCGTCACACCTCGTGTCCCTAGTCGTCCCACCTCCTGTCCCCAGTCGTTCCGTCTCCTATTCCTAGACGTCCCGTCACATGTAAGGTACCACCCAAACGTCTAAATGTGTCAGTATAATACTGTAAAATACAGGTCTATAAATTAGGTATATGTGCTGGGGGGGGGGGTATTTGTGCTAGGAGAGGGTGGGAGGATTTTCAATGCACAAACTAAAAACAAAAAGACCACAATCCTGGGAGTGTTAATACTGTTGGTGCTAAAAACACTGATAAGGGGAGATGCATTAAAAAAATCATATCACAACATAACAGATCACAAGGATAAAGCACCTCTAAGGCTACCAAAAACAGTTTTATTAAATATCTGGACATAAAATGTCATAATATGACTGTGTAAATCTGCAAACCCACCATGGAATGTACACTGCCCTGCAGATCCTTATCCTCTGCCTTGCTGACCCCTGTCCTCCACCCTGCTGATCCCTGTGCTCCACACTGCTGACCCCTGTGCTCCACACTACTGACCCCTGTGCTTCGCACTAATGACCATTGTGCTCCGCACTGCTGACCTCTGTGCTTCACACTGCTGACCCCAGTCCTCCACCCTGCTTACCCCTGTGCTCCGCACTGCCGACCTCTGTGCTCCGTACTGCTGACCCCTGTCCTCCACCCTGCTGACCCCTGTGCTCCGCACTACTGACCCCTATGCTCCACACTGCTGACCCCTGTCCTCCATCCTGCTGACCCCTGTGCTCTGCACTGCTGAGCTCTGTGCTCCACACTGCTGACCCCTGTCCTCCACCCTGCTGACCCCTGTGCTCCGCACTGCCGACCTCTGTGCTCCATACTGCTGACCCCTGTCCTCCACCCTGCTGACCCCTGTGCTCTGCACTGCTGATCTCTGTGCTCTGCACTGCTGTCCTCTGTGCTCCGCACTGCTGACCTCTGTGCTCCGCACAAAATTACAGTTTTGGATGACAATACATTTAACCTGAAGTTTACGATGGAATGTGACCAAATTAAGGTCACATTCCTGGATATTGAAATCAATAAAGATAGAGGCGGACATATTAGAACAGATCTATACCGTAAACCATCTGCGGCGAATACAGTCCTCCATGCTAGTAGTGCCCACCCGGAGTCTCTTAAAAGGAGCAATCCATATGGACAATACTTGAGACTTTTTTTTTTTTATAAATTCTGTTTATTGAGTTTTTTCAGTAAACATACAAAACAACAGTCGCACGCAGGCGACCCATCTAACATAGAGAGGTACCCAGCTGGTCACCTCCGAACCAACGGTTCGTGAAGAACAAAAAAAGAAAAACCGAAAAGAAAAACAAGGCAAGTAAAACATATGAAAAAAAAGATTTTTTTCTTGTTGGAAGACAAATCTCCATCCCAGTCTCAGGTCTTTTGCAGACTCCATCAGGTTTCCTTCCAGAATGGTCCTGTATTTGGCTCCATATATCTTCCCATCAATTTTAACCATCTTCCCTGTCCCTGCTGAAGAAAAGCAGGCCCAAACCATGATGCTGCCACCACCATGTTTGACAGTGGGGATGGTGTGTTCAGGGTGATGGGCTGTGTTGCTTTTACGCCAAACATAACGTTTTGCATTGTTGCCAAAAAGTTCGATTTTGGTTTCATCTGACCAGAGCACCTTCTTCCACATGTTTGGTGTGTCTCCCAGGTGGCTTGTGGCAGACTTTAAAGGACACTTTTATGGATATCTTTAAGAAATGGCTTTCTTCTTGCCACTCTTCCATAAAGGCCAGATTTGTGCAGTATACGACTGATTGTTGTCCTATGGACAGAGTCTCCCACCTCAGCTGTAGATCTCTGCAGTTCATCCAGAGTGATCATGGGCCTCTTGGCTGCATCTCTGATGAGTCTTCTCCTTGTATGTGCTGAAAGTTTAGAGGGACGGCCAGGTCTTGGTAGATTTGCAGTGGTCTGATACTCCTTCCATTTCAATATTATCGCTTGCACAGTGCTCCTTGGGATGTTTAAAGCTTGGGAAATCTTTTTGTAGCCAAATCCGGCTTTAAACTTCTCCACAACAGTATCTCGGACCTGCCTGGTGTGTTCCTTGTTCTTCATGATGCTCTCTGCGCTTTAAACGGACCTCTGAGACTATCACAGTGCAGGTGCATTTATACGGAGACTTGATTACACACAGGTGGATTCTATTTATCATCATTAGTCATTGAGGTCAACATTGGATCATTCAGAGATCCTCACTGAACTTCTGGAGAGGGTTTGCTGCACTGAAAGTAAAGGGGCTGAATAATTTTGCACGCCCAATTTTTCAGTTTTTTATTTGTTAAAAAAGTTTGAAATATCCAATAAATTTCGTTCCACTTCATGATTGTGTTCCACTTGTTGTTGATTCTTCAGAAAAAATTACAGTTTTATATCTTTATGTTTGAAGCCTGAAATGTGGTAAAAGGTCACAAAGTTCAAGGGGGCCGAATACTTTCGAAAGGCACTGTATATTGGAATTTGTGTTTTATGTATAATTTTTGTTGTCATATATATGACTGTATATTATTGTATCCATGTTACAGTGACTCTATAGCATGATCCATCCCCTGAAGAAGCCCAGAATATAGGGCGAAACGCGTCGGTAAAACAAAGATCACCGCTCAGTTCATGGACCAACATATCATACCACCCTGGCATGGTTTCTATTGTTATATTTCTGTGTGAGCCAGGGCTTCTGGGTGTTCTTTTTAGACCATCTAACCATGAACTGATTGTATAGGTATTCACAAAGTCACCACTGTGTCACTTTTTATTATATGTGGGTGTGTTTCCACAGAATGGGTGGAGCCCCCACTATGTTCACTTTTTTATATAATTAATAAAATTGTACCTTTTAACTATCAGTATTAGTGTATTTTTTCAGGGAAGGGGGATACTAGCACCAATAAAGTCCCATCGCTTTTTCTTCAGGTCTTTCCAGTGTTTCTCTATATTTATAAGGGATGTGGTGCTGGTGTTGCTCTGCCATACTTTGGTTTTTTGTTTTGCTCTGTGCTCCGCACTGCTGACCCCTGTGCACCGCTCTGCTGACCTCTGTGCTCCACACTGCTGACCCCTGTCCTCCACACTGCTGACCCCTGTGCTCCGCACTGCCAACCTCTGTGCTCCACCCTGCTGACCCCTGTGCTCCACTCTGCTGACCCCTGTGCTCCGCACTGCTGACCCCTGTCCTCCATCCTGCTAATCCTTGTACACTGCCCTGCAGATTCTTACCCTCTGCCCTTCTGATTTATGTCTGCTGCCCTGGTGACCCTTGTACACTGCCTTGCAAACCCCCCTTCTTCTGCCCTGATAACTCCTGCTGTCCACCCTACTGACCCCTGTGTCCTGCCTTGCTGACCCCTATCCTCTGTTCTATTGACCCCCTGTACATTACCCTACTGATTCTTGTACACTCCTCTGCTGACCTCTCAGACACATAAACAATACAATTTTTAAGCTTTTTAGCCCACCTTTGCTTAATTTTTATAATCTAAAATAGTATATAATGTACACACTCAACAAATTTAGGACAAGGGGTGGACCATATTTCTGTGCTGAAAGCATTATCACTTACTGTATTACTCCTAGCACAGAAATTGATCTTTCAGAGACAACCCCTGTTCTATTCTAATGGTTGGTAGCTGTGGAAAGAGTTTTCTAATCATATGACCACTGTGACATGCAAACACAGTCCTTCACAAACCATTAGGTGTTCTTAACCGTTTGACCTACAGAAGTCTGTACATGACCAGGCCATCATTTGGTATATGGCAATGAGCTCCTTTAACTGGCAATTGCGCAGTCATGTAGCACTGTGCCCAAATTATATTTATATCTTTTTTCTTTTTTTTTTTTTAGTTTTCTTTTGGTAGTATTTGATCACTACTTGTTTTTTTTTTTTATTATATAAACTAAAAAAATGAGATTAAAAAAAAAAATATATATATATTTTACTTTCTGCTATAAAACTTATCCATTAAAACAAAAAAATCTTCATAAATTCAGGCCAAAATTGATTCTGCTACATGTTTTTGATAAAAAAAAATCCAAATAAGTGTATATTAACTGTTTTGCATGAAAATTATAGCGTCAACAAACTGTGGTATATAAACTGTAATTTTTATTTTAGTTTATTTTTTTTACTAATAATGGCGGTGATAAGCGACCTATAATGGGACTGAGCTAGTGCGGCTGACAATCTGACATTAACTGATGCTTTGTGGGCACTGTCTAACTGGCACACATCACAAGTGTCACTAAGATTTGACAGTTCCAAACCACATGACAAGTCGCACCCTATTGTTGACAATGGAACTGTTGAAATTGGTGCAACTCTGACGATATCTTTGCGGTATTGTACCGATAAAAAAAAAAATCCTGCTCTATTTTTGGTGATTTCAGGTGTGACTTGCGTAGATATTGGTGCATGAAATCGCACAGATATCAGGTAAGTTATACCTGTAATCGCACTAACCTGCAAGTGAAGTAACACAAATTTAAAGTCACATTCCGTGTAAACCAGGTCTAATACAGTGATCAGTGATAATACTATGCACTGTCACTGTAATAATGACATTGGCCGATAAAAGGGTAAACATCTAGGGCAGTTAAGGGGTTTACTATGTGTTGTTTTTTTTTTTCCACAGAAAGTATGTTGCTTTTTACTAAAGATTGCTTTACTGTATTCATTTTCCATGCAGGGAAAATCCTACAAAACTTCCAGGATAGGTTTGGAAAGTTGACAGCTTAGGTTGTGCAAAGTTTCAGGGCAGTTGATTGAGGTTTAGGCACTTTATGGTACGTTAAGCACTTTTCACATTAAGCAGATCACTTAAACGTTTTAGGATTGTAAAATATTGCTTAATGTGAATAACTTTTGGTGCAATTTCCCAAATGATCTGAAATTTTCAGAATATGTTGTCATAGATAGGGTCTTGTATTGTGTGAAGTTTGGGGGAAATTGATTAACATCTAAGCTCTTTTTAGTACCTTAAGCAACATTAAGCGCCCCAAAAATCAAGCTTAATGTCCCTAGTTTGCCTTCTGGGAAAGCAAATCCTACAAAACCTCTAGGTTAGGTTTGGGAAGTTGAGAACTTAGGTTGTGCAAAGTTTCAGGGTAATTGATTGAGGTCTAGGCAATTTATGGTACGTTAAGCACTTTTCACATTAAGCAGATCACATTAACCACTTCAGCCCCGGAAGGATTTCCCACTTTAGGACCAGAGCACTTTTTGCGATTCAGCACTGCATCGATTTAACTGACAATTGTGCAGGCATGCGATGTTGTACCCATACTAAATTTGCGTCCTTTTCTTCCCACAAATAGAGCTTTCTTTTGGTGGTATTTGATTACCTCTGCGTAATTTCTGATTGCCGCTATAAACAAAAGAAGAACGACAATTTTGCAAAAAACACCCCAAATTTCTTACTTTTTGCTAAAATACAAATCCAAAAAACAATATAAAAAACATTTTTTTCCTTCAGTTTTGGCCGATTTATAATCTTCCTCATATTTTTGGTAAAAAAAATCGCAATCAGCGTTTATTGATTGGTTTGTGCAAAAGTTGCCGCGTTTACGGATGATGAGACTTAATTTCTGGGATTTTTATTTTTTACTAGTAATGGCATCGATCTGCGATTTTTAGCGGTACTGCGATATTGCAGCGGACACGTCGGACCATTTTGACACTTTTTTGGGACCATTGTTATTTATACAGCGATCAGTGCTATAAAAATGCACTGATTACTATGTAAATGCCATTGGAAGTGAAGGGGTTAACCTGAAGGGGGCACTCTAAGGGTTAACTGTGTTCCCTGGGCGTGTACTAACTGTATGGGGGCTGGGCTGGCTGGGGGAAGGGAGTGATCACGGCTTCCATATACAGGAAGCCTGTGATCACAGCCCTTTCCCCTCTATGAGAACGGAGATCCGTGTTTACTTACACGGGCCTCCGTTCTCTCACTGCGGGGGGGCCATCGCGGGTAGCTGGCGGCGATCGAGTCCACCCTACCCGCTCCCTGGCCCCCCCTAGACACAGTGAGTGCGTGAGTGCACCTCCAGCGGTGCACACTCACAGCACTAGTTATCGCAGCTGCCATCATATGATGGCAGTTTGCGATAACGAGCCACTCTGACGCCGTCAGACTGCGGTTGGCGGTCGGCAAGTGGTTAAACATTTTAGGATTGTAAAATATTGCTTAATTTGAATAACTTTTGGTGCGATTTCCCACATGATCTGAAATTTTCAGAATGTGTTGTCATAGACAGAGTCTTGTATTGTGTGAAGTCTGGGGGTAATTGGTTAACATCTATGCTCTTTTTGGTACGTTAAGCATCATTAAGCTCCCCAAAAATAAACCTTAATGTCCCTAGTTTGCCTTGTGGGAAAGAAAATCCTACAAAACTTCCAGGATAGGTTTGGGAAATTGAGAACTTAGGTTGTGCAAAGTTTCAGGGCAATTTATTGAGGTTTAGGCACTTTATGGTACGTTAAGCAACATTAAGCAGTTTTCACATTAAACGTTTTAGTATGTCCCTAAGGAGGGCAATGTTCTCACCAGACTTCAGAGATTAATTGCGTCAAGGCAAAAATGATGTTTAACCACTTCAGCCCCGGAAGGATTTCCCCCTTTATGACCAGAGAATTTTTTGCTATTCGGCACTGCCATGCTTTAACTGACAATTGCGCGGTCATGCAATGTTGTACCCAAACAAAATTGACGTCCTTTTTTTCCCACAAAAAGAGCTTTCTTTTGGTGGTATTTGATCACCTCTGGGTCACTTCTGATCACCGCTATAAACAAAAAAAGAGCGACAATTTTGAACAAAAAAAACAACATTTCTTGCTTTGTGCTAAAATACATATCCAAAAAAAATATATAAAAAAACTAATTTATTCATCAGTTTTGGCCAATATATATATATTTTTGTTAAAAAAAATCATAATCACGCATATCGATTGGTTTGCGCAAAAGTTGCCGCGTTTACAAATGATGATTTTTCTTATTTTTTTACTAGTAATGGCAGCGATCTGCAATTTTTTGCGTAACTGCGACATTGCGGCGGACATTTTGGACATTTTGGACACTTTTTTGGGACCATTGGCATGTATACAGCGATCAGTACTATGAAAATGCACTGATTACTGTGTAAATGTCACTGGCAGGGAAGAGGTTAACACTAGGGGGCGATCAAAGGGTTAACTGTGTTCCCTTCTTTGTGTTTCTAGCTGTGTGGGGGCTGGGCTGACTGGGGGAGGAGAGTGATCTTTGCTCCCATATACAGGAAGCATGCGATCACACTCCTCACCCCTGTCAGAACGGAGATCCGTATGGTTACACACACGGATCCCCGTTCTGTCACTGCGGGGGAGCAATCGCGGGTAACCGGCGGACATCGAGTCCCCCCTACCTGCTCCCTGGCTCCCCCGATACACAGTGAGCGCACGGGTGCGCCTCCAGCGGTGCGCACGTGCTCATGGACCGCAATCTCGCAGCCGCCATCAGGTGATGGCGATATGCAATATCGAGCCAAGTTGCCGCTGTCAATCCACGGCGGGCGGTCGGCAACTGGTTAAGGGCTCATTTACACTTGCTTCGGCTTCAACGCACATTAAAGCTCCTACTGCTTCAACAGGCTTTTATGATGTGTTTTTGAGGCTTCGGTGGTGCTTCGATGAGGCTTCAGTGGTGCTTCTATGAGGCTTCAATGGTGCTTCGATGAGGCTTCGATGGTGCTTCAGTGATGCTCTTTTGAAGCTTTGATGAAGCTTGGCAGATGCCCTGTGTGTTTGTTGATATCTCACACCTGCAATTTCTCCAATACAAAGCGAAGCTAAAGCTGAATTAAAGCCTCTCAAAAGCCGCAGGTGCTTCAAGCAAGCTTCAAACAAGCTTTGTCATAGACTTCTATGGAGGCTTTGAAGACGCTTTGAAACACCACTAAAGCTACATGGGGTATAATTTTTGAAGCAAAGCCAAAGCAAAGCAAAGAAAACACAAGATGTAAACAGGACTGTAAGCGAACCGTTTTATTTAGTGACCTGAGCTTTGACTGGCATTAAGAGAGCTTTAACAAAGCCTGTCTGAAGCCATGTTTGGCAGCATCCCAAATAAAGATAACTGAAACATTTTCTAATTCTTATCTGACTTGATTGAGAACTACCACAGCCATCACTTAAAGTGGAGAATCACTCAAAAGTGGAAGCTACGCTTGTTTGCTTCCCCCCCCCCCTCCAGTGCTACATTTGGCACCTTTCGTGGGGAGGGGGGAACGGGTACCTGTGTTTGACAGGTACCCACCCCCACTTCCGGTAGACCTGGCTGCAGCGAGATGCAGTGAGGTCCCCCGGAACTTCACCCGCCTCTTCCTTCCTCCACTCCTGGGTCAGTTAGAAAGCCCAGCATGATTTGCGCATGCGCAGCAGGGAAACGGCTGTGAAGCCAAAAGGCTTAGAAACATAGAAACAGAAAAGTGATGGCAGAAAAAGACTGAGTAGTCCATCGAGTCTGCCCTTTTTTTGTTTTGTTTTTGTTTTTTTTATTTTTTCCCCATTAACCTCTATAGATTTATGTTTATCCCAAGCATGAAGCCATTTACTGTTGACGGCCTTACAACCTCTGTTGGTAGTTTATTCCAATCATCAACCACTCTTTCAGTAAAATAATACTTTCTAAGATTAGTTTTGAACTTCCCCCCAGTTAGTTTGAGGTCATGTCCCCGAGTTCTTGATTTTGGTTTCATATTGAAAAGACTGCCCTCCTGAACCTTATTCACCCCCTTGATGTATTTAAAGGTTTCAATCATGTCTCCCCTCTCCCTTCTTTCCTCCAGACTGTACATATTAAGTTCCTGAAGTCGCTCTTGATAAGTTTTAGCCCCCAGACCTTTCACCTTTTTTGTTACCCATCTCTGAACTCGTTCTATTTTATCAATATCTTTTTGTAAGTGAGGCCTCCAGAACTGGACACTGTATTCTAAGTGAGGTCTCACTAAAGGTCTATATAGAGGAATCAGAACCTCCTTCCTCCTGCTGGTGATCCCTCTACTGATACATCCCAGAATTCTATTTGCTTTTCCCACTGCCTGGCCACACTGTTTGCCCATTTTGCAATCATCTGAAATAAGCACCCCCTACTCTTTTTCTTCTGTAGTGCTGGCTAACACTGTGCCCCCAATGCTGTACTCTCTAAGGGGATTCTTATTCCCTAGATGCATTATTTTACATTTAGAAATATTGAACTGCAGTCTCCACTGCTGACCAATCTTTCAGCAATGCCAAATCATGTTCCATGTTACAGACACCTCCAGGGATATCAGCCCTATTACACACCTTTGTATCATCAGCAAAGAGACATACATTGCCCAGCAAACCTTTAGTTTTATCACTTACATAAAGGTTAAATAGAACTTCAGTGCCATTTTCCCTTACCACAAATGGCAGCAGTAGCACCCAAGAGCCGATCGGAAAATCGGCTGGGGTGCTGCCATTGCGGGATCCCTGGACAGGTAAGTGTCCTAATATTAAAAGTCAGCAGCTATACAATTTGGTACTTGTAGTTGCTGAATGGCTGGAGCCCTGCTTTAAGATTCTTATGGAATCTGTATTAACCACGTCCATACACTTAAATAAACTAAAAAAGGCCGAAAATTCTGAAAATCAATAAATAATCTTTCTTCATAGATTTAAGCCAAAATGTATATTGCTACATTTCTTTGGTGAAAATAACCCAAATCAGTGTACATTATTTAGTCTGTAGGAATGTTATAGACTCCAGAATCTATGGTATATATATCTAAAAATCAATCAATCCTTTTTTGAAGTTGTAATCTGTTGCCACAATTTTTTAGGTAAATGAAGAAATTTAAAAAAAATGTTTTTTACATACTGTCACCGGTGCAGTACAGCGTCATCATATAACTGGTGTGGTGGTGATCAGGGACACTGACTGGTGACAATATGTAAGAAAAAAAAAAAAAATTAAATATGTGTTTTTTTTACATACTGTGACCAGAGCAATACAGTGTTTTTATACACTATGATTGCTTATAACAATGAATTTCACTGTTATAAACCCTTGAAGACCAGGCATTTTTCTGACATGTAAATATAAGTATTGTTTGCTAGAAAATTACTTAGAACCACCAAACATTCTATATGTTGTTAAAGCAAAGGCCCTAGAGAATAAAATGGTGGGTTTTGCAATTTTTTATGTCACAAGATATTTGTGCAGTGGTTTTTCAAACTGAATTTTTTTGGAAAAAATACACTTTTTTGAATTGTAATGCAAAAAAAACACAATACATAACCCAATTTTTTGGTAAAAAATAAAAAATGTATGTTACGTCAAGTAGATAGATACCAAACATGTCACGCTTTAAAATTGCACACGCCTCTGCAACAGTGACAAACAGTGTAAATATTACTATCCATAGGTGACTCTTTAAAAGCCTTTACAGGTTACCACTTTGGAATTACATAGGAGGCCTGGTGCCAGAGTTACTGCCCATGATCTGACGTTTGTGGTGATACCTCACATAAGTGGGATTATCGCTGTTTCCATGCATGAGGCACCAACAAGTGCATTCACTTTTGTGCATGAGCACAGGGGGGGGGCGGGGCACTTTAAAAAAATGTATTATCTATTTTTTTTTTTTCTGTTACTTTAAAAACATTTTTGATCACCTTTATTGCTGTCACAAGGAATATAAACATCCCTTTTGACTGCAATAGGCATGTGACAGGCACTCTTTATGGAGAGATCTGGGGTCTATAAGACCCCAAATCCCTCATCTACCCTAAAAAGCATTAGACCACACCAAGATCAGTGTTTTCGAATGCTAGTTAGCCTCTAGGATTGCTTTCACAAGAGACCCGACTGCCAGCTATAAAAAAGGTAGCGGCATGATGCCTGCAGCTGCAGGCATCATCCCGGTATAACCACTTGAAGTCCAGCAACGTACGGGTACGTCGCTGGATGGCAAGTGGGTAGGCAACCATTTTTTCTGAGTGAAATCGATTCATTCAGTGTTTACTATTGTGATTAGCTGTGATTGGCCACATCTAATCACATGGTACAGATGGGCTGTGATTGGCCCTGTCTATACCATGTGATCACTGTGACCATTCGCAGAAATCAACACAATTGTACACAATGAATGGCATAAATCAAAGTCATTTAGTGTGTATAATTGTCATGTGATCTGCTGTGATTGGTCACAGCGATCACATGGTAACAACAGTGGGCCGGTACACTGGTCTGTCATCCGCTGTATCTGGTGGCCAAGCGGGTGACAGATTGCGTTGGAACATGGCCTGTTGGGCGTGCGCAAGGTGTGAACCTGGGAGGACATTATATGATGTTCACCCAGAATAATAGGGCTCCCGCCCAGCTGGGTGGGAAGCAGTTAATGAGGACCTTTCCTCTTATCATAAAAATTAAAACAAAGGCACTTCTAAAAATGCTTAGTTATGGCAGTCTACAAACAGATAATTATAAATAATTGAAGGCTCTCTATTCTTTGCATACCTTATTTTTCTTTTCATTCCCATTATTCTCACAATGGCCATTTTTACCAGGGGCAGATTATTCCATCTCCCTTTACTTCCTGGAACTCTGGATCTGCCCCCTGGAATATCTGACTGGAACGTCCCAGGATGCAACTGTAAGGCCAGGGTGACATTAACTTAACCACCTCCCACCCGGCCACTGTATATATACGGCCGGATGGGAGCTTCCCCGTTCTCACAGGATGTGTATGAACGGAAGCTCGCAGCACGGCCACGCGGCGCGCTGTGGCTGGAGATTGGGATATGGGCGCAGTGATTGGCCCTCCCGATCATGTGACGGCTGTGTCCAATCACAGCCATCACATTGTAAACAGAGACGAACGTCTCTGTGACAGTTCTTCCCCCACCAAGCTCAGTGAGAGCTCAGTGCGGGGGGGGGGGGGGGGGGGGGAATCTGTGGCTATGTGACAGCTCTCTGCATGATGGTGATTTCATGCAAAGAGCTCTCACAAATCGCCCCCCACACAGTGCACCAAGCACCACTGATACTCCTGTCCCCATACACATCACTGTCCCCATACACATCACTGTCCCCATAAAACAGTCCCCAAAACATCTGTATGTCCCCCATCACATCTGTCACCATACACAAAACATCTGTCACAGTCCCCAAACATCTGTATGTCCCCGTCATATCTGTCACAGTCCCCAAAACATCTGTCTGTCTGCCAACACCAAATAAACCCCAATTTGGGTTATTTTTACCAAAGAAATGTAGCAGTATCATTTTTGGTCAAAATGTATGAAGAGAAATTACTTATTTGCAAAATTTTGTAACAGAAACGAAGAAAAATGCATTGTTTTTGAAAATTTTCAGTCTTTTTTAATTTATAGCGCAAAAAATAAAAAACCCAGGGGTGGTTAAATACCACCAAAAGAAAGCTCTATTTGTGTGAAAAAAATTATAAAAATTTCATATGGGTACAGTGTCGCATAACCGCGCAATTGTCATTCAAACTGCAACAGCGCTGAAAGCTGAAAATTGGTCCGGGAAGGAAGGGGGTTTAAGTGCCCAGTATTGAAGTGGTTAAAGAAACCAGAAAGGGTTAAAACATTAATTTTATCTTTAAAAACAAAAAAAATGCTTGTTTAACTAATGAATGTTTTGAGATGTATGCTGTCATGATTTTTAGTGAAAGGGGCAAGGTCCACTTTAAGCTTGAGAGAAATGTTAACATAATTTGTAGTGAATGTAATAGTGGCCATTGACTGAGCAAATTTCATGTGTCTGTCTTTTGGGCCAAAGAAGGAAGTACCATATTTCAAGGGTACTATGATCTGGTAGCAGCATATGAGAAAAGTGGGGCACCTAAGTTAAGTTTCTATGTTTAATTTTGGAAAAGGGTAGCATATATGTCTGACAATAACATATCTTATTGGTTGTTTGGAGTGATTGTTGTGTCATAGTAAACATTCTCTGTAGTGGCGTTACCTGTAACCCAAAAAGTTGAGCTGAGAATGAGGTATAGGAATCAGTTGACTGTGTTTTAAAAATGTTATTAGGATGTGTTAATTATGTATTGTCACAGTGTTTACCGGAATTCGCTGTGTATAACGAATATGGTTTAACCAACATTGAGGAAAGGCCGCTTAAAGTGGAAACCTTCCATTAATTGGTAACCTCACACTACTCACCTGATCATCCCGGCTGGCAGGCACTCTGAGCGGCTAACGCTGGAGCCGGTCCGGATCTTTGAGGTGCGATGCGCATTCCGCGGCGCAGGTATATAATTGTCAACCGGGGGGGGGCCCCTGTATTATGTGCAGATTAATCCGCTTGAGATGTGCTTGTGGTATGAAATCAGTATCGCCTTTTATGTAAGGATAGTGGTCTGTAAGCATTCTGTCATGTTAGATCCACATGACTGAAACCCGCAGTTATATTCCTTTATGCATAATTTAATCTTTAATGGAACAGTAGTATAATCACTATTAAATATAGTTCTATGAACTATATTACATAGGATTCATTGTAAGGTAAAGTGGGCTTTGCACGCGCGAGGTTTGGCGGGACAGCCGCTGTGAGGTAACGTGTTGGTTTCAATGGGAGCCATGTTTCCACATGGCTTTCATTGTTATCTGGAGTGTGTGCATCTATGCCCACCCAACGGCTGGGACTCATACAGGCTGCCCAGCTTTTCCCCGTGCATGCACACCCCTTCTATTGTATCTTTTGAACATAAAGAAGTGTGTCATTGGTTGTTATTTTGTATTGAGCTCATGTCATGTGACTGAGCCTTGGAGGCTGATTGGCTGATTGTGAAGCCACCAAGTCCCTTTGTTATCCCTGTTCAGCCCTATAAATAAAAAGAGCTCCCATTGTTATCCAGGACTGGCGGGCGAGCGTGCAATGTGAGAACAGCTATTGTGTCTGTTTTACACAAAGGCACCTTTATCACCTCTCTCCACTGTCCTTCCCCCACCTTTTGATTGTTTTGTTTGTAGTGTCGTGTCACTTTTTTGTTGGGTTGCACGAGCACCGTTTAATGAGCAGGGTGTACGGTCTTCGGGCCTGCCCTGAAAGTCTTGGGTTGGTGGTGGGTATGGCCTTCTGGCTTGACCCACCGCCTCTCATGGGGTCTCCCTTCGGGGGAGCCCCACTTGGTATCGCTGGGCGGTCGGTTCCGGCTGGCCGCCAACGAGAACGGGGGTTGTCAGGTTTTGGCTAGGCAATCCTTGGTGCACGATACCCCAATCCCCGTCAGGAGCCTTGCGCCCCGGGGGACCAGGGTTTAGGTCCTTCCTCTTCGGTGGAAGACCATGTGTACACCCATGTGCACTTTTTGTGTCTTCACTTTTGTGTTGTGCACTTTTTTATGCACCGGGTAAGCTTTGAGTTATACACCACCACGGGCTTCAAAAAAAATAAAAATAAAAAATTGTGTCTGTTTTACATGTTGAGCAGGAGTGTAATCAAATGCATTATCCAAATGAGCTGAAAAGTGCGCTTATTAGCGCAAGCGAAATATAATGCACAGAGCGTATTATATTTTCTCCAACAGCTTCAAAAAGGAACTGGATTCATAATTAGGTTTTATGAGTAATGGATGGAGAAGAACAGAAAATGCTGTAAAATTGGTCTGAATAGGTAACTGAAAAGAATGGGGTTGGGTTTTTTTCTGAATCATACTTACCTAGGCGGATGCACCATTAGTCCAATGGTGCATCTGTCTTCCGCCGGCTCTAACACTGAGAACCGAGCAATCGCACACTGCCAATTGCTCGGTTCTTAGGTCTCCCTGAGCAGAGAGCTGGTGATTGTCAGCCAGCAGCTCTCTGCTCTGCCTACCCACGCTCACTGGAGCGCTAGGCTGTGGAGGGGACGGGAGCAGCCAGCTCAGGCTGTCATTGGCTCTCAGCGGTACAGTCATGTGGGCGGATCCGGACAATATGATCATTCCCGAGTCTGGACCAGCTCGGTGACTTCAGCCAACAACGGGGCTTAAGCCCACTGTCTGCTGAAAATCGATCACAGGAGTGCATAAGGAACTGCACTCCCGTGATCCAAAGGGGATGTACAGTAGGGTGACCAGACGTCCCTGGTTTCTGGGGACAGTCCCCAAATTGAGGACACTGTCCCCGGACCAAGTCTGTCCCCGGTTTTCTCCCCAGATTGGATTTGAACAGGGGCCCAAGCAATTTCAAAGAGAGTCAGTGCAGAAAAAAAATATTTTGAATTACAAACTCTCGCTCTGCCGTTCCTACTGGCTTAGGGGGGGTGTATTTTTTCCATTATCTGTACCCCTTTCTGATAATCATCTGCTGGTCAGAGTGGAGGGACTATTTCTTCAGTTTCGAGCGCATGCCCATTCCCCTCTCGCTCACACATTCTTTTGCCTTGGCTCAAGTTCCAGCCAGCCAACTGCCTGCCTATCTCCTTGCCTTCACCGGTGGAGTGATCCTTTGATTTCCCTAGATGTTAACCCCTTCCCAGCTAGTGCCATTAGTACAGTGACAGTGCAAATTTTTAGCACTGATCAGTGGTTCCCACAAAGTGTCAAAAGTGTCACTTAGTGTCCGATTTGTCCGTTGCAATAGCGCAGTCCTGCTATAAGTCGCTGAGTGCCGCCATTACTAGTCTGGTCACCTTAATGTACAGCCAAACAAGCTTTGGCTGTACTTCTCTTTAAGCCAAGACAATCTGTAAAAGAACAATGGTAAGATACATACCTGCAAGACTGTGGCAATATTTATTGACTAAGCTTTCTTGATCCCCTTTTCTGGTGTAAGTATAACTAAAGATTAAACTTTCTTTAATAGTTTTACACATAGTTCAGATGGATTAGAACCCCTATTAGGTTTTTATTGCTGTCTGTTCCTTTGTTAGGGAGATTCACCCTATTTGTCCTGTTTACCATCATCATTGAAAGTTGTTCTCAGAAAAGCAATAGAGTAAAACATTTTCCAATGAGCACACTAGTTCTGATGACCTGGGGGGCCCTAAGGTATTCACTTTCTGTTTTGGCTATGGGACAAGAAGTGAAGGTAATCTCCCCAACGGGACACAGATCGCAAATACAAAAAAAACTGATGGGGGTTATAACCTTCCCTTACTCTATTCAAAATGAAAAAAAAGGTTTTGTCTACAGGTCTTCTTTAATATTAACCACCTTATTAGTTCTGGGTAGGCAAGATTAACATATAGCTCTAGACAAGATTTACAAAGAGTAGTAGGGTTTTCACAGAATGAGGTGTATCCAATGGCACCCTTAGGGGTGGTTGGTAGATGTGGTTCACCTGTCACTCATCCCTCAATCACACAACTTTCCATGCATCTGGAGTCACGGAACAGGCCGGTACTTTGTTTTGTTGTTTTATTGAGGGGATAAACTTGGTTATGGAAAGGGATGACTGCGGGATGCCCAAAGAATCAAAGCATATGAGACCAAACTATATACAGCTCCGTATACATCCTCTTTCTTCCTCCAGCACTGATACTTACTGACCGTTACACTCCTTCCACTTCTCTCCTGCACAACGCTTGTTTCTTCACCGTTAGGCCTGAAAGGAAATTTATCAGGCCTCCATTGCCTCTTCCTCCATCCTAGCTAGCACATGGTGAGGCCTGCACTGTGTTAGCAGGACCTCCGGACAGCCCATTACAGGCAAGGGCCACGGGCCCTCGGATTGTAAGGCCACAGGCCCTCAGCCACAGGTGTAGCTGAGTACAATTGTGCTAGCCAGGTGTTCGTGGACTACTACTCCCAGCCCATCATCTTCGAGGCCACTCCAGCCTACCTCATTGTCCAGTGACACTCCTTCCCTGGACTGGCTCCTCAAACTTCCACAGACTGTCCACCCTCTCCTCCCAGCCTGCTCCAGCCTTTCTGTTCAGTTGCCAGGGTCTGTCACTCACTGACACCGGTGGATCCTTTAAAAAGTCTTTCAGTAGCCTTTCTGTTGCTGTCCTGCTCCCTTGTGCAACTCCAGGATCCAACTCCGCTCCTGGCTGCACCTGAGCCACCAGGCCTCAAGGTCACCCCCCCCCCCAGACTGGGGGCTCCCAGGTGAGTCCTCCACAACCTCGGCTACATCTCCACTCTTCCACCCGACACTCTCCTCCCAGACTGGGCTGACCCTGAGTATTTAAGGAGGCCTGCCCCCTGCCAATCCAGATTGGGGATTGGTCAGGGCTCCTTAGAACACCCCAGATGGCTATACCTACTCTTCCATCTCTTTTTCCAGAAAACACTAGCACCTTCTGGAAAGAAGTGTGGGGGGGGGGGTATTGATGACACCATCTGTGATCCACCCAATCCTCCCTGAGCCACTCCCAGCCCAGAACCAAAACAACCAGGCCTGCACACAGTCAGGCCTGAATAAATTTGCCTCTCCTGCAAACTCTAATCTAAAAAAAAAAGCACCTATCTCTATGGGGGCGCTACACTCACCCCCCCAAAATGTGAGCTTGTCCCCTGCTGACAATTTTAGAAAAATAACTCCTGGGCCCAGGAGCAAGGGCATCCCAAAGTCCAAAAATTGGGAAGGGGAACTGTACAAATAATTTAGTACAAAATATAGCAAACCATCTTTATAAATTATTCACACTTTACAGTATAATACATTCCTAGCTACATGTCCCTGTGACTAGCCACACACAGAAACAATGTACATTTTTAGGCCAGAGCACATTCCTCGAAAGAAAAGCACTCCGCCCGCATCATTGTAGGTAGGTTGTTGACTCTCGGCGGATGGGGATGAGCAGCCGTTCCATCCCAGGAATACAAAGAGAAAGGAGAACAACTAACTACAACTATCTACAAACATGTCCATTGAGAGGGGGTTATAGACCTCTCAACAGAGCTACATTAACAAACTTTCTCTTCACCTGCCTGCCTTGTCAGTGAGGGGTTATGATCTCACAGCAGGAGCAGAAGAAAAAAAAAAAAAGTTAATGGTATAGTATCCTTCTTTAAAGTTCCTGGTGGGAGGGGCCCCTCCCTGAACAACAGGTTTTAAAGGGAATTGAGGAGGGTAAACCTCATCCAAGTGTCCTTCCAATGGGCAAGTCCCTTCCACTGCGGCACAGGGTGGCAGGTTGGTTTGTCCTGCAGTCAGGAGGAAATTAACATTCCGCTGATCACCAACAGTCCCTTCAGATGTAGTAACTGGGGTCGGGTAACCTCTTCCGGCCTCCACCTTCCTCCCGAATGAAAACAGAGAAGCTCTTTGTGGCTTGGTCTGGCTTGATCACCATTACACAGTCCTTCCGAATAGCACGCCCAAGGTTCCACTCCTTTAATTCCACAAATCTTTCCCAGCAGCTGCTATTAGGTCCCTGCCAAGGCTTTGGTACATGAAGGTAGTTCCATGTCATGTCATTTTCCCACTCCTCCCTAGAGCTCTTGACAATGTCCATGACATGGGGTGGGACATAGGGGAAGTCCAGGCCCCACTCCAAAGCAACCCGTCGCTGCACCTCCCGCTGATACCGGGAGAGTCTGGGCAGACTTTTCACTTTCCCTCTCCCCGGTAAAATGTGGGTGTCAGGAGACTTCAGCAGCATCTGAAGGTAGGTGGCTGCCCTGGTCTGGGTGGAAGGCCTGTTGTAGAAGGTAAGGTGGCTGACACTGGGGATTCCTGCTGTAGTCTTTGAATCCTGAGGGGGCTCCGACTCATCACCATATGAGATGTATAAGGCATGAGAACTCCCCATCTTCTGCTCCTCATCAGACCCCTCGCTTGGAGATGACCACTGGACCAGGTGCTCCAAAGATCCAAATTCTGCCAGCAGTCTGGGTGACCCCCTGTCTATGGACCTGTCCCTGGCATCCTCGCCCTGTTCGAAAGGGGGCGCATCCCCCTCAACTACTAACTCCGGCCTAGCTGGGAAGCCTATGGGTTGGGACACGGCCGGCATTTCAGGGACCCCAGACTCCTGCTTAACGGTACTCACAGTCTCAAGGTCCCCGACCAGGCCGCAGGCCATGACAGCCTCTTCTTCCCCTCTGTCCTCTGTGTTGACAGGGGAATTGCCAGGCCGCAACTCTACCCCACTTTTGGGTGATGTCACCAGGCCCGATCCGGCCTTCCAGGACTTCCGTGGCTGCAGACAACAAAGCCCCGATTGTGTCCACCAGGTAGTATTGCGGCTCCTGCAATATAAATACCTGCAGGGTTAACGGTCCGTCACAATGGCCGCACTGGGCCCAATCAGTGACCTCCGCAGTGAGTATCTGGTAATCCGGGCAGATGAGACACAGCTGCTCCATCCCCATGATCACTCCCAGGGCTAGTCCCCCGCAAGGCTCCAACCGGCCCCCAGTGTCTATCAGGGTCCGCTCCAGCCGATCCAGCAACCAGGTTAGCGCTGGCACAAGTCTCCCACCTTCCGCCATCTTACTCCTCGTGGTGATTGCTGCTACCTGCAAGCGCTGAGACTCTTCCAGGGCGTGGCGCTGCCCCCACGTTACCAGACGAGCTGGCGCCAAATGATGTCCTGATAAGCAGGCTTGCTGCATGTCACGATGCTGTAACCCCTTGTGTGAAGGACGAAACTTTACAGACATGCTGATGCTAGCAGAACTTGTCCAGACTTGCTGACTTTGCTGGTGGTTGCTGGTAGCAACAGTTATTTGCAGCAAACGTTCTGCTGGAAAGCACACCCTCAACACAGTCTCTCCCCTTAACAACAAGACAGTCCCCAGCATACTTTACTGTTGGCAGAAGTTGGAGCAAAACGTTCAAGATACCCAGCTTTTGCAGAGCGCTGGGTATATTTGTAATCCCGTGGCTAATGTCCAGCTTTTGCAGATCGCTAGACATATTTGTAATCCATGGGCGTGTTTGCGATGTGATTGTGATGTGGGTTCCACAGGTAACAAAGTCACTGAATTTGCAGGATAAAGCAAGTGTCCCCCCAATGCTGGTTGGAGCAACTGGGCAAACAGGAGCAGCAATTGGTGACCACTCCCGCTGATTGCTATGGACAACGGCACACTTGTAAGCACTTTGCTGTTTAGCAGGCAAGCACACAAGTCCTTCCCCCGGGTTCAGTCCACATAGACAATAAACAATTACAGGTCCCTGGCTCAGTTCTCTTGCTAGGGCCAACGACTGGCAGCTTTACAGGTGAATCCCGGAAACGAGCCCCCAGATGTAGCCAATGGCCCCCTTAGGGATGGCTGGTAGATGTAGTTCACCTGTCACTCTGCCCTCAATCATACAACTTTCCATGCATCTGGAGTCATGGAACAGGTCAATACTTTGTTTTGATGTTTTTTGTTTCCCTATGGAGCGGTCGATGTCAGCGGAGACATGTCCGCTGATATCCGCCACTCTCCAATCCGATCCTGTCCGTGAAATCCAGATGGATAGAAACCCTATTTTCCATCTGTCTGGAGAATCGGATTGGAGCGGATCGGATGAAAGTGGACATGCGGTCCATTTTCCTCCAATCTCCATAGAGCAGAGTGGGGCTCTGACAGTTCCATCTCCGCTCAGTGAGCGGAAACGGATCTGTCATCCGCCGGCTGAGCACAACGGAATCCAAAAACTGATACGCCTGTGTGAAAGGGGCCTTAGAATTGGTAGCAGTGGCAGCTGGTGAAATTTTGAATTGGGGGGGTGCCAGACTCTACCCTTCCCTTTTGACCCCTCCCACTTGAAATAAGCCCCACCCCTTATAGATTCTACCCATCTTGTCAGGAGTATACACAGCCCAGCATCACCAGATAGGGGTATACAGCATCACCAGATAGGGGTATATACAGGCATCACCAGATAGCGGTATACAGTATCACCAGATAGGAGTATACAGGCATCACCAGATAGTGGTGTACAGCATCATCAGATAGGGGTATACAGCATCACCATATAGGGGTATATACGGGCATCACTAGATAGCGGTATACAGCATCACCAGATAGGGGTATACAGGCATCACCAGATAGGAGTATACAGCAGCTTTACCAGATAGGAGTATACAGCAGCATCACCAGATAGGAGTATACAGCAGCATCACCAGATAGGAGAATACAGCACCACCAGATAGGAGTATACAGGCACCACCAGATAGCGGTATACAGCATCACCAGATAGGAGTACACAGGCATCACTAGATAGGGGTATTTACAGACATCACCAGATAGGGGTATATACAGACATCACCAGATAGCGATATACAACATCACCAGATAGTGGTACACAGGCAACACCAGATAGGGGTAAACAGGTATCACCAGATAGCGATATACAGCATCCCCAGATAGTGGTATACAGGCATTACCAGATATGGGTATACAGGCATCACCACATAGCGGTATACAGCATCACCAGATAGCGGTATACAGGCATTACCAGATATGGGTATACAGTCATCACCACATAGCGGTATACAGCATCACTAGATAGAAGTATACAGGCATAGAATTGGCATCACTAGATAGAAGTTTACAGGCATCACCAGATAGGAGTATACAGGCATCACCAGATAGCGGTATACAGCATCACCAGATAGGAGTATACAGGCATAGGTGTGGCATAACCAGATAGGAGATTACAGGCATAGGAGTGGCACCACCAGATGGGAGTATACAGGCATAGGAGTGCCATCCCCAGATAGGAGTATACAGGCATAGAAGTGGCATCACCAGATAGGAGTATATGGGCATAGGAGTGGCCTCACCAGATAGGAGTATACAGGCATAGGAGTGGCATCACCAGATAGGAGTATACAGGCATAGGTGTGGCATCACCAGATAGGAGTATACAGGCATAAGAGTGGCATCACCAGATAGGAGTATACAGGCATAGGAGTGCCATCACCAGATTGGAGTATACAGGCATAGGAGTGCCATCACCAGATAGGAGTACAGAGGCATAGGAGTGCCATCACCAGATAGTGGTATACAGGCATCACCAGATAGTGGTATACAGGCATCACCAGATAGGGTATACAGGCATCATCAAATAGTGGTATACAGCATCACCAGATAGTGGTATAAAGGCATTACCAGATATGGGTATACAGGCATCACCACATAACGGTATACAGCTTCAACAGATAGGAGTATACAGGCATAGAATTGGCATGACCAGATAGGAGTATACAGGTATCACCAGATAGGAGTATACAAACATCACCAGATAGCGGTATACAGCATCACCTGATAGGAGTATACAGGCATCGGTGTGGCATAACCAGAAAGGAGATTACAGGCATAGGAGTGGCATCACCAGATAGGAGTATACAGGCATAGGAGTGGCATCACCAGATAGGAGTATACAGGCATAGGAGTGGCATCACCAGATAGGAGTACACGGGAATAGGAGTGGCAACACCAGATAGGAGTATACAGGCATAAGAGTGGCATCACCAGATAGGAGTATACAGGCATAGGAGTGCCATCACCAGATTGGAGTATACAGGCATATGAGTGCCATCACCAGATAGGAGTATACAGGCATAGGAGTGCCATCACCAGATAGGAGTATACAGTGGCCACTCCCCAACAAACTCCCTTGCACGCAGCGGCACAGCTCTCAATCATGGGGGGAGGGGGTTCTATCACGGTACTAACAGCACCCCCACTCCCCCTCCACAGGAGGTCCAGCACTTACCAACGGCGCTGGGCTGTGTGTGGCAGGCCGTGGGTGTCCTCCTTCTTAGCGTAGGGCAGAGCAGCGGCGGCAGGTCCTTCTCTGTCTGTGGCTGTGCTTCCCCGTCCTTAGCACCAGGCATCCAATAGGATTGCCTAACGCTTTGGCCAATCGGGAAACAGATCTCACATACCTGGCTCCTGATTGGTGGGGAGGTGTGAAAATTAAGTCGCTATGGTCACACAATTTTTGAAGCCTATTAGAGCCTCCAGCTCTAGTCAGGTGCTTTAAACCCCCCCGCCATAGTAATCCATGTGTCCGGCGTCCTAAAAGGGGCCGGGCACATGGATAGGGGGAAGGCAGCAGGGATAGGGGGGCAGCACCCTTGCGCCCTCAATGCCACTGATTGGGAGATTGAGGGATGACAATGAGAAGTCCTGGTGGGATATTGATAGGATTGTAGACATAAACACACAACCAGATAGAAAAAGGGGCTTTCTGTGCAGGGGTGTTTTATTAAATGAGTGGGACTGTTTGTACAATCATGAATTGCCCCTCCCCCCCCCAAAAATGTGGTGCATAGTGAAAAGTAGGCAAGGTTTACATTGCACTAAATATTTGGCGTGGCTTCAAGGGATGTGGTTAAATAGAGTCTGAGATGACTAATGTATAGGATGGTAGCCAGAGGCGTAACTAGAACCTTCAGGGCCCCGGTGCAAGAAATTATGAAGGGCCCCCTGACCCCTGGCTAGGGCCCTCCCTCTTCCCACTGATCCAGGGGCCCTTTACTCCCATCGCAGGTCCCTTTATTACGGTCCTGCAGCGGGGCCCTTTCACAAGTTCTGCAGTGGGCCCCCTTTCTGCCATCTGCCAGGGAAGCACACAGGGACCCTGGCAACAGCAGAAGACAAGTAAACTGGATAGAGGAAAACTGAGGAGATTGGGTCCTCTAAATGCCACCCCCGCCATCCCTCCTATCCAGGTATACAAGGGAGGCACACGGGCCCCCTGGATCATGGGGCCCGGTTGCAACTGCAACCCCTGCAACCCCTATCGTTACGCCCCTGATGGTAGCGTTTAATAGGGAATGTACAATGCCCCCCATAGGTGTGCACAGCCTATTGCATTAGGGTGTGCACCCCAAAGCTCAAACACATGTCTATCTCTGCAGCCTCAGCTGAACTAGACAGTGAATGAATAGGAAGTGCTCTGTGCTGAGTGGTTTCTGTTCATTCACAAATTGAATGAACGCAGTGAGTGAGTGTGTTTACTGTGTTAATTTAGAAAAGGAAGGGGCACAGTACGTAGTGGTTGAGGTGTGCGCAGGCACCCCCCTTCCCCCCCCCCCCCCCATACTGAGATGGATGAAACTTGCACTAGTGATGTAATACAGTGATTATGCAACACACAGTAAGCACATTTGACATAAAATATTTAGAAAACATATTTTGCCACTGACCTTTCTGCTTAGTACTGAGATACCTGTTCAACCAAGAGTACATGACAAATAGACAACCTTCTCAGTATAGACCCCCAGTACAGACCACCTCCTCAGTATAGACCCCCAGTACAGACCACCTCCTCAGTATAGACCCCCAGTACAAACTACCTCCTCAGTACAGACACCCAGTACAGACCACCTCCTTATTATAAACCCCACTCCCTCCTCAGAACAGACCTCCTCCAACCCACCCCTGCAGTATAGACCTCTCTCCCCTCAGTACAGACCCCTTTCCTCAGTACAGACCCCCAAGTATAGTCCCTCCATCCTTAGTACAGACCCCGTCCTCACTATAGACCCTCTCTAAGTTTAGAATCCCATCTTATCCGACCCCCTCAGTAAAGACCCCCCTCTCGGTATAGTCCCCTTTTGTGAGTACAGACCCGTCCTCCCTTGGTATAGACCTAATTTCTCAGTACAGACCTCCTCCTCAGTACAAAACCCCTCTCTTAGTACAGTCCCTTTCCTAACTATAGACCTCTAACTATAGACCCCCCTTCCCTCAGTACAGACTTCCTTCCAGCCCATCCCCTCAGTATAGACCCCTCCCTTAGTACAGACCCCCATCCAGCCCACCTTCTTAGTATAGACCCCATCGTCCTCAGTATAGACCCTCCCCCTCAATAAGACCCCCCAGTAAGACGCTCTCCTTTGGCAGAGACCCCTCCCTCATATAGACCCCCTCTCAGTATAAACACCCCCCTCAGTACAGACTCCCTCCCTCCATACAGACCCCCCTCCTTTGGTACAAACACTGTCTGCAGCCTGTGTCTTACTGTACTGTATACAGTGCAAACTCTGTCTGCAGCCATGAATTATACAGCCACAGCACCTATGATCATCATCCCTGTTGGTCTTTTCCAGTGGCGGCTGGTGAAGTTTTAGGATGGGGGGGGCCAGACCCCGTCCTTCCTTTTTGACCCCTCCCACTTCTCATATTCCCCACCCCTTATTGAATCCACCCACTCTGTTCCCTGTATTCCACCCAGTGTCAGGAGTATACAGCTCAGCATCACAGATACGGTATACAGCCCAGCATCACAGATATGGTATACAGTCCGGCATCACAGATATGGTTGTAGCCATGTGCTCCCTTGGGAGTAGCTGTAGTTGTGGTTCATCTGATAGTTGCCCTCAATCTCACCATATTTCACACATCCGTAGACACTGACCAGGTCGGCTCTTGTTTTTGTTGTTTTATTTAGGGGAAATAACTTGGATGGGGAAAAGGGGTAACAGTGGGATGCCCAAAGAATTATGGTACACAAACTTCATATACAGGCCTGTATATGGCACCTTGACTGTCCTTCTGCAGACTGTTACTCCTCACAACTCTCCAGCACTGTACTTGCTGACCCTTTCTCCTACAGCTCTCTCTCCAGCACTGTACTTGCAGACTATTACTCCTTCACTTCTCTCCAGCACATCATTTGGTTTCCAGCTTGAAAGGAAATTTATCAAGCTTCTCTACTCCTTTCTCTTCACCGCGGCTAGCACGTGGTGAGGCCTACACTGTGTCAGCAGGACCTCAGGACCACCCATTACAGGCCAGGAATCACGAGCCCCTGAATGTGTTGCTTTGTACGTTGGTGTTAGCTGGGCCTTTGGTGGACTACAACTCCCAGCCCATCCCTCTTCCAGGTTGCACCGGCCTGCTTTCCTTACAGTGACACTCCTACCCCTGACTGGCTCCCAAGGCTTCCACAGACTGTTCACTATTCCTTTCCCAGCCTGCTCCAGCACTTTCTCCTCCAGCTCCCAGGGTATGTCACTCACAGCCACCGTGGATCACTTTAAAGTCTCTCTCTGTAGCACCTCTGCTGTTCTCCTGCTCCCCTGTGCGACTCCAGGAATCACCTCCACTCCTGGCTGCACCCCAACCTCCAGGCCTCAAGGTCACCCCCCCCCAGACTGGGGGCGACCTCCCGTGTAGAGGCCTCCACAGCGCCTCCTGCTACATCTCAGACTTTCACCCGACACTCTCCTCCCAGATTGGGCTGACTCAGAGTATTTATGGAGGCCTGCCCCCTGCCAACCCTGCTTGGGGATTGGTCAGAGCTCCTTAGAACACTCCAGATGGCTCCACCTATCTCCCAGCTTTCTGATCAGAAACCTACCTCTGGGTTTTCTGGAAAAGAGGTTCTGGTGACCTCATCTGTTGAAACGACTCAATCCTCCCTGAGCCCCTCCTCCCAGCCCAGATCAAAAAACTCAGGCCTGCTCTCACACCTAGACCTGACCAAATTTTGCCTCTCCTAGCAAAACCCACTACAAACCCACCTACAAAAACGCACCTATACCATGGGGGGCGCTACATGGTATACAGCCCAGCATCACAGATATGGTATATAGCCCAGCATCACAGATATGGTATACATCCCAGCATCACAGATACGGTATACAGCTCAGTATCACAGATAGGGTATACAGCCCAGCATCACAGATAGGGTATACAGCCCAGCATCACAGATAGGGTATACAGCCCAGCATCACAGATAGGGTATAGAGCCCAACATCACGGATACGGTATACAGTCCAGCATCCCGGATATGGTATAAAGCCCAGCATCAGAGATAGGGTTTGCAGCCCAGCATCACAGATATGGTATACAGCCCAGCATCACAGAAATGGTATACAGCCCAGCATCACAGATGTGGTATACAACCCAGCATCACAGATATGGTATACAATCCATCATCACACATATGGTATGCAGCCCAGCATCACAGATATGGTATACAGCCCAGCATCACAGATATGGTATATGGTCTAAGCATTGCAGAATATATCAAAGAAAGTATCACAACGCTGCGGTGGGCATAAAAAAATATGCTCTAAGACCAGTGATTATTACCGAGATCTTCTGAAAAAGGCACCGCTCGGGCCGTGCATTCCCTAACCTAGTAAACCTGGTCAGTCAGGACTGGAGTAAAAGCATTGCAGAATGTATCAAAGAAAGTATCACAATGCTGCAATGGGCATAAAAAAAATATGAGCTAAGAGCAGTGATTATTACCGAGATCTTCTCCAAATGGCACCGATCAGGCCGTGCGTTCCAGCCACGAAGCCTTGGCGTCACTTCCGGTTTCTCACTAGCACAGAGAAACCGGAAGTGACGCAGAGGCTCAGAGGGAAACCACCGCCCATGTCCTACGGCAGTGACAATCAAAACACAGGCATCAGCAAGAATTACACCATTTGGAGGGTTCAGGCGCACCGCATTGTGCCACAAAGCAGTATAAAAACATGCCAATGAAGCGTCTCGCCTGCAATCACGTGATTGCATAGATGTCATGCTTCCCATAGTGCACTGTGCCTGGCACCTGGCCCAAACACAGTGCACTTAAAGGACCTTTTTTTTTTTTTTTTTTTACAGGGACTGTGACCTCTATGGTCGGGCCGCCACTGGTCTTTTCAGTCATAAAACTTTCCCCGTGCCTGTAAATGTTTTTGTACACTGAACTGTTCACGCGCAGCTCAGTGTACATTTACAGCACTGCTCTGTGCTGTGATGATGTGAAACCCATGCACATGAGTGGGAGTGATGTCTTCACAGCCTGGCCAACTAAGTGGGTGAGGAGATGGAACCCGTAAGACCAAGAGAAGCTGTCAGTGCCTGAGGGGATCTCTTCGCAGGTAAGGCTGGCCATACATTATACAATTTTCTTGTACAATTTTCCTTTAGATTTACCAAAACCATATAATATGAGGTCACTTGAACAGTTTCACTACATAGTTGAAGGTAAATCTAAAGGGTATTGAATAAGAAAATTGTATAATGTATGGTCCGTACACACGGTACAATTATTGGCTGAAAACTGTCGTACGACATCCTGTCGTACAGTAATCCGACTGTTAGTACACTCCATTCGACAGCCGATTTTCAACTATCGTCCAACAGAAGTTGTATGAGCCAATTAGAAAACATTTGTCTGCCGACCAGGCGTCGTCCGATTTTTCAGCTCATGTGTACAGAAGTTGGACAAACAAAAGTTGTAAGTACAAACACGCATACTTGGAATCCAGGAAATATTCGGTCGTGTAAGCCTGCGTCCGTAATTCAGAAGTCACATTCACCTGAACTTCCTCTTTATACGCTCCTAACATGTCACCACGTTCAGTTTTGTCAAACGATAATTTGACTACCGTCAGTATGCCAGACAAAATCATGGACAGCCAATTTTGGGAAAAATTGGACGTGCGGTCATACGACAATCCCATTGTGTGTACGAGGCTTAAGACCCCATACACACTATTAGATTTTCTGCAGATTTTTGTCTTCAGATTTACCAAAACCATATAATATGAGGTCAAACCAAGTCTGTCATAATGTCCTAATACGCTGTGCATAAGAGCACATTATGGCTAAAACTCCTGGGGCCCTCTAAGCCCCAGATTTAAATC
Organism: Glandirana rugosa; assembly: GCA_018402905.1. Classification (NCBI taxonomy): domain Eukaryota; kingdom Metazoa; phylum Chordata; class Amphibia; order Anura; family Ranidae; genus Glandirana; species Glandirana rugosa. The sequence continues at coordinate 43,578 of BLSH010422062.1, forward strand.
AGCTTTAACCTTTATTACTAAACAGAACCACTATTTACTATAAACAGCCTAACATGCTTAGTCACCAAGACACAAGGAGGAATACCTTCATTCAGTGCATTCGGAAAGTATTCACAGCGCTTCACTTTTTACACATTTTGTTATGTTACAGCCTTATTCCAAAATTGATTAAATTCATTATTTTCCTCAAAATTCTACAAACAATACCCCATAATGACAACATGAAGGAAGTTTCTTGAAATCTTTACAAATTACATTAAAAATAAAAACGAAAAATCACATGTACATAAGTATTCACAGCCTTTGCTCAATACTTTGTTGAAGCACCTTTGGCACCAATGACAGCCTCAAGTCTTTTTGAGTATGATGCTAGAAGCTTGGCACACCTATTTTTGGGCAATTTCTCCCATTCTTCTTTGCAAGACCTCTCAAGCTCCATCAGGTTGGGTGGGGAGTGTCAGTGCACAGCCACTTTCAGATCTCTCCAGAGATGTGCAATCAGGTTCAAATCTGGGCTCTGGCTGGGCCACTCAAGGACATTCACAGAGTTGTCCCATAGCCACTCCTTTGTTATCTTGGCTGTGTGCTTATGGTCATTGTCCTGTTGGAGGATGAACCTCTGTCCCAGTCTGAGGTCCAGAGCGCTTTGGAGCAGGTTTTCTTCAAGGATGTCTCTGTACATTGCTGCATTCATCTTCCCCTCGATCCTGACTAGTCTCCCAGTTCCTGCCACTGAAAAACATCCCCACAGCATGATGCTGCCATCACTGTAGGGATGGGATGGGCCAGGTGATGAGCGGTGCCTGGTTTCCTCCAGACAAGACGCTTGCCATTCAGGCCAAAGAGTTCAATCTTTGTTTCATCAGACCAGAGAATTTTGGTTCTCATGGTCTGAGAGTCCTTCAGGTGCCTTTTGGAAAACTCCAGGTGTGCTGTCATGTGCCTTTTACTGAGGAGTGGCTTCCGTTTGGCCACTCTACCATACAGGCCTGATTGGTGGAGTGCTGCAGAGATGGTTGTTCTTCTGGAAGGTTCTCCTCTCTCCACAGAGAAATGCTGGAGCTCCGTCAGAGTGACCATTGGGTTCTTGGTCACCCTCCTGACTAAGGCCCTTCTCCCCAGATCACTCAGTTTGGCTGGGTGGCCCACTCCTGGTGGTTCCAAACCTCTTCGATTTAAGGATGATGGAGGCCAGGGCTGGCCCAAGACATTGTGCTGCCTGGGTCCAAGAATGAAATGTTGCCACCCCCAAAAAAAAACACGCCCACCAAAATGTCCCCCATATCCATTATTTTATATCATGATAACTAAAATTAAATGTATCAGGTAATCAGATTTATATGCAACAGCACCCCCACTTCACATAAGGTCTGGCTTTGGTGCTGAGGTTAACAAGCAGCCCACTGGCCCCAACCTCCATCACCACCAGCGGATGCTCGACAGGCTTTTACACCCAAAACTGAGGAGCCCGCTAAGCTACTGATGCCCACCTGCCATTGGCTGAGCCAAGGAGGGGACAGAGGGCATGCACAACCTGAGGGAAGCAGTGTGGCCTTTGTATGGGACATCAGAGCGGCCTGCGGGGGTAAATAGGCACCCTGACCCCCCCCCCCCCTAGTTTGACCACATTTCCAAACTGCCATCCAGGGACAATTTTGCCAAGGATGGGAGGGGGGGTAGTCTAAGGGTTGATCAGCGGTGAGGGTGATTTGTTGTGCGAATGGCTGGTATTAGCACTCATAATCATCCCTACATCATGCTTGATATGGTGTCAGGATGATCAAATCACATTATTTCTATTATTACCTTGTAATATATAATGAAATAGTTCAACTCACCATAATGTAAAATCAGTGGGAACCCTGAGCTTGTCACTTGCCACCAGATGCAGCGTGTCACCATCGCCTGCCACCAGATGCAGCGTGTCACCATCACCTGCCACCAGATTCAGTGTGTCACTTGCCAATTGTCAATTGGCTATAGCACGACGGCAGTCAGCAAGTGGGAGGGACTTGCCCTGAGCTGAGTAAACATAGAGCAAGTAGCCAATTAAGCCAGTCTGCCACTCACTGTCACTTACTTTAAAAATAGAACTCACCAGCTACCAAAGACAAAGTGGTACCTGAGCCTCTACTTATTCCGTCTTAAGTTGCAGCACTGGTGTCGCCATCGGACCGATGATGAGCGGGTACTTGTGCTGCCTGTGAGCTATGCTGTGTGTGATGTGCTCCACTCTCACCAGGAAAACCTGCTCCGTTTGTACCGTTCTGCTCCAGACAGTTCCAGACACATGCTGCATTTGGGCGATGGTGGCGGTGGGACATATAGAGGTGGTGGCTGGCACTCCTTCTATGGAAGCCTGCGGGCTGCGGCCTGCCTGTACTATTCTGTGACCATGGTGACCTGGAGTCTGAACTGTTCCACCCCCACTCCACTCCCGTGCCCCGCTCCTCAGCACAGCAGACAATACAACATCATGCTGCAATGATGCAAGTGAAGTAACATGATGACAAGTCACTGCAAGCTAGAGGGAGGGAGCCACTCTGGCAGTATGCCGTATTTTCGGCTGCCACCCCTCTTAAAGTGCTGCTTGTATCCCATGGACTCACTGTGACCCATGGTAGGGCCGGCCCTGATGGAGGCCACTGAGCTCATTGGGATCTTCAATGCTGCAAACATTTTTCTGTGCCCTTCCCCAGATCTGTGCCTGGTCCCATCATTCTTGTCTAGGGAAGAAAGGAGGTGGGGTGAGTGAAAAAAATTACTTTTTTTGTGGAGGGGTGGTGGAAAAGTCAGGTTTTGGGAGTGAAGGTCCCCTTTAACTTTATTGAAATGTCACAAAATGACACTTCATGCAAATCTATGCTCCGCAGCAGGTTGCGACACGCTGCAGTGAGTTGCGCTGTGTAAGAATGCAGACGTGATGCTTCATGCGCACTGGGCATTTTTGAAGCTAATTCTAGGGGCGTCAGGCGCTTTTTTTTTATTTTTTACTGCATCTAAACTCCCCTGCATGTTATCCTATGTGTCCATGAACTCATAGGCTTCTAACAGCATTTTCAGGCAGAAGAGTTTAGTGGTAGGAATAAAAACCCACTGCCAGTGTATCCTGGAGCAGCAGCTTGTGGCAGGATAAGCACTTTAAGCTGCTAAAAGCGCCTAAAGGCTAGGCACGTTTAGCGCTTGAGCGCTAAATTATTTCAATGGCCAAAATAAATTATTTACTTTGAATATATTATTTACCCTCCCAGCTTACTTTGCCGGGAAGGTGTACATGGATGCCCTCCCATGATTGTGCTGCCCGCACGCCCCCTGCAGGCTTCCTGACAGATCGAGGTAAAGGGCCAATCACAGCGCGTCCAATGACAACTGATCACGGATGCAATCAGTGCCCATCAGTGCCTCCTCATCAGTGTCACCTATCAGTGCTGCCTATCATTGCCCATCAGTGCCAGTTATCAGTGCCCATCAGTGCCACCTATTAGTGCCGCCTATCAGTGTCACCTGTCAATGCCCTTCAGTGCCACCTATCAATGCCCATCAGTGCCACTTTTCAGTGCCCATCAGTGCCGCCTCATCAGTGCCCATCAGTACCACCTATCAGTGCCCATCAGTGCCACCTCATCAGCGGCTATCAGTGCCCATCAGTGCAGCCTTATCAGCGCACATCAGTGAAGGAAAAAAATTACCTGTTTGCAAAATTCTATAACGAACTATGAAAAATGTTTCATTTGAAAAAAACTGATAAAAATGTTGTTTGGGTACAGTGTTATATGACGCAATTGTCATTCAAAGTGTGACAGCACTTAAAGCTTAAAATTAGCCTGGGCCAAGGACGTAAAAGTGCCCAGTAAGCAAGTGGTTAAGTAATGCCCAAACGCCTAACACGAGTAAACGCGTGTAAATGTGGTACACACTTTTACAAGAGTCTGGCTTTTTTTGGCTAAAATGCTTCTGCCAGGAGGAGGCTGGGGAGTTAATAAAAAATGCCAGTGTGCATCAGGCCTTAGGGGTCACCTGGCACATACAGCATGCAGAAGGGATGTGTTTATGTGCCCAGTGGGAACAAGTGTTCTGTTCAGCTGTGGCCAGTAGCTTGTTAAAGCGGTGTTCCAGCCTGGGGGGAAAAAAATATAAGTTAGCAGCTACAAATACTGTAGCTGCTGACTTTTAATATAATAGGACACTTACCTTTCCAGGGAGCCCGTGATGTCGGCATCCCAGCTAATTTTTGGATTGGCTCTCAGGTGCTGCCACCGCCATTCATGGTATGGGAAACTGTCAGCTGGTTCCCTAATGAGCATGCTTTCTAACTGGCCTGGCGGCAGAGGAAGGAGGAGAGGGGCTGAACTTCTGAGGGATGGCGTCGTTCTCCCCTGCCCCCTGAAAGGTGCCAATGTGACACCAGAGAGGGGGAGGACGCAGATCAGCGGAGCTTCCACTTATGGTTATAATTCCACTTTAAAATCAATGATAGGCTGACAGATGCAGTGGCTGTGCATACCTTACCATATATCCGAACATTTACACACATAGGCCCCTCTGACATGGTCTTTCTGATCAGGTCCGCCTATCAGTTTTTCACGTGGAGCTGATCGGAAGCTCCATGCAGATCTTTGGGCAGACAGATGGACTTTTACATCAGCCTCCCTCCAAGTCCATTCAGGTGAAAAACTGATTCAGAAGATCTACTCACGGATCCCTTTCTGAACGGAGTGGTGCACGCTCGAATGAAAGGGCACATACAGGGAGGGAGGCACCACCCTGGCCACAATCTGTCTGCATGCAAGACCATGAATCCATCCCTGTACGAATGTAAATACTTTTTGTAATTGTTGTTCAAGCCTATGGTGTGGTGCACAAAACAAACACCAAAGAGAACCAAAACAGTGCATGTAAAAAAGACACATACAAAAATAGTGCCCATGGTATGTCAAATGGCCCTCTCCTGAGCTAGGAGCCCTTCCCTGACACCCCGGGGTACAAGACTCCTGATGGGGATAAGGAGCACTTAGGTCCATCTAGCCAAAAGTGCCAGCAGACCCCATTCCTCATCAGCTGCAGCTGACCAAGGAGTACTGGGTGGGAAGCTCTTCCAAAAACAGACCCCCCAAGGCAAGGGAGGACGTAAAGCCTGAAAGCCACACGTCTTCCTCTTATACTTCAGGGTAGGTTTCAAGACCCAAACCCTACAATCAAAAGTGAAAGGTGACACACTAAACAAATGTGAAAGTAACATACATGGAGAAACAAATAAATACGTGCCAATGAAGACACCTGTATATGTGAACACCTGGCCTTTCTGCACACTGTACAGCCCTGTGACTGAGCCCCTATACAGCACATGTACATGTGTTTCCTGCCTGATGAAAGAGTTTGATGCAGTGTTGCCAACCTACCAGATTGAAGTTCACTGGCACGACACCCAAAATTTACTGGCACGGCCAAGTTTTTTGGGTTCACACTGGTACGACAAATGCTCCTACATTGGGAACACATGTTGCGTGACGTGTATAAATCAATGGTTCCCTATGAGAGCCATCTTAACTGGTCCAACACATGTCGGCCCGACTTTGAAAAAGGTTCCTGCACTACTTTGATCCTACTTCAGCCCACTGAATATCAATGAAGTCGGATCAAAGTCGGATCATCGTCATAACTGATGCGACTTTGGTATGCGACTTGTGCTCTGAGGATCTTGGAGCGGAAACCCCACGCCAAAATTTAAAAAAAAAAATGGCATAGAGTTCCCCCTCCAAGACCATACCAGACCTTTCAGTCTGGTATGAATTTTAAGGGGAACCCCCATGCCAAAAAAACTCAATGGGGTGCCCCCCCAGAATCCATACCAGACCCTTATCCGAGCACGCAGCCCAGGAGGTCAGGAAAGGGGGTAGGGATGAGCAAGGGCCCCCCCCCAATTCTGGACCATACCAGGCCATGTGCCCCCACCCCAAAGCACAAGAGCCTCTTCCCAACAACCCTGGATGGTGGTTGTCATTGTCTGCGGGTGGGGGGGCTTATCGGAATCTGGAAGCCTCCTTTAACAAGGGGGGACCCCAGATCTAGGCCCTACGTTAATGGGTATGGGGTACATTGTGCCCCATACCCATTCACCTAAAAATAAGTGTTATTAAAGCAGCTCTGACGTCTCTTCTCTCTCCGATTTCTTCTCCCTCCAATGATGTCTTCATCCTCTGGTTCTTCTCCCTCCGCTGATATCTTCTTTCACTGCCATTCTCCTCTCTCTGCTGTCTTCTCCCTCTGCATTCCTCCGATTTTACTGCTGACGCTTGCTCCCGCTGCAATGCTAGGGCCGCCGTGTGCCATTACTTATATAGCCGTGTGGCCTGGCCACTCAGTGACGTTATCCAGAGGCCCCACCCACTTGTGACGTCACCACCCGTGGCAAATTTCGATAAGCCCCCCGCCCGCAGACACCGACAACCACCATTTCTTGACACTTTCTTTGGACGAATGGGTAGGGGTCCAGATTCCGATAAGCCCTCCGCCCACAGACCCCGACAACCACTGGCCAGGGTTGTCAGGAAGAGGCCCTTGTCCTCACCAACATGGGGACATGGTACTTTGGGGTGGGGGGTGCAGAGCCCCCCTAGCCCCAAAGCATCCACTCCCCCATGTTGAGGGCACATGGCCTGGTATGGTCCAGGAGGGGGGGGCAATCGCTCATCCCTACCCCCTTTCTTGACCTCCCGGGCTGTTTGCTCGGATATGGATTTTGGAGGGGCCCCACGTTGTTTTTTTGGTGTGGGGGTTCCCCTTAAAATCCATACCAGACTGAAGGGTCTGTCTTGGAGGGGGGGCTCATATGCTGTTTTTTTTTTGTTTGTTTTTTTAGCGTGGGGTACCCCTTCAAGATTCAAACCAGACACAAAGGGCCTGGTATTGTCAGGATCAAAGTTGGGTGGACATTGAAGTCGGACAGAAGTCGGACTTCCCAGGGCAAAGTCAGATCCACAGCCGTACAACTATCCTGTCATACCAGTGTGAACCCAGCCTTACTGGAACATCGGTCCTGCATTGGTCCTACTTTGGTCCATCCGATTTGAATGAACAGGATAAGATTTTGCTCAGAATTTGAGATAGTTTGACTTGTCCTTTGACCAATCAAAATAATCCCAGTGTGACATAAATTCCTATTACTGCTGCTGTAAGCACCATGTCAAATGTCACAAGTCAGATGGTTAGGACAAGGATCCGACTTCAGTGATATTCAATGGGCTGTAGCAGTAGGACCAAAGTAGTGCAGGAACCTTTTTCACTTGTGTCGGACCAGTTAAGATGGCTCTCAAAGGGAATCATTGATTTACACACGCCATGCGACCTGTGCTCCCAAAGTCAGAGCGTAAAGCGTATGTCGTACCAGTGTACGCATGCATAGAAGGTAAAAAACCTTTGGCCTACAAACATTGTAATTTATGATTCAGAGATTCTGGATCCACCTCCATCCAACTCAAATACAATAAGGGCCCTTTCATACCGATCAGTTTTTCAGTTAAAAATAAGTGGAAGAAAATGCATATCAAATGCATCCCTTTAAATCCTATGGAACTCTTTACACTGGTCCTTTGTGTTTCAGTCGCACTTTTAAATGTCCCGCTTGCAGCATTTTTGGTGCATGTTTTGTGCAGTAAAACATTTCGCACCAAAAACACACCTCTCCTTTGAAAAGAATGGAAACCATGGCAAAAACGTGTCAAAAATGAAACAGCACAACACCCCTATGGGAAGTGCTTTGTCCATTCACAAGTCCAGGGGAAAAACGCTATCTGAACGTGGCAAAAGCACAACAAAAATGCAATGCAGCAAAAAAAAGCAAGGCAACAAAAACGCTTTTTTCTGTTTTTTATTTGCCAAGTTTTTGCAGTGAAGCAGTGTGAAAGCAGCTTTACTGCATTTATTGCAATATTTATCCATTTCATATGTAGTGTGTTTTTTAAAATAATGAAAACTACACTGAATACACTGTAGTCATAAAGGGATGGACATGGTCAGCAACAATACTCAGGTAGATCGTGGCGTTTAACCACTTCAGCCCTGCAAGGATTTGCCCCCTTCCTGACCAGAGCCCTTTTTGTGATACAGCACTGCATCATTTTAACTGACAATTGCGCGGTTGTGCGACGTTGTACCCAAATAAAATGTATTTTCTTTTATTTCCCACAAATAGAGCTTTCTTTTCGTGGTATTTGATCACCTCTGTGGTTTTTATTTTTTGCGCCATAAACAAAAACGAGCGAAAATTTTGAAAAAAAACAATATTTTTTACATTTTGCTGTAATACATATCCAAAAAAAATATATAGGCCAATATGTATTCTTATACATACTTTTGGTAAAAAAAATCGCAATAAGCGTATATTGATTGGTTTGCGCAAAAGTTATAGCGTCTACAAACTATGAGAATTGATTTATGGCGGTTTTATTATTTTTTTTTTTTTTACTAGCAATGGCGGCGATCTGCAATATTGCTGCGGACATATCGGACACTTTTGACACTTTTTTGAGACCACTGACATTTATACAGCGATCAGTACTATAAATAGCCACTGATTACTGTATAAATGTCACTGGAAGGGAAGGGGTTAACACTAGGGGCGATCAAAGGGTTAAATGTGTTCCCTGTCAGTGTGTTCTAACTGTGTGGGGGCTGGGATGACTGGGGGAGGAGATTGATCGCTGCTCCCATATACTGGGAACATACGATTACTCTCCTCTCCCCTGTCAGAATGGGGATCCGCTTTTTTACATTCACGGATCCCTGTTCTGTCATTGCAGGGGAGCGATCGCGGGTGGCCGGCAGACATCGAGTCTGCCCCACCCGCTGATTGGCTTCCCAGCTAGCCAGTGAGCACGTGCGGCCCAATACATGCTCCCGTGCCCGCCATCAGATGACAGCAATTTGGGCAGCGGAGCCATGCTGCCACCGTCAATCCACGGCGGGAGGTCGGCAAGCAGATAAACAATGCTTAATTGGTACTAAGGGGTCCAAAGTGTGCCAAGAAAATATCCCCCACACCATTACACCACCATGGATGGATCCATGCTTTCAAGACTCATCAGACCAGGCAACGTTTTTCCAGTCTTCTATTGTCCAGTTTTGGTGAGCCTGTGTGAATTGTAGCCTCAGTTTCCTGTTCTTAGCTGAGAGGAGTGGCACCCAATGTGGTCTTCTGCTGCTGTAGCCCATCTGCTTCAAGGTTCGATGTGTTGTGCATTCAGAGATGGTATTCTACATAGCTTGGTTGTAACGAGTGGTTATTTGAGTTACTGTTGCCTTTCTATCATCTCGAACCAGTCTACCCATTCTCCTCTGACCTCAACAAGGCATTTTCGTCGACAGAACTGCCGCTCACTGGATATTTTCTCTTTTTCAAACCATTCTCTGTAAACCCTAGAGATGGTTGTGTGTGAAAATCCCAGTAGATCAGCAGATTTTGAAATACTCAGACCAGACTGTCTGGCACCAACAACCATGCCACATTCAGTCACTTAAATTTCCTTTCTTCCCCATTCTGATGCTCGGTTTGAACTTCAACAAGTCGTCTTCACCACGTCTAAATGCCTAAATGCATTGAGTTGCTGCCATGTAATTTGTTGAATAGCAATTTGTGTTACCAAACAAATAAACACGTCTACCTACTAAAGTGACTGGTGAGTGTGCAGTACTCCTTGGTTTGAATAGCTTCAGTGTACTGGTGGTTGTTGCAGCACCTACTTACATTTCCAGCCTCATTCAGGAACATGTGCATTTGGGAATATTTTGCACGCAGGGTTTGGTTGTTTAAAAGCATAGACAATTATGGTTTTCTATTAAGAGCAATGCAGCTTAATGCACATGGTGCAGAAGAGGCTTGATACAGTGCCTTGAAAAAGTATTCATACCCCTTGACATTTTCCACATTTTGTCATGTTACAACCAAAAACGTAAATGTATTTTATTGGGATTTTATGTGATAGACCAACACAAAGTGGTAAATAATTGTGAAGTGAAGGAAAATTATACATTTTTTAAAATTTTTTTTACAAATAAATATGTGAAAAGTGTGAGGTGCATTTGCATTCATCTCCCCTAAGTCAGTATTTTGTAGAACCTCCTTTCACTGCATTTACAGCTGCAAGTCTTTTTGGGGATGTCTCTTCCAGCTTTGCACATCTAGAGAGGACATTTTTGCCCATTCTTCTTTGCAAAATAGCTCAAGCTCTGTCTGATTGGATGGAGAGCCTCTGTGAGCAGCAATATTCAAGTCTTGACACAGATTCTCAATTGGATTTAGGTCTGGACTTTGACTGGGCCATTCTAACACATGAATATGCTTTGATCTAAATCATTCCAGTGTAGCTCTGGCTGTGTATTTAGGGTCGTTGTCCTGCTTGAAGGTGAACCTCCAACCTAGTCTCAAGTCTTTTGCAGACTCAGGTTTTCTTCTAAGATTGCCCTGTATTTGGTTCCATTCATCCATCAACTCTGACCAGCTTCCCTGTCCCTGCTGAAGAAAACCATCCCCACAACATGATGCTGCCACCACCATGTTTCACGGTGGGGATGGTGTGTTCAGGGTGATGTGCAGTGTTAGTTTTCTGCCACACATAGCATTTTTCTTGTAGGCCAAAAAGTTCAATTTTGGTCTCATCAATGGCTTTCTTCTTGCCACCCTTCCATAAAGGCCAGATTTGTGGAGTGCTGACTTAAGCCTCGTACACACGGGACGACGATCGTACGTACGATCGTCGCAAATCGTATGTTGCATAATGTAACTTGCATACTGACTGCACTACACGATCGTACGACCGCAGAAGAACGTTCAGTTGCATGTAATTAGCATCCGGCCGTTCCTGACTTCGGAGCATGCGTGTTTAGCACAATACAACTTGTTGTACCAACTGCTCTGTACACACGGTACAACGGTCGTATGAGCGCTTGTTGGTACGACCAAGTTTTCTAGTCTGCCCATCCACTTCTACACTCTCCTTCTTTGCCATTCCTGAGTTTTAAGAAACATCCTTTCAAAACCCAGAAAAGACACCACATGACTTCAGCATGCCCAATCATGCTGAGGTGTGGAGCAACCAATCCTGGGACAGCTGGAGGGGGGAGTATGAAGCTTCTTCTGCTCCATGCATGTGATAAGGAAATGATCTGACATTCACACACAGGGACATTGCGCTGCCTGGGTCCAAGAATGAGGCTAGGTTAGTATATAGACAGGCTAGGGTAGTATATGGACAAGCTAGGACAGTAAAGGGGCGGGCTAGGGTATCAGGCAGAAATTGTATAAAAGTTACAGCGCACACATGATACATACTCCTGTCAGGCTATTTTAAAAGCATCTAAACGTATATAGCAAAAAATGCAAAAATACGGGGGTTTGGTCACACTGAATGGCCATGAAGTGCTTAAGCCCATTGACTGCTGCAAAGTGCCCCGTTACCAATGGGAACCTACACTGACCTTAGAGTGAATGCTCATATATCTTAAACCATGGAAGCTAACGCCTCTCTTTATGGGAGACCAGAGGACACATCCCATGGATCAGGTGGACACTGATTGGGGCTAATTAAGGAGGATGGGGTTCACCAACCCAAAAAGGTCTGGTCAGGACCCAAGCTTGGGTCCTGACCAGACCTTTTTGGGTCTCCCATAAAGAGAGGCGTTAGCTTCCATGGTTTAAGAGATATGAGCATTCACTCTAAGGTCAGTGTAGGTTCCCATTGGTAACGGGGTACTTTGCAGCAGTCAATGGGCTTAAGCACTTCATGGCCATTCAGTGTGACCAAACCCCCGTATCTTTGCATTTTTTGCTACATACGTTTTAAATGCTTTTAAAATAGCCTGACAGGAGTATGTATCATGTGTGCGCTGTAACTTTTATACAATTTTTGTCTGTTGGTCGTTACGAGCAGCACCATGCGTTTGGCAGGGTGTTCCCCCCAAATATCTCGTTTTTTTTTTAGGGTATCAGGCAGAGCGGCATGAGGGGCAGTTGTCATCATGACACACAAAACTGCTGGAAAAAAATCTTGGTTGTCAATTTGCTTGGTTAATAGAAGAGAAGGAGAGGTGACTGTGGTTCATTTTGCTGCCCCTCTCAAAGTGCTGCCTGGGTCCAATGGACCCACTGGGACCCATGGTAGGGCCGGCCCTACTCACACGGCACGGGGAAGAAATGTCTCCTTTTTAGCAAGTAGTCTTTTTTCTTGATGAGAAAAGATAAGAGGATTACTCAGAGTTATATTAACTCTTCGTGGCAAGACTGGGCACAGATGACATGACATCCTCTCCTGTGCAAGCTAGAAGTTTTAGTAAAAATGTGCTTTTTCAGGTTTACATCCACACACAGGTGGACTCCATTTACTAATTAAGTGACTTCTGAAGGCAATTGGTTCCACTAGATTTTAGTTAGGGGTATTCGAGTAAAGGGGGCTGAATACAAATACACGCCACATTTTTTGAGATATTTATTTGTAAAAAATGTAGAAAACCATTTATCATTTTCCTTCCACTTATTATGTGTCACTTATTATGTGCCACTTTGTGTTGGTCTATCACATAAAATCCCAATAAAATACATTTACCTTTTTGGATGTTGAAAATGAAAGAGGACATCTATGGAGGCTCTTTATCCCCCCTCATCGGAGAAGTCAGGCGCAGCGTACACGGCCTCCATATATAGGTGACTTTGTACCAGTGTTGCCAACCTTCCGCAGCGTTTTTTACTGGCAAAACATGGAAAATTTACTGGTGGAGCACAATTTTTTACTGGCATCCTGAAAAATAACAGAACTCCTATTAAAAACTAAGACAATTGATATTTAAACACAACATGTAGACACTGACAATACCCATATCAAGTAGTTTGCCTGGTTTACACTTAAAAAGTCAGCACAGCATGACAAATTATCAGACCCTGATATTTATAGACAGCTGTAAAAATCACTGATTTTTACAAACTGTCAGTAAATTTACTGGCGGTTGGCAACACTGCTTTGTACACTTCGGGGGACACGGTGTCACCTCTCGGTGTGTCAGAGGAATGTACTATTATGTACTCCTGAGTCCTGACAAACCCAGTTCTCTCAAACTCCAGCCAGTCAGTCTGCTCTGACAACTGGGAAAACTTGCTGGTTCAGCTGTGACTGGAGGAATCCTCTCATGTTATGGTGGGGGGGGCTCCTGTACACAAATGGTGGGGGGGGGGGCTTCTGTACAAAA
>BLSH010422062.1:56955-90831 GCA_018402905.1 Glandirana rugosa
GTTACTGCGGTGGTCACTGGAACCGGTCAAGGAGGTCAAATGGTGTGGGGGCTCCTGTACACAAATGGTGTGGGGGCTCCTGTACACAAATGGTGTGGGGGGCTTCTGTACACAAATGGTGGGGGGCTCCTGTACACAAATGGTGTGGGGGGGGCTTCTGTACACAATTGGTGTGGGGGGCTTCTGTACACAAATGGTGGGGGGGTCTCCTGTACACAAATGGTGTGGGGGTGGGGCTCTGTACACAAATGGTGTGGGGGGCTTCTGTACACAAATGGTGGAGGCTCTTGTACACAAATGGTGTGGGGGGGCTCCTGTATACAAATGGTGTGGGGGGCTCCTATACACAAATGGTGTGCTCATTAGAGGCTCTCCTCAGATCTTATCTCCTCTCACACACAGGGACACATTGGGGAGGGCTCTCCTCTTAGAGGTCATATGAAGGACGCACAGGACTGGCTGGCGCGCTGTGTCTGCCCCACATAACCGGAATATTTCTCTGACAGACATAGCGGATCAGCTGGAGGAACTGGCCAAGGTCACTGGTGGCGTCATTGAGGAACTTGTGACCGGCGCGGGAGGGGTTACTGTCACCAGCCCAGCCAGAGGTGACAATTCCCAACTAAGTGTGTGAAGGTGACACACAAGGACATTGTATGCGGAGTGTGGGAGCGGGCTGCCGCCTTTATTACAACTCTCCGTATGAGGTGAGCGCTGACACTGGAATGGAGGCGTCACACTGTACACAGCCCGGGCGGCGGGCGGCTCTTTCGGCGTTCATTGGATACGGGAGCAGCACAGACCGCACCGCCCGGGATGCCATACACCAGGCAATGTGCTTCGCTGAGCCTGCGGTTCTCCAAGCCCCGCCCCTTCCCTGCTTGTCAGAGGAGGGGGAGGAGTCAGGAATAGGAAGTGTGTCTGTGTGTGAGTGTGTGACACGGGGTGAGTGTGTGTGAGTGCGCTGTGTCCTCTGCCGTGTCCTACAACATTACCGGCCACCGAGCATGTCACCTGTCCGCCTCCTGCACGTGATCCTCGTGTGAACACACACCGTCCCCTGTACACAGTGACCCGGGCCCCTCCGAGACCAGCGGCGGGATGACAGCGGGACCTTGACGTGAGTTGGGGCAGAGGTGGGGGTGCGATGTGATGGGACACTATGGAGAGGGCAACTTTGTGTATAGCGATCACTGCTATTTATACATCGAGTCCATGATCGGCCACTTCTCATAGAGATCGCTCATCATGGACATCACACCCACAGCTGTCATTGGATTGTTGTCATGTAGGGATCCCCCATCCTGTGCACAACATCCCTATGTCACCAGGATAAAGTTTGGGGCTGAGGGATTGCAAATGATTTAGGGGCTCATTACATCAGGTGCGCTTTAAAACGCGGACACAACGTGCAAGAAAATCCGCTGAACCTAGTGTGCACCGCTGTGCTACTTTTAGGTGCGTTTTGAAAAAAAGTTGCATACTGCATCTTTCTGAGCTGTAAACGCGTGCAACACAAAAGTCAGCATATACAAATGTGTGTGAATACTTAGTAGGGAAAAAATGAAATGACGGGGGGATGCAAAAAACATTCTGAAAATGCGTGGACATGCACACGCAGAAACGCACAGATTGCGGCGTAAATTAGAGAGCTGGAGAGCCAATGCTCAGCTTTTTACTCCTCACACCCTGTACACAACTTTACCCATGTGCACTATATATAGATCTATATGTCATTTATGTGTGTGTGTGTGTGTGTGTATATATATGTGTGTGTGTGTGTATATATATATATATAATATATGTGTGTGTATTCGTGTGTGTGTGTGTGTGTGTGTATGTATATATATATATATATATATGTGTGTGTGTGTGTGTGTGTGTATATATATATATATGTATGTGTGTGTGTATTAGTGTGTATGTGTGTATATATATATGTGTGTGTGTGTGTGTATTAGTATGTATGTGTATGTGTATATATATATATATATATATAAAATATATGTATGTATGTGTGATATATATCTGGAATGTATGTGTATTAGCTGATACATCATATTGTGCCATGCGTTTTATTCTGCATCTACTTGGCTCACGCTTTACTCCTTGGGAAAAAAAAAAAGCTGTGCTGACTTTGATCCAAGGTCATCATGATTTTGGAGGCACAGGACGAGTTTTCTCTGTGAGGCTGGGAGATAGGAAATCCATCAGATCCATACCCAGCCAATATTCTTGTGTGTGTGCATAGTTCAGTCTACATTGTGCGTGTATTGCTACCGTCTGTACACATAAATTCTTAATATTTTTAGTATTCCAGTATATCAGAGTATACAAAGATAAAGGTAGCCTTCTGATCTAGGACAGCTCTGTATATGAAGCTAGGATTTTCTCGGGGCCCTTTCACGCTGATCAGTTTTTGAAGCACTTTTTGTGTTTAAAAAGCAGAACAAAAATGCATGAAAAATGTATCCCTTTAAATCCTATAGAACCGTTCACACCAATGTGTAGCGGATGCGGTGCAATTTTAAAGTCCTGCATGCAGCATTTTTGGTGCATGTTTAATAAGTGCACCAAAAAGGCACCTCTGTATTGAAATGAATGGAGAGAACACATCAAAAACGCACCCACGGTGTATTTTTGGTACTTTTTTTGAGTCACATGTACAAGTTTCACAGGTGCATGCTGGGAGTCATTGAAAAGATATCAAAAACGCAATATGTGCTTTTAAGCTCTTCATTGTGAAAGGACCCTTACCCTAAGTAAGAATCCACCTGTCACATATTGGTAGATTGTGTGTCTGTGTGTATCATGGTGTTCAGTGTGTTCATATTCTCATATTTCTATCTACAGGAGCTATCAATGTTGTAAGCCCAGTGTTTGACTCTCCACCTGGGTGTCAGTGACTCCTCCACCGCTGCCAAAAAGAGCCGCATTGCTTGCCTGCCTTCATGTGCATCTCCCTGTGAGTGTCTGCCATGCTGTGTACTTTGATGTCTTTCATGATCTGAGATAAAGCTTGCGACTGTAATTGCCTGTCCTATAAACTGTACGGCCTCAGCCCAGGAACTGTGCTCGGTGAGCTGAGTAATTAGAGAGTGTCTGGGGGATGGGACAGGTCAAAGGTTAAACTGACCAGGCGCACCGCCTTCCTGCCCTGCACCTTCTTGCTATTCTTACACTGACCCCTTGACTTTAACAGAACTTAACTTCCTTAAACATGTCTCCAGATTACACCTCATACTTTCCTGAATCATGTTTGTTGTGCTAGCACACCAGTGCCTGGTAAACACAATGAAAAAATCGGACAAAGAATACCGCTTTCAGAGCGATTGTCCGATAATCTGATTGTTAGTACACAGCTTTCGAGAGTTGATCACGACAGTTCATACCAAATTATCGGGACAAACGAGAAAAGTTTTTCTCCTACAATACCAGATCATACGATCTTCATTTAATCAGTACAGTTTTCATTTGGAAAAAAAATTGAGTGACCAAGACCACGCATGCTCAGAAACAAAAGAATACATTGCAATACAATACAACACATCACTTACAAAGTTATATTCTGTCACACAAGAATTTTCAAAACTCCAGTAACCTCTTCATTTTTTATATAAAACTAGCATGCAAAAATAAAACAACAGGGCAATCATTAGTCCAATATTCTCATTGTGTGTACAAGGCTTTAAGCTGCCCATACACACATCAATGTTTTTGTTTGTTCAGCCTGTGGGCTAAACAAAAAAACTAACAGATTCCTCCATCCACACGCCAAACAGCTCTGGTGGATGAATCTCTTGCTGCTGCCATTGTATTCTGGAAGTTGACGCCACCGGCTGCAAAAATACCCAAAGAGTGCCCTTATCTGATTGGATGCAACGCTGTTCAGTTGACAGGTTTCTGCCCAGCTCAATCAGCTTTTCAGTTGAAGGATGTTGAGTATTTGGGTCACCCATGGAGCAAATTTTGGACCAGTTTATAGTGGACTGGATGAATGTTGCTCCCTGTATGGCCAGCTTAATCAAACCATGTACAGTTTGGCCTCATTCACATTGGTGTCGACAAACATTATATGACATTTCTAGTAGGCGTCGACTGATTTTTTTTTTTTTTTTTTTTTTTCAGATACCGATTTTTCGGCTGCTTTTCAGGCTGATATCAGGTGCCAATATTCTGTAGATTTAAACTTTTTTTTTTTATTTTTACTGTCCTTTTTAAAAAAAAAAAAAAAAAGTTTCACTTTTACTGCTGTCACAAGGAATGTAAACATAATAGCCAGTGTCAGGTATTCTTTATGGAGAGATTAGGGGTTTATAAGACCCCAAACCCCTCCTCTGCACATGAAAGTATTCAAAGCATCAGGATTGGCGTTTTTGAATACTTTCTATTTTTTAAAACTGGCACCTTTAGAATGCCAGTAATCCGGAAGTGATGTCATGACATCGCTTCCGGGTTACTAGATCTCTTCAGGTCATTGGCCAGCCAGTGGAGGTGCCGACTGGTCACTCGGGCCTCCCGGTGGGACGGGAGACCCGGGTGGAGCAACTGAAGGCGGCGGGAGGGTGGGCGTGTGCCCTCCCACTGCTTGTAGTAACAGCCAAGCGGCTGCTGAACTGCATCGGTTGTTATTACAAGAAAACTGACCATCCTCTCTAAAGAACGGTACCGAGATGATGCCTGCAGCTGCAAGCATCACCCCGGTACAACCCCTCGGTAAGTTTGTGACCAATATCGATGCTTCCAAAAAAGTAAACATTGGCTGCCGATAATCGGCCGCACCAATAGTCGGTCAATCCCTAATTTCTAAATGCATATGATGATTTTTAGGCTTCATGCTCACTTGTGCATGCTCATCTGTACCCAGATGCGTTTTGGAGCTAATTTTTAAATGAACCTGGAAGCATATAATGATTTTCCATGGCTGAATGCACACTAGACATTCAGCAGCATACAGGTGCATTTAGTCTAGCTGCGTTTACATAAACACGTAATTTGCATGTATAGCCTGCTTTTATAAAGTTAAACACATGTAAACACATTATTATCGCCATGCTGCTGTAACGCATATTTGCAGTGGGTTGGCCTAAACACCCAGCCACTGCATGTATGTATCCATGGAAGTCCAAGGTTATATGCTGAAAGCCTGCTCCCAGCACGCTGACCAAGCTGTTAATGACAGGTCTCAGTCTCTGTGTTTGATTGGGCATAAGTGGGATGGGCTCCTTGTCACGTGACCTCTGAGAGCCAATCACAACAGGATTGAGAGACAGCCTTGCCTCCCAGTTAAGACTGACTTAAAGGGCCGGGAAGGGGTTAAAACTGAACTCCAGGACATAAAACGATTTTTCACCTTTTGAGGTGTAAAAATACATTTCCTCTATGGATGTCTATCCCATGTTTAGCTGCTGCTCTATTTGGTAAAATGGTTACTTTTAATTCAGCCTCCTCAGTACTGTAAGTGGCGAACGTCTAGTGCTGAGATTTATAGTTCCGGTGGTAGAACACTGATCACAGTTGGTCACTCTTCATATACCTCCTCCATTCAGAAAAAGCCTTGTATTTCTTTTCACTGAATGCAAGGCTTTATGTGATTGAAAGAAGGAGATTGTGGCGTTCATCTACCCCTACTCCAATCACAGAAAGCCTTGTATTTAGTGAAAGAATACTGTCTGTGAATGGAGGAGGTATACGATGAGTGACCTGCTATGATCAGTGTTCTATCAGTGGGAATAGCAGGCCTTTGTGCATAACTTATAATGGTAAAATTCACACTGTGTGTTTAGATACATTCTGTTTAGCTGTGTTCAGAGAAACTAGAATTCAGTGTTTCCTGTGTCAGGTCGGATACTCTGAATGCATTTAAATATGTGTAAAGTTAAATACATCTAAATGCAGGAGAACTTGATCTGAGAAGTATAAGTTTGATTTTACTTTATCTGGCATTTAAACAACCTAAACACAGGAGGCTAGTGTGAATGCATCCTTTACATTATGTGTGTACAGGATTTTCCATTGATCATTAGGGGGAGGTTTTATTTGTGAACATCCTGTTACAAATGTAGAACTGCTTATTCTTTTCTTGCACTTGACTGTCATCTGTTCATTACAACAAGAACAGGTAAAGTGGCTCTGATGCTTTTTAGTTCTTGTAGACGTTGTTATGTTGCTTCAACTGTGCTACTGTGTCCTTTATACCCCGAGGTTATTGCTAAACCAGTCTAACTAAACCATATAGGCTTATGCAGTGCAAAGGTCACTATCTTCATTGCCTTGCTTCTCCTACTTGTCTTCCTTGCTGTTCTGTTTCTATGTCAATGACTTACCTATATTTACAATTTCATAAACAGGCAATTCAGTAGAAGTTGTTTTTTTTTTTTTTGTTTTTTTTTTCTTAGGCTGCATTCATATCCGTGTGTTTCCAAAATACACAAACAAAAAATGTGCATTTTGCAAACGCACCACAAACTCACTGAAATTGCGGGTCATGCTTGCAGTGCCATTAATTGTTAATAGCACCCCAAGTGTGGGTAGCAGGCAAAATGTGCAACAAACGTCCCAAAGTAGCTCTGTTTTTTGCGCATTTTGCTGCCCTAGGCACGATACGTGCTAATGTGTGAAAAACGCGAAAAAAAAAATGTGAGCTGGAACACACGAATCACTTGTGAATGGGGCCTTAAAGTAGATTAATGACATCACAATGACTTGCCTGTTAAATGTCGTGCTCCCTGCATACATTTGTAAATACATTTCCTTCTGAGTATATTTTTTTTTCCTATGCAGTCAAAGGGCCCTTACACACGGGGTGGGCTCCATTGGAGTCTGTTTGCTGATCCCCACAGAGCAGGCAGATGGCTGGTCTGTGTCCTCTCCACTTATGCAGAGCGGACCCAGACACAACCCGTTCTCCTTTATAGGTGGTCGGATGTAAACGGACCGCCTGTCCGTTTACACCCGACTGCCATCTGATTTGATCCACCAGATGGATGGGGAACCAATCACCGTCCATCAATTTTTAGTGGACCGGATCAGTCAAGATGCTGGTGGGTGTCAATTGAGACATGTCCCACCGCTCCATAGAGAATCCTGGAAGGTCTCATCGGGTCCCCTTGAAACTTTTTCAGGAGGATCCGATCGGTCCACTACACTAGTATGAAAGGGGCTATAGGTTGTAGATCCAGACTCTGCACTTATGTGCATGGTTAAGATCTCCCCCCTCCACCTAAGAATTATCTTTGTGATAATGGGGTGAATTTTATAAAAATAGAAGAAAGGAACAAGGCCCCTTTCACACTGATGTGGCGCGGTTTGACTGCACCGCAGGTGTAGCACAGTGTACCCACTGATTTGGTGCAGGTTAGCTGCATTTTCCCATAGAGCTCTATTATGTCCTGTGGTTTTGGTGCGCTTTCTGAAAGCGCATGAAAACACCTTCACGCTTTCAGAAAGTGCATCAAAGCCATGGGACATAATAGAACTGGAAATCACAGCTAACCCGCGGGTGCACTGTGCTACACTTGCGGTGCCATCAAACCGTACCTTATTAGGGTGAAAGGGATCTAATGTGTGCTTCCCAGTGCAAACACTTAGATTTCTGCTTTCCAACCTGGACTGAAAGAAACACAACTGAAATCAAAACTAATTTCTGTGGGTGGTACAGATCATTGTCTCTCTATCACATATCAGTGCCAGTATGAAGGCTAATCATTCACAGCTGAACAACAAAAAAAGCACATTGGTGGAATTGGAAAGTGGAGGTGTTGCCCATAGCAACCATTACATAGAGGCTGGATTTAAATTAAAATGTAAAATTCTAGAACAAAATGTTGTAGCAGTTTGGATAGGGAAAGAATAAACTGTTTGGTTTTGCTGCTTTTTGGGGCTCCATTCGAGAGATTTTCTCATACTTCCTGTCCTGCTGACAATGGTTTCTACAGACAAACAGTGAGGAGCAAATGTGCAACAGAGACAGAAATAAAAAGCTGACAGGGGTTCTAGCCTCCCCCCTACTTTACTAAACAAAAGCATTTGTATTTCTGTCTGAGACACCTATAGCCAGCCGTTGAAGTATGGCTTCTCTGAGTATGAGGTGGTGTTGCTGGTTGCTTTGATTTTTATTCCATTAACATTTTCTTTGTTTTTTTTTTTCCAGAACTCCTCTATATCATGTCTTCTCGTGACAGACGTCCCGACCTGTGTATTAAAGCAGAGCCAGGGACACCTGAGAGTATCGGCCGTAGAAGTCCTAGCGGTTCCAGCGACAGCAGCGGTCATGGACCCGATACACAGGGCCCTCGTTGTTGCCGAGGTGGAGATGATGAACAGGAAGACACTGCCGGGAGGGGCAAATATGTTCTAAATTCTATCCCCAAGAGGCTGTGTCTTGTGTGTGGTGATGTGGCCTCAGGATACCACTATGGCGTGGCTTCATGTGAAGCTTGCAAAGCTTTCTTCAAACGTACAATACAAGGTGAGACTTTAGCTTCTCTAAATAAAATTCAGTTTTTGTCTTCTCTACAGATCTTTAGTTGCTTTGGTACTAGAGTTTGTAAGCTTTGCCAGCACAAATAAAACTAAAAAAATGTGGAAGCATCTGCTTTTTATAACCACCTGATGTATATGTAAAGCCAATTTTTTTTTTAAAGGATTATAACCCCTACCAGCCAGGTTAATACTGTTGCTACTGCACCATTAAAGACATTTACCCTTATTTACTGTCACAAGACAGGGGGTGAGGGCAAAATCTGCAGCAGGTATGCAGACAGCAATCTAAGGCTTCATGCACACAGGACACTTTTTCAACCACCCCTGAACGTTTTTTTTTTGACAGCTAGGAGCCGGCGTCTAAATCGCCCGTTTTGCATGCTGCGTTTAGCAGCGTTTTGCCGTGTTCACGTCTAGGAGCGCTTTTGGTAAAAATGTTTGTTTTTTTTTTTTTGTTTTTTTTTAAATGGAAACGCCTGTAAACGAAACACTCCTAGACGCGAGTTACCACGTTTAGCGGCATTTACAAGCTGTTTGGCGCTTCAAATGCCTCTGAACTTGCATCTGAACCCTTTTTTTTTTTTTTTTTTGCGTTCCAAAAAAAGCCTCTAAATTCAACTGCCTGGAAACGACTCCGTGCAAATGTACTGATAATATAACATTAAATGAGTTCAGGGGCAGCTGGAAAAAACGTCCAAATGCCCCTGAACGTCCGTTTATTAGCCTCAGTGTGCATGAGGCCTAAAGCTGTCTGTGCACCTGTCATAGATGTTATTTTTGTTAGAGCTGATTCAAATGGCTAATCTGGGGTAAATAGGCCACTGCGTTCAGAAGCGGCAAAATGCTGTGTGCTATGGGCGCATACAAACTGGCCAATTAGCTGCAGCCAGTTTGTGCACACCAGGGCCGGTCAAAGTCCCTAATAGCATATAACCGCTGGAATGAGTGGTTACATGCAAAGAGCCTGCCATTGATTTGTACAGGTAGTTGTGCCGCTGTTGATCACACATATTAGGGTCGAGTTACTAAAACTGGAGAGCACAAAATCTGGTGCAGATTTGTATGGTAGCCAATCAGCTTCTAACTCCAGCTTGTTCAATTAAGCATTGACAAAAGAAACCTGGAAGCTGATTGGTTTCTATGCAGAGCTGCACCAGATATTGCACTCTCCAGTTTTAGTAAATCAGCTCCATTGCATAAAAGGGTATGTTTCTCTCCTTGCAAGAATCTTGCCTTAAAGTGTTCCTAAACCCACATCAGTAAAATCGGTCTGTATGTGCAGAATAGCATGCTTGTCATACTCACTGTGGAAATAAAGGGGTTAATCCTCTGCATTGTGTAAAAAGGCTCTTTGATCCTATATGGACAAATCCTCCTCCTCCTGCAGGGTCTCTCTTGGCAAGGCCAGATAATACACAGTGTGGATAATAAAGCTGCACATGCTCAGTTTAGTCTCTATTGCTGGAGAGAACATGTCCTTGTTCTCAGAGCTAGCCAGGTCACATGATATTGACATCACACATGTAGGCTTGTATACAGCCTATAGTGGAAATCTCCTCCTACCTGAACACTAAGCACTGGGCAGATCCTGCAGGTTATCACTTGACTGTGGTATACAGATCAGGTAAATAGTGGCAGTATTTTAATGTAAAAAGATTTATAAACTGCGGGCATGGGGGGGGGGGGCAGATTAACTATTTTCATATTACTGGGTTTAGTAACACTTTAAGCCTGATATACGCAATAGTTTTGAACGCTGGGTTGAATGATAAAAAACTGACCGCTCCAGTTGGAGCTTCTGTATAACAAT
Organism: Glandirana rugosa; assembly: GCA_018402905.1. Classification (NCBI taxonomy): domain Eukaryota; kingdom Metazoa; phylum Chordata; class Amphibia; order Anura; family Ranidae; genus Glandirana; species Glandirana rugosa. Next base: position 67,250 of record BLSH010422062.1, read on the forward strand.
CTGATGTTAGTACAGCGATCTACCCCGCTAGAGGAGGCCCCCCGCCAGAACACTCCGGTCAGTGCTCTCAGCTGCTGGTTTTCCAGCATGCTTGCCCAACAGAAGCCGGCCAAATGGCCGCCTTCTGTTGGATCGGCTGACACACACATGGGCCGAATGTTGGCCAATTTTTTATTAGGGATGCACCGAAATTTCGGCCGCTGAATATTATCGGCATTTTCAGCCAAAACCGGTGTTTTCGGTATCGGCTGAAACAAAAAAAACGGGCCGATACTGAAAGGGAGCGGAGTCCGCCCCGGGGTATATGTGCATCACATACCCCGCAATGGATGTGGGAGATGAGAAGATTTACATTGCACAGAGCGTGTTGCTTGTACGAGCCCCTCTATGCATGAAACTGTCACGTAATTACACTGAGTGCAGAGAGAGAGACAAGCTGCCAAATTTTCAAGTTGATGTCGGAGGTGGGCGGGACCGCATAGCTATCAAATGCCAGCCAATTGGATAGGGGCTGGGTGGGTGTTTGATAGCTGTTCGGTCCCGCCCACCTCTGACCTCAGCTTGGCGATCTGACAGCTTGTGTGTAATTACATGACAGTTTCATGCACAGAGCGGCTCATACAAGCAGCGCGCTCTGTGCAATGTAAATCTTCTAATCTCTTCTGCCAGTGCCACATGCCAGTGCTACCTGCCAGTACCATCCAGTGCCAATCAGTGCCACATGCCAGTACCATCCAGTTTTGCCTGTCAGTGCCAACCACTGCCAATCAGTGCCACATGCCAGTGCCACCTGCCAGTACCATCCAGTACTGCCTGCCAGTGCCAAACAATGCCACCTGCCAGTACCATCCAGTGCCGCCTGTCAGTGTCAATCGGTGCCACATGCCAGGGCCACCTGCCAGTACCATCCAGTGCCGCTTGTCAGTGCCAACCTGTGCCACCCGTCAGTGCCACCTATCAGTGCCAGTGTCACCAATCTGTGCTGCCTATCAATGCTCCCAATCAGTGCCGCCTGTCAGTGCCAATCAGGCACAGGTAGGCTGCATATGACAATTGCATATAAAAATATAAATATTTTTTAAAAACTGTAATTTTCAGTTTTGGTTTTGGCTTTCGGCTTAGTGCATTTTCGGTTTCGGCACCAAAATTTCCATTCGGTGCACCACTAGTTTTTATTGAACCGGCTGATGTCGCCAAACATTCGGCCCGTGTGTACTAGGCATTCAAGAGTCTGTGCTAGGGTCTGGTGTGAGATTTCCCCTCCTTTTTTTTTTTTTTTTTTTTTTTTTTTTTTTGGTAAAACTGTTATTTCGCAGGGATGGTAAGTGAATGGAAATCTCTGTAATAGAGACCCGAATAGCAGCAAAATCCAACAGGAGTTTTGATTCTTTCCATACTATCCAAAACTAAAGTTGTGTAAACACAGTGCACCTCTGTGAGCAAGTAGGTCTCTAATAGCCTTATATGAACTGCACTGTGACAGATGTCAGATTTTTTCTTCAGCATCTGTCAGAACACCCTTGTGTTTTGGGCATCTTATATCTGCTTACATGGACATCTGTATTCCTATTGCTTTGCTGAGTGTCAGTTGCAGCACGTCAGGACACATAGGCGTATGGGAATTTGCTTGTCTGAATTAAGTCCTAAAGTGACCCTCTCCTATACTCATGCAGCAGAGCAACAGATTCACTCAACTGCCACACTCCCCAGTTATGCATACTTTTCTTCACTCCACTGCTGATCCTATATGACAGGAGTGTGGACTAATACCCTGTACTTTCAGGTATGGTAAGCATATGACTTGCTCCCCTTCCATGCTAAGGGACCCATCACCGTCACGTGAGATCAGGGAGACAGTCTTCAGCCCTTTATAAGCATCAAATCACAATTTTTAGCTTACACAGGGCTTTGTCTTTCACTTGCAGTGGCCCAGTGGAACAGTGGGGGAGACCAAAGGGTGAGTGTGCTGGTCAGGAGGGTGGAAAATAAGGAAACATGTTGCATTGCTCTGCATGGGCAAAAAATGGGTTCAGTTGAATGTTTTATTTCAGTTTTTCCACCATAAGCGCTCTTAGCAGTGTTTAGCTTTGTCTATCAAAAATCTACCCAATCTACTGGAAGAATATAACATTATATGGGAATTGTCATGTTGTGTTTATTTTTCCCCCCTACATACAGATTTCCAGCACTTGGGGTCCTAAGTGGTCACTATAATAAAGGGGGCAAAAACTGCAGGAAAGCACAGTTCTTTACTACTTAAATTGACTACTTCTGTTTAAAAAGGTTTTCCAAAACTGAGCTAGCCCATAATGTGTTGCAGTAGCAGACCGATTTATTTGGGGGTATACTGATATTTCTTTGATATGTCTTTCATAGGAAATATTGAATACAGCTGTCCAGCCACTAATGAGTGTGAAATTACTAAGCGAAGGCGGAAGGCATGTCAGGCTTGTCGTTTTACCAAGTGCCTTCGAGTGGGCATGCTTAAGGAAGGTGAGTCTATCATTTTCCAGTTGGCCTCTGGGTTCATGGAAAATATTTTTCATTTTGTGTAAAGAACAGGATATGGTTTAAATCGTATCCGTTTTTAATTTGCTTTGTCCTGTTAGTGAGATTTCCTTTCATTTCCTGTCCCAAAGACACAACTATAAATAGAAGGAAATCTCTCAAAGTGAGGGACATATGAGCCTTGGCATGTATTAAGAGAAGACTCATTGTTAAAGCAGTATTTAAAGTGGTTTTAAAGTCAGGGAGTACCATTACTGCCAGCCCCTCTGTTATAACAAGGTATAATACAGTGGCAGTGTTATTTTAAAATGATGCTGCTAAATACCTTCTTTTAGAGCGAGCGTTGCTGTGCAGACACGTGACGACCTGCCACTCTCCTCCCCCCGATCTAAGGACTACAACAGGAGGAGCTGAGATTCCTTAATGACATCAGCTGGGAGGTCACGTAACTGCTGTATTGTCCGCTCAGCCCCTCCCACTGTAGTCCTCAGAATGGGGAGGAGAGCAACGGGAGGTCACATGACCGCACAGCTGCACTCTGAAATTTTTTTTTTTTTAAATTGCCACTGTATTACACTTAGTTATAACAGAGGGGCTGACAGTAATGGTACTCATTGATTTTACTGCCATACGAAATAGCGGCGGGAGGGGTGGGTTTGTAAATCGCCCACACACTAGGAACTGACAGGCAGGGAGAGAGGAGAGACTCTAAGCCCTGGTTCACACTGACACGGTTTGGCAATAGCACCGTCCTAATCGGTGCGACGCCACACTTGCGGCGCTGCACCAATTTCAAAAGGTAGTTCTTGTACTACTTTTTGCGATTTACAGGTGCGATTTCCATACAGGTGCAGAAACCCACACAGATGCATGTGAAATCGCCGCTGAAATGGGACTGACATGCGGGAATGAAATGGTGCAAGTTCAGCTGAACTCGCACCATTTCATTCCTGCAGTCGGTGTGAACCTAGGCTGACACAACGGGATGACAAAGGCACGTTAACTGACCATGGTATCATTGATCTGCAGCCATGATTACCGTGGTCAGTTCACACAGGGCATACAGGAAGAACCAGGTATTTTACAGCATAGAAAGGGACAAATTACACAGCACAAGCACTATACTGTTTAACATGCTTTAAAGGAACAGTCCCCCTGCAAAGTTATGACATAATGTGCTAGTATGCACCACATGCTAGCACATTATGAAAGACTTGACTTAAAACAAAGTCCTCCAGCAATGTGCTGTCACTGCTGATGGGGCTTCCATCCCTACCCAGTCTTCCTTCCACCAGCTCTGGCTGTTTGAATGGCTAAGCCACAATGACGTCATTCCGGCGCATGCACATTGGAGTCACCGTTGCGGCATAGTGCTCTGGAATGACGGCTTACTCAGTATGCCGTCATTCCAAAGCACTCTGCGCATGCGCTGGTGGTATCATCAGCTGCAGAAATAGAGAATATTTGCTAAACGGTGCATGTTCATTGTACCTACAGGTGAGCTTTAAGGGGATAAAGCATAAGGAAATGTGTGTGAAATGCAGAGATGAGCAAAATATGTTTTGCCTTGACTTATGCTTTACAGACAGGTAATTATGGGAGTGCTAGCTATCATTTTGAACAAGATTTAAGCGTTTTGTTATAACTGTTTATTAAGTGCAAAAAATCTTGTTGAACTGATAACTTCCTGTGCACAAGGAGGGGTTATGAAGAGGAGAAAGAGGTCTGTGCTCTTTGAAATCCATCAGGAATTAAGTAAGCATGGCGGACAACACATTTTTAGGAGATTGGAGCTGAAAATACACTGTGTTGTCATGTAAAGAGAAAGGTAGGAGCACTCTGTATTTCGTGCCCTTCATTAGTTATTTTTCTGTTCTTGCAAAAATTTTAAAAACAGATGTGAGATAGAAGGTACAGCCTAGGATTCTGGTAAGAGTGCAAATGTAAGTTGATTTCTGGGGTCATGTATGCTCACATGCTGCATGTTGCACCCCAAAAGTGGAAGATGCTTATACTTACCTGTGGCAGTCAGCAATTCCATTATGATCTGTGTTGAACCTCATCAAACTGTAGCTGAATGGTGCTGTAAAGGCTTAAAATGTTGCTTGAAGCTTGGTGAAAGCTTTGCAACTGCTTTGTAAAAGTTTGCTGTACACACTGATTTTATAACATACATTGTATGTACAAGGCTTTAGATCTGTCACTGAAACAAACAAACGTACCCATTGGAAGATGTTCCCTATATTGACAGTAATTACTGGGACAAATAGGGTTAATCTGAGAGAAGCCACAACAGTAAAAACTGCCTTGGCCATAGGTATAACTTTTTATAATGCCTGCCTCATGCACTTGGGCACATCAAGCCACACAATGTAAATGTCTGTAGTATTTCTGTGCACAGGAGACACAGCTGAATGGCTGTATGGTAGCTGTATGCTGGAATACATTGAAATTACATAAACCATGCCTCTTCTTTATTGTAAACAATTCCATACCTGTGAAAATGACAATTGTAATTCTAGCACATTTTGCAACATTGTTTGCCACAGGCTTGCTCTTTATTATCCAGTGCTTTACAGTGAAGAAGCCTGGCTTGCTCTTTATTATCCAGTGCTTTACAGTGAAGAAGCCTATTGAAAGGTTTGTTTTGTTTCTGGCCTGACAACGGAATGCAAGGGTCTGTTTCTGGTATGATCTCAGATGACATCAGAAAAAGATCTTGTACTTGTTAGATGAAACTTGGCTCCCACCACAAGCTGCTGTATTACAGCTTGCTCCGCATGGAGATCGATACGGAGTATTTCAGACCCGCACAATACCTTCTGAGCCAGCACTGCACCACCAAGTGGTGAAATGCACTCACTGCACCCAGCTCTGTTCATCTGACATGAGTGCTGACTCTATGCATAGTCCCTTCTAAATATTCAGATTCATACTTCCCTCAATATCTTGATTGTAATGTGTGTCTACTTTTTTCTGTTTAAAAGAGAACCAATTATTAAACGAGTTGTACACTGTCAGGGTTTTTAACTTTAATGCATTCTATGCATTAAAGCGTGCGTTAACCCCCCAAAAAAACATGGATCCTGCTCATTTAAAGCATGTAATATGACAGAGTGCTTGTCCTGTGTCATTTGGCCCCCTGTAAAACCTGGCTGATCCTGCCTGGCTATACCCTTCCCCTTGTACTTACACTACGATAGATCAGGGCAGCTGAGAACTGACACTGGAGTTATCCGTACATGCCTCTGTCATCCGCAGCTATCTGCTTTCCTCTCTGCTCCTGTGTCCTCCTCCCCCCTCTGCTTGTGACAGTGCCACCCCTCCACCCTCCTGCTGCTTGCATAACACTAACCTGTATACACCATCAGCACTGCCTCCTATTGCAGTGTCCCCCTCTGTGTATGATTTATAAAAATAAATGCTGCAAATACCTCATTTTGCAGCCGAGATTGCGATCACATGACCGGCCAGCTCTCTCCTCCCCTCCTGGCTGAGGTCAGCAGGGGAATCTCGGCCCCTCCTGCTGCATCTGTCAGAGCAGGACATGAGAGAGCCAGCTGATCATGTGATCGCAATCTCAGCTGTGAAGTGAGGTATTTGCAGCATTTATTTTTTATAAATCATACACAGAGGGGGACACTGCAATAGGAAGCAGTGCTGACGTTGTATACAGGTTAGAGTGGCTTAACAACCACTTTAAGGTGAAAAACCTTCTACGCTGCAGCTGCCCCCCAGAACCCTCCTTTTTCTTACCTGAACCTGAACATTCCAGCGACGAGCACAAGCCCAGCAGCTCCAACCGCTGCCTCGGGTCCTCATTGGATAGATTGATAGCAGCAGGAGCCATTGGCTCCCGCTGCTGTCAATCAAATCCAGTGACACGGGGGGCAGTGGCTGAGTCCTGCTGTCTGTGTCAATGGACGCAGCAGCAGGACTCGGGAGCGTGCCCGCATGGGTGCCCCCAGAGAAATCGGCTCTCCGCACGGGCACCCGATGAAGAGGAGGAGGAGCCAGGAGCGCTGCCAGAGGACCCCAGAAAAGGAGGATCGGGACCGCTCTGTGCAAGACCCTTGCTCAGAGCAGGTAAGTATAACCTGTTTGTTATTTTACAAAAAAATAAAACAAACCTTTACATTCACTTTGAGATAACATCACATAAACCTTTAAGGAATAAGCCAGCGTTAGCAAATAGCATATTCTTTCTTTTTTTACCACATGCATTGAGAGTACAGTATTCAAAATCATTTGAGACTGCAGAGATTCTGTTGTTTTCAATTAGGAAGACTTTATCATTGACAAAAAAGATCAACAGAAAGCAGAGCCTGCTATAATAAGGGGTGACTGTCAGTTTCTAGCTCCCAGCTCTGCCCCTCCAGCGCTCACTTGAGTGCCAGGCTGTGGAGGGGGTGAGAGCAACTCGCTGAAAGGTTGAGCTAGCTGCCAGTCCAGGCAACTGGGTGGATCCTAACCATATGGTGGGGATCTTTTCAGAGCCTGGGCTGGGTTTGTGACATCAGAGGTAGGAACAGGGGAGTGCCTTGCCAGCCTAGGCTACATGGCTGTGTGTTTCTATTGATACACAGTGTAGGGAGACACAACTCTAGTCCTTGCATGCAAGGGTGCCTCCATAGGACACTACAAGAGAAAGGAGCCACCTTAAAACAGGCTTAAGCTGGAACAGAGGCAAGGATTAAAAGATAAAGACACTGCATAATCAGTATGAGAATAAATCAGATGCTGAAAGTGTTTAAAAAGTGAGGGTTTCATATCACTTTAAATGTGGGCAGCAACAGTATCAGGACTTATGACAGAGAATTGCCCTGGATGTTGAATTGTAGAATATTTTGTAGTCCCCATTTCAGCAATATTAATTTAGAAGGCAAACTTTGCGTTCATGATTGGTATTAATCCGCAGGTGTTCGATTGGACCGAGTCAGAGGTGGCCGGCAGAAATACAAGAGACGACCAGAAGGAGACATTCTGCAGTATACCCCAGGGGGACAGTCCCATCAAAGTTCAACAACAGGAGTCAAAAAACAAGGTTGGATAATTTCTATATTAAAGGGTGACTTGGTGTTGGAAAGAAATGAACCCTGTTTTGGACACCGCTGAAAAAAAAACAATAAAAAAATCCATTCAGTATATAGAATATATAGCCAGGTTTTTATTGTCGGTATGTTCTATGGTCGTAACATTTGGGGTCCTTTATGCAAACCATAAAGCCTGGCTTCTTGTATTATTTCAGGTTAGCATTGCCTGCTGACTTCTCATCATGTTATAATATTTGTCAGTGTTTCTCAACTTAACAATGCCGTCATTGCAGTTTCTTCTCATGACAGGTTCTCTATGAAGGAAATATAAGTTATCCTAAGAGTTAAGTTGAGGGTGGGGGGAAGAGGGAGTTCAATGTTAGACACCATTTAAGTGTTAGGTGAAGTGTAAGGCCCCTTTCACATGGACGTTCCGATCAGGTCCGCCTGTCCATTTTTCAAGCAGACCTGATTGAATCCTCCATTCTCCTCTATGGAGCGGTGGATGTTAATGTTCATGTGTCCATTTACACTTGCCTACATCCAATCCAATCTGCCAAAAAGAGATCCCCATCCCTTTCGTCCACCAGATGGGATGACAATTGGGTGTAAACGGACAGGTGGTCCGTCTACATCCGGTCGTTCATAGGCATGAGTGGTCTGTGCCCGCTCTGCATAAGTGGAATGAACAAGGACCTGTCAGCCGCCTGCTCAGCTGAACGACCCCCAGCTGAGCAAACGGATCGCAGCCACAGTGCTTTTTATCGACACCCCCCCCCCCCACCCCGCCCAATATGATACCATCAGTGTAATACAGGAATATGCTCCTGATGGGCACCTGTGATGCTGGAAGAACAGAGGAGGCTACCCAAGCACTATCACATGTGCCAAAGCCCTCTGCTGCTTCTACTCCAATGATTTTATTCTTAAAGATACTTTATATATTTATTTTGTTACCATCACATTAAATTGGACTAATGGACTTCTGTTAGACAGCCAAACCTAAAGGCTGCATTCACACAGGGGCGATCCAACTTCAGGCATGACTTTGCCAGGCAACTTCAAGGCAACTTGGAAGCAACTTAAACCTTGACTATGCCAGGTGACTTTGCCTGTTGCCAATCAGAGAAGGGAGGGAGGGGGTTGCCCTAAAATAAATTCTATTCTTTTCACTGTGAAGTCGCTTCTGTTTAGATGGGGGATCCGACTTGGAGGCGACTTCCATTGATTTCTATGGGCACAAGTCGGAAAGAAGTCGCCTCAAAGTAGTACAAGAACCTTTTCTGAAGTCAGAGCGACTTCAGTATTGTAAATTTAGACCGCTCGCATTCACTTCTATGGGATTTCACTTGGCGGGCGACTTGGAGCGACACGCCTCCCAAGTCGCTGTAGTGTGAACCGGCTCAAAGGGTTTCTTTTGGGGTTTAAGTGTTAGGAAAAAAGATTTGAATAAAACTTTGCTTCACACCTATGTTTTTCAGCCCTACTGCAAGGTATGCCACTTTCTGCAATGCAGGGCCATTTATTTAGAATGGTACTCCAATGCACAGTACAGTAGATACCAATAGGCAAGCACTGCACTCCACCAAAATGTAATGCACTGTGGTGCACTGCATAAAAAAGTGCAAGTTCTGTTGCTGAGCATTGGCAGTCTATTCTAAATTGGTGTGCTGCCTTAACACAATGCATGTTAATGTGCATGCACAGTGTGATGGGAGCCTCGTAAACTTTTATTGCTATCTGTGTTCTCTTTGAGGGGATTTCTCTTCACTTCTTGTTCCAGGGACACAGTAAGAATTCAGGGGAAATCTTCCCAGACTGACAGGCAGTCCTAGCAGTTTTTCACCTGAAAACATGCCCTCTACTCTAGTTGATATGACAAAAATGATTTTTGGATATTTGCAAAAATTGCTTTCTTTTTTTAATTTAGTTTGACAAGGAGAACTTTTTCTGAGTAAAAACACTGATTGTGAATCTGTGGCCAGGAGATGGACATAAAGTAGTTACACATTCTTAAGAGATAAATAAGCTTTAAAACAAGTCCCCGATGACCGCTGTAGCTGAATTCATCCTTACATTTTGCAGCAGAAGCACTAAACCTGTTGTCTAGGCTAGCTGGGCTCATCCTGCTCACCACTGCGAGAGCTCCTGCTGTGTGTTTTTACATTTGAGATTAGAAAGCTGGAAGGCCCCTGAGTTGCTAATGTGAGGGGGAAGCAGCATGCTTAGCTCAGCGGCCGAGAGAATGACTGCAGTGCTTTTGTTATGAACATTTGAGGATGAATTGCTCCACAGTGTTGGCTGCTACAGAGGTTAGTGATGGCCTGTTTAAAAGCTAATTTACTGCGTGTTAAAATATGTAAAACTTGAATCCTTATAACCTGGACACAAACTCTTTTCAAAGTGAAGTTACTGTAAAACAATCTGTTTTAGTTAAAACCAATTTTACAATAAAATAACTTATTTTCCATCAATTCCTTGCATTGTCTGATCTATAGCTCCAGTCAACACTGTAGTTTCTCACCTCCTGGTAGCAGAGCCAGATAAGCTGTTTGCAATGCCAGATCCAGCACTTCCCGATGGTTACCTGAAATCTATGAGCACTTTATGTGACCTTGCAGACCGAGAGATTGTCATCATCATCAGCTGGGCCAAGAACATCCCAGGTAAGCAAGTACTAATTTGGTGGTCTTCTCAGACTAGTATTTCAGACTGCCTATTTGACTTTCATCTTTGACCTATAGAGCTCAACCTTTTTTAAAGCGAACACAACAAGAATTATTTTGCTATCCTGAGTCTGTCCGTTTTGCAGTGGCTTGGAAGCCAGGTATAATGTGCTTCATAATATAGAGCATTGTGGCAGTCCAAACCAGATTCTGGGGGAATGGTTGTAGCCAGGGATTTTGATTAGTGATTGGGAACTGGGTCTGTGCACTTAAAAATAATTCATTAGATCATATGGAATAGGCTTTGGATTTCTGAATCTGCAGTAATCTTTACTAAGAGAAAGTTTTTAACTGCGCTCAGGGTTACAAAAGGCATATACATATATCGGACTGCCTTACAAATTTAAAAGCTCTTGTTTTTATGTGAAATGTAGTGGGAGACATGCAGAGCATCCAGAGAAACAAAGAACTCGGATGCTATTCTTGAAGTGTATGTGAAGCCAAGACTCCTATTTTTCTTTTGCTGTCTGAGATTGTCCCTTTCTTCCTGTCCCACAGCCAAATGCGAAAGCAAGAAGAAATCTCTCCAAAGCAAGGGGCTATCCATTTTTAGACAGTTGACTCGGAACAGAGATTCCCCTTGCCTGTTCTGTGACAATGCAAAAGTGTTGGATTTTGGAACAGGAGACAGCGGTTACCAAATGAGAGAAATTATCCCCACATACAGCAATAAAATAATCTAACAGGTTCTAACCTTTCCATATTCTATGAAAAAAAAAGTTTTGGCTTTTGTTACAAACTAGGAGAGCAGAGAGAGAGTACACAGAGGCCAATCACACAAAAAAAGGACGTTTATTGGGGATCTTCGGGGTACAAACAGGAAAACTTTCTCACACTGCAAACAGAAGGCACAGCAAGGGATTAAAGTCCTTGGCACAGGCAGGGGTGGCACAGCAGGGGTTAAAGTCCTTGGTACAAGCAGAGGTGGGCACGGCAGGGGTTAACGTCTTTGGCACAGGCAGAAGTGAACATGGCAGGGGTTAAAGTCCTTGGCATAGACAAGCACTGCAGGGGTTAAAGTCCTTGGCACAGGCAGAAGTGAACATGGCAGGGGTTAACGTCTTAGGCAGAGGTGAACATGGCAGGGGTTAAAGTCCTTGGCACAGCAGGGGTTAATGTCCTTGGTACAGGCAGAGGTGGGCACAGCAGGGGTTAAGTCCTTGGCAGAGGTGAACATGGCAGGGGTTAAAGTCCTTGACATAGGCAAGCACTGCAGGGGTTAAAGTCCTTGGCACAGGCAGAGATGGACCCGGCAGGGCTTAAAGTCCTTGGCACAGCAGGGGTTAACGTCCTTGGTACAGGCAGAGGTGGGCACGGCAGGGGTTAAAGTCCTTGGCACAGGCAGAGGCGAACACAGCAGGGGTTAAAGTCCTTGGCATAGACAAGCAGTGCAGGGGTTAAAGTCCTTGGCACAGGCAGAGGTGAACATGGCAGGGGTTAAAGTCCTTGGCACAGCAGGGGTTAACTTCCTAGGCAGAGGTGCACATGGCAGGGGTTAAAGTCCTTGGCACAGCAGGGGTTAATGTCCTTGGCACAGGCAGAGGTTGGCACAGCAGGGGTTAAAGTCCTTGGCACAGGCAGAAGTGAACATGGCAGGGGTTAACGTCTTAGGCAGAGGTGAACATGGCAGGGGTTAAAGTCCTTGGCACAGCAGGGGTTAACGTCCTTGGTACAGGCAGAGGTGGGCACAGCAGGGGTTAAGTCCTTGGCAGAGGTGAACACGGCAGGGGTTAAAGTCCTTGACATAGGCAAGCACTGCAGGGGTTAAAGTCCTTGGCACAGGCACAGATGGACCCGGCAGGGCTTAAAGTCCTTGGCACAGCAGGGGTTAACGTCCTTGGTACAGGCAGAGGTGGGCACGGCAGGGGTTAAAGTCCTTGGCACAGGCAGAGGCGAACACAGCAGGGGTTAAAGTCCTTGGCATAGACAAGCAGTGCAGGGGTTAAAGTCCTTGGCACAGGCAGAGGTGAACATGGCAGGGGTTAAAGTCCTTGGCACAGCAGGGGTTAACGTCCTAGGCAGAGGTGCACATGGCAGGGGTTAAAGTCCTTGGCACAGGTTGGCACAGCAGGGGTTAATGTCCTTGGCACAGGCAGAGGTTGGCACAGCAGGGGTTAAAGTCCTTGGCACAGGCAGAGCTTGGCACAGCAGGGGTTAACGTCCTTGGCAGAGGTGAACATGGCGGGGGTTAAAGTCCTTGGCTCAGCAGGGGTTAACGTCCTTGGCACAAGCAGAGGTTGGCACAGCAGGGGTTAAAGTCCTTGGCACAGGCAGAGGTGAGCACGGCAGGGGTTAACACCCTTGGCACAGGCAGAAATGAGCACAGAAGGGGTTAAAGCGGTTGTATCCCCAAAAAGTAATTTTTTTTTTTTTTTTATAATAAGGCTTACCTGTAGGTAAAAAAAGAATATATCCTAAACCTGTACGGTTTAGGAGATATTCTCACTGCAGGTGCATGCGCAGTGATTGCACGGCGCATAGCGCCAGACCCTGCCGGAAAGTCCGCCATAAAAGACGGGCTCCCGTGCATGCGTGGCCGGAGCCGCGTACCTGGAAGGGTCCACGGAGGGAAGATGGCAGCTCCCTCCTCGGGGACCAGGCGGACCTGTGGTAGCTTCATTCTGATGGCAAGTACTTCATAATGAGCTAGTATGCAGGTGTTTTTTTTTTTTTTTTTTTTTAAGGGGAGACAACCGCTTTAAAGTCCTTGGCGCAGGCAGAGTTGAACACGGCAAGGGTTAAAGTCCTTGGCACAGACAGAGGTTGGCACAGCAGGGGTTAAAAGGCAGAGCAGTCCAGAGGAGGGGAGCATAGACTCACCAGGTGGGAGGAGGGAGAGATCTGAGACCAGTAGTGGAGCAGGGCAGGCAGATTGTTCCAGGGGAACAGCAGTGTCTAGGCCAGGGTCCAGCCGCAGCTCAGGACCCAGGATCCAGCCGCAGGTACAGAGAGCAACAACAGCCCCGACTCACTGTTTTTTATTTCCCCCCACGGGCATGCTCTCAGTGTCCAGGTGACCCGAGGCTTGGCGTCGGATTACCCAGACAACCGACCCCCGCCTCCTCTGGCACAGGGAGCACAGCCTTTGTCTCCGGCGGGCACGGATCGCAGGCGGCAGGAAGGTAGCCTGCATGTGAGGAATCCACATGCAGGCAGCGCAGGGAAGCAGACTGCCTGGCGCTCAGCTGAGGCGGCAGGATGTGGTCTCAGCAGGGGATGAGAACAGGAGGTAGTAGAAGCAGGGAATTGTAACAGCTTTACAAAAGCCCCTTTCACACAGGCTTTTCAATCAGGTCCATCTTTCCGTTTTTCAGGTGGATCTGATCGGACGGTCCATTCACCTCTATGGAGCAGTGGATGTCCGCTCCGTGAAATCCAGACGGATGGAGATCCTAATTTCCATCCATCGATCGGATCGGATGAAAACAGACAGGCGGTCCATTTTCATCCGATCTACCCATAGAGGAGAGCAGGGCAGATGGACCTGTCATTTGCCTGCTCTGCAGGGATCAGCGGATTGATCCCCACTGAGCAAAGCGGAGTCCGTCGGGCAGATCACCTGTGTGGAAGAGCCCATACACTTAAATGCCGAATCCCAGCCAAAACATTTCTTTTGGGGTAAAGGTAGGGGTAAAATTTATTAACCTTGTATTGCTAAATATGTCCCCGTTTGGGAGTTGTCTATTTCTTATCTACTTGAGGGTTGTCAGACAACACAGGAAATGATGGGTAATTCCTCTCAAATAAAGACACAGTAATAGCATTTTTTTTCTAGCAAAGTGAGGAAACAACCACTGTCAGGGTTTATTCCGTATGTATTCCCCCTTAGAGAAAATGCCTCTCGCTTCCTGTCCACAAGATGACGTATGACAGAACAGGAAGGGTTGAGAAAACTTCTATATTGGGGCATAAAACAGTACTTAACATTTTACAAAAAAAAATATCCGTAACAGGAACACAGACAGCATTTAAAATCTGACAAAAATTATTTTTCTTCCCCTCTTTATCCGAAAAAGTTTTGCCTGGACGTCACCTTTCATTTAATTGTATTGTGTGGCTTTATGGTTTCTTTTGCTCCCACCTCACAATAGTGGCAATGTTATGGAAGAATACACATTGCTTTCTGAGGCTTCATGTGTAAATATGCACAAATGTAAATGTTTCTCTCCCCTTGCAGCTGCTGTGTGGATAAAGGTTCATGACTGGAACTTGTCCTTTCACAGGTTTTTCCTCGCTGTCATTATCAGACCAGATGAGTCTCTTGCAGAGTGTCTGGATGGAGGTTCTCCTCCTTGGGGTGGTATTTCGTTCCCTTCCTTATGAAGATGAAGTTGTGTTTGCAGAGGATTTTGTTCTAGATGAGGAATCGTCTCGCTCTGCCCGCCTCTCAGACCTTTGCTCCTGTGTTCTTCATTTGGTGCGCAAGTATCGTGCATTGCGTGTGGAAAGAGAGGAATATGTTATGTTGAAGGCCCTCACCCTTACAAACTCTGGTAAGATGCATACGTGGCTTGTGTGCTTTTTTTTTTAACATATGTTTTTATTAACGAATTACAGTGATTATAAAGGCAGAAGGTTTTTACCTTAATGCATTCTATGCATTAAGGTGAAAAACCTTCTGCATGCAGCAGCCCCTCTAATACTTACCTGAGCCCCATCTAGATCCAGCGATGTTGCGGGATTCCCCTCCTGGCTCACGCCGCTGTCAATCAAAGTCAGTCAGCCAATGAGGAGAGTAAGGGGGTGGGGCCAGGCAGCGGCTCCATGTCTGAGTGGACAGAGGGAGCTGTGGCTATGCTCCGGTGCCCCTATAGCAAGCTGCCTGTTGTGGGGGCATGCAACAGGAAGGGGGGGGCAGGAGCGCAGAAGAGGGACCCGAGAAGAGGACGATCTGGGCTGCTCTGTGCAAAACCACTGCACAGGGTAGGTAAGTATGACGTTTGTTATTTTTAACCAAAGAAAAACTTTGGTATCACTTAAAGCTAAGATATTGCATTCTTCAATGTGAAAAGGACAGAGTACATAAATCGCTGGCTTTCATAGATTAACACAGTGAAGACCTTACGCAATATGAAATGAACTGGAACGGTTCTGAAAATGCTACAGTCATGCTGCCTATTTGCCTCAGTACTGTAAATCTAAAGTGTATTCTTCAGTATGTTTGGCATCATGTCTCACTGTATACGTTCAAGGAATTCCATGAATAACTGTCACAGTTAGTTGCTTGTGCTCTCAACATAGTATCAAACCCTCCAATGGCTTTTTTCATAGTTACATAGTTAGTCAGGTTCAAAAAAGACACAAGTCCATCTAGTTCAACCAATAAAAAAAGAAAAAAATATATATAACCATACAATCCTTCACCCACAGTTGATCCAGAGGAAGGCAAAATAAAAAAAAACCCCAGCAAAGCATGATCCAATTTGCTATAGCGGGGAAAAAATTCCTTCCTGATCCCCCGAGAGGCAATCGGATTTTCCCTTGATCAACTTTACCTATAAATGTTTGTACCCAGTTGTATTCTGTAGATAGGAAAAAATCCTGGCCTTTTTTAAAGCCGTAGTAAACTCCCAAATACTGTTTTTACCTACAGGTAAGCCTATAATAAGGAATAAGGCTTACCTTTAGGTAAAATGAATTAAACCTACATGGTTTAGGAGATATTCGCCCTGCATGCAGCCGCTGACATTAGCGGCGCATGTGCTCTGATGATCCGATGGAGGCGGCCGGAAAATCAGAGCTGGCTGCCGGAACGAAGAGCTCCCGCGCCTCCGGCCACTCACAGTGCTGGAGTGGCGTACCCGGAAAAAAGAAGAGGACCATCATGTCAGCACCCTCAGCCCTGACAGACTCGGGCATCGGGGGCCTCGTTCTAAGATAAATATTTCATAATATGTTAGTATGCGATGCATACTAACATATTATGCTATTGTCTTGCAGGATTTTTCTTTTTTTTTTTCAGGCGGGTTTACTACCGATTTAAAGCAATCTATGGTGCTGGCCAGAACCACCTCTGCAGGGAGTCTATTCCACAGCTCTAACTCTGAAGAAACCTTTCTTTATTTGGAGATTACATCTTTTTTCCTCTAGATGTAAAGAGTGCCCCCTTGTCCTCTGTGATGACCTTAAAGTGAATAACTCAGCACCAAGTTCACTATATGGACCACTTATGTATTTGTACATGTTGATCTTCTCCCCCCCCCCCCTCCCCCAATCCCCTCTTCTCAAGAGAGAAAATCAATTCAGTTCCTCTAATCTTTCCTCATAGCTGAGCTCCGCCATATGCCTCTTATCAGTTTGGTTGCCCTTCTCTGCACTTTCTCCAGTTACCCAATATTCTTTTTGGTGCCCAAAACTGAACTGCATATTCCAGATGAGGTTTTACTAATGATTTGTACAATTAAACAGTGCATTAAGGTCAGCTTGTAAGTTGGAGACATCCTGTAAGGACGTTATTCCACTGCATCGCTTGGTGTCATCTGCAAACACTGAAATGGTACTTTTAATCCCAGACCTTATATCATTTATAAAGATATTAAGATAAGTAAGCAAGTCATAACTAATCGCATGGGAAGCCCCATGGCAACTGCAGATCAAACAGAAACTAAGATGGCAGCTTCCCTGGCATGAAAACATAGGAGGGTTTAGTTATGCTTTAAAAAGAATCTGATAGGACAGAAATATGGTAGCTGCCATTGGTCATTTGCTTTGAAGATCTATGCTTTGAGACTGTTACCCTGAACCTTTCTTCGCTAACATATGGGTATAAGATACTGAGACACCTGCTATACTATGTACATGCTAGCTTGGTGTAGTGGTTTACTTATGAAGGAAAGCAACTATATGCACCTTTTCTAAACAGATTTTCAATGGCCGCTACCATATGTCTGCCTTTACAGATTTTCTTGTAATTATCTTATAGATATGAGACATGTTATAGCCTCATATGTTATGCGATATACCCACCAACCAGGATTTTGGTATAGCAGTTGGACAGGTTTGTGGAACCCCCATGTCCCCCTTATGAGCTGTTTATAGCACACCTCTCCTACACGTTTACATAAGCCTAAACACACAAACTGTTACCTGGGGCTCCAGTGCCTAGGCAGTTGTATTGTGTCAGCATATCTGACCACCTTTAGTGTCTATGTACAGATTTACTGTTCCATTTAGGTGCAGATCTATAGGTCATGCATGATTGTAGTGAAAAACTAATAGTCACGAATGAAAGAGTTTATAAATATATGTATAATATAGTAATTTAAACTCAGACAGGATGGGGGCACTAGGACAGTATCGGGGGCCAGTCACATGCCCTGCAGTGCATATGAGTTTACAAGGAACATTCTGAGAGTAGTGAGCAAAAGGCTTATTGTTGTGTTCCTTCTGTGACTTCACCATCAAGCTACAGGCTGTATTGCTTAAAGGATAAGTTCACCTTTAGTAACATGTTAGTAAAGAGCACCTTCTGATCCCCTCACCCGCTGTAATAGCTTTGCCTACACAGCCACGTCATTCATTCAGAGTTCCGTGAACGAATGAACTACAAGTCCCTCTTCCACCACGGCAGATGCCTTGTAGGTCTCAGTGAACTGGGAGGGCGTTGGTGAGTGCTCTTGTATTTCATTGACACCTCCCACAGCTTTCAAACAGAAAGCCTGTAGAAAGAAAGGGATACGGGCAGAAAGCTGTGGGACTACAGGGAGCAGACATTGCACCCATGACCTGCTGATCATGGGTGCAATGCTTCACAGGCTCCTGAAAAAAAAAATAATCAATGCATTTTTTTTTTCAACCTGCAAAAACGTGTGCATTTATTAATGCAGTCAAGACAGGTCAGGTCACCAATTTGGCTTTACTCTCAAGTGATTCCTTTGATGCATGTTATATGTGCATTATCTAATACATGTTCTTTATCTCCACAGACTCTGTGCACATTGAAGATCCTGAAGCTGTTCTGCGTCTTCGCGATGCCCTACAAGAGGCACTTAGCGAGTACGAATCAAATCGTCACCCAGAGGAACCCTGTCGTGATGGAAAACTGCTTCTCACACTCCCTTTGCTGCGTCAAACGGCAGGACGTGTCCTTCAGCACTTCCACGCCCTGCGGGAGGAGGGGACCGTCCCTATGCATAAGCTTTTCCTGGAGATGTTGGAGGCCATGATGGACTAAAAATGGAGGCATTCTAACTGCAGGAATCTCCTAACTATGTGCAAAGCAAGACGATTTGATGAATGTATGGGGGTCAGACATTTAAGGGTTTTTTATGCACAAATACTTCTTGGAATTCCTTATAGACTAACAAGGAAGATACCACAAGACTGGTACAGACATTTGAAGCAAAATGCATAGTTATTGGATGCACAGCTCAGAAGATATAAGCCATGGGACAGTGACTGATGGGAAGGAGTGTCTTCCCTGGAGCCTATGTAACAAAATCAGTGTTTTTGTTTTATTCCTATTTAATTAAGCAATGTGTTAATATCCCATGGTGGGATAAGAACAGCAAATAGAGCTGAAAGTCCTTCAATCCTTAAATGAACACTTGAGCCATATGCTGCTCCTTGTAAGCAATAGGGCACATCATATAACTGCTGAAAGTAAGTTATTGGTTTGTGTCCCTCCTCTTCTCTTACTGTATTTTATTGTGTATGACTACATGCCAGTTACTTGTTCTTATTTTTTTTTGTGAAAATATGCCTAAATCATCTTATTTAGTGACAATCTATGTGTTCAATGTCTTGAAAATCATTACTTTAGGATGTATGGTACTGGTTTAGGAACAAAACATGTTGTTCCTCTCTGAGAGCATTTTTAAATACTTGAGTTGATATAAATTTTAAGAACACTATTGATTTGAAATTGCAGGTGCTGTTTGTGTTAAGCAATTTCCTATTGTCTTTCGGAATTCCCTTTCCTTTGCTCAAAACAGCATTTCTGTTCAGCTGAACCATTCAGCAGTTTCAAAGAATGTGGTTTGGAAGTGGATTATTGTACAGGGTTTGCACTTTTGGTCAATACAATGTAGATTTTGTATTCAGACACTTGTGCACATTTTTAGCCCTGTATAGAGATTTACCCCGTCAGAGAGCTGGGGACAGTCTTTCTGAACAAGCATGTTAATATTTGATATGTCGGTTCAGATACCTGAACATTCCACTTTTCAAAAACATGAAGATATATATGGCTTTATTCAGTAGAGTTCCTATTTCTAATGGTAAGCAGTAACCCCTATAAACCAATCAGGATTTACTCTGCTGCAGTCAAACCAGACCATGGATTCCAGTTAGTTGTAATTGGATATTATGCTTAGAAGAGAATAAATTCCCTTTATTGGTAGATGCCAATGGAAGTTATAGGTCTTGCAAGTGTTTCCTTGTGTATAAAACAGACACCTATCCAGGTCCCACTAGTTCAATTTAGAAGTAACACAGATAATGAAATTTAGCTTGCACATACAGTACCATTTCTCATTGCTGCCAGCCTTTGCCCCAATTTCTCTTCAGCAGCATCAGGTCTGTCGGAACATCTAAGGGCGCGCCCCCCACCTGCAAACTGGGCTTACAAAAAAAAACACTTTTACTGGCATTTGAATTTTTGTTTCTTTTCAGCTTGTAAAGAACCTCTATATTGACCTTTGTTTCCATGAACTTACAGGCTGGGAAAAAAAAAAAAAAAACAGCACCAGTGCATTCGGGGGAGAGGTGTGTTTGGGCAATAAAAAAACTGCATACATGCTAGACACATTTAGGTATGTTAATGCATTCTAATGGGAAGAATAAATGAACATTCTGGCCAATAGAATGCATTTACACTGAAATGGGTATACATGCGTGGGCAAAACATGGCTTTAAGGTGCTTTTTTTTTTTTTTTTTCCTTGCCAGGCACAAAGGTGTCCAGGGCGGAAGATAAAGAGGCGACTGTGCTTGAGGCCGAATACATAGGAATTTAAATACTGCAGGAGCTAGAATTTTGATTCTCAAGTGGTGAATTGTATACTTCCACCACTTCTCTAGGAACTTGCATAAGTTTGGCTTTTAAAACAGGACAAGTCAGGCTGTGAATATTGTTAACCTGCAGAAGTTACAGTAAGTGAATATAGCATGTGCAAACAACCAGTAAATGCAGAAAAGTAATTAGCTAAATGAAGTGTCTTAATTTACATTCCCCCATGTTAAAGTTGAGCTTTTCTGTCTCTTGATTCTCCATTGTGGTTCCTTAGATTGATGCCTCTACATTGGCTATAAAGTTAAAAAAAAAAAGTGCTAAAGTCAGCTTCTTTGGAGAAAAAAAGTCATCTGTCTGTATCTACTGCTCATTTGGTCATGTGACTTTCCATGAATTTCTCATATGCTAAGCATTAAGTGCTTTAGAAAATCCTGAGCTATAGGCATCTAATGGTATTTGCCAATCTCAGTTTTTTTTTTTAAGACAAGTCCACCTTTTGTAACATGTTACACCCATATTCAGATGGGCCAGCTTCCACAACCCCCCATTTTGACAGTAAGTGGGGGATTTTCTCCCCCCACTTGTTTTTACAATTTTAAAAAAAAAAAAACACGCAGCTGTGTGGGGCTCAGTGTTCTTTAAAAGCTACAAGAACCGACAGCCTTTGCAGTGGTCAGCTTGTAGTTCTCAATAAATTACCAGGGCACCATCAAGTCTTTTAACAGCCTGGCCCTATGAGCAGACAGCTTACACAGACTGTCTACAGGTACCCCACATTGCACCTGCAATCTGCTGATCGCAGGTGTAGTGCTTTGAAGGCTAATAGTAAAAAAAAAAAATGTGAATTTATTATTTTTTACAAAGATGATATGTAATCCTTGTTTGTGAATCCTTCAGCCTGGTCCAATGATGTCACAGGTCCTTCCTCTCCTCCTCTGGTGGCAGGGGTTGTTACTTCCTTTTTGATTGAGCACCACTAAGTCTAAAGGCCCATACACACAATGCGAATTTCGGAGGGGAATTTTGGTTCGACGGCCTGTCGCCTGAAATTCTTACTGTTAGTATGCGCCTTTCGACCGCCACATTTGATTTTTCGTCAGACAAAAGCTGGATGTGTAGACTAGTTGATTTTTGTCGTACGACAATGCAACATCCGATTTTTGTTCCGTTGGCGCGGTTTTTGTACGACCAAGGCTACGCATTCTCGGGAACGAATAAAAAGAATTGCAAAAATATTCAAAACACTACGTCACTTCTGATGTTGACAAGCATCCAACAAAAAAACGGACGTTCTGTCATCTGAAAATTGGATCGTGTGTACGAGGCTTTAGAGTACTCTGGGGCAGGCTTGGCTCACAGGAAGTGGCATGAATGACACTGGCCACAGAGGTTTAGGAGCTGCACCAGAGAGCACTGGTTTGTATTCGGTTGGGTTCACACCTATGCGAATTGGAAGCGGCATAAGCCACATCCAATTCTCAGGACACTTGAAAACATATGGTCTTCAATGTGTCGGGTTCACATAGATGCAGTGCATTCGCACTCCGCGTTGCACCGAAAATGTGTGGGTTTTCTGTGCAATGCGGTGTGCATTCCCAGCCCATTATGTTCAATGGGAACGCATCACATCTGACACAAAGATGTGTTCCGCACTGAACAGGCCCCTCCCCAGGCAGCTGCTGCACTGTGAGAATGGACAGGAGCCACAGAGTGGTGAATCCAGTCCTTCTTACAGGCTGGAATTCACACCACTATGGTGTGAATCCAGCCTTACGGAAAAAGCAGGTTTTTGTTTTCAACAGTTTCTGGACACTATTTTTCTTTTTTTTTTTTTTTTACTGGAGTTCTACTTTAAGACTTAAACATATGTTCAGCTTCTCCTTGCTTTGAAGTGTGGTTTTCACTGAAGATTATCTTCACAGTGGGATGAATAATATGCAGTGTCGCTTTAAATTATAAAAACTGTAGCAATGCTGCTATTGGCCACAAGGTGTCCCCATAATATAGCCAAGCAAGTGTAGACACATCTAGAAACTATAGGAGTCTCCCAGACAGCAAGGAAGGGAATTATACCACACAGGCTTTTTTTTGTTTCCTACTCAAATTTGAAGCCAGTACCTTGATTTTTGCTACTGAGCAAAGCAATACTATAAAAGCCATGTATCTCCATACTATTTTAACACTTTCATCTACACATAAAGGGAAAAAAAAGGTTAAGGACATAAATACTATAGAAATAATATAAATCAGATCAATATCTTACAAAATTCATGAAACTTCTTTTCAGCATGCTAAAGCCACCTAGAAAAGTCTCACATGACAAAGCTAGTATAATTTGTGAGATTATCTATCCTAAACCAGGTTTATAGTGATAGCAATTCTTAAACTTAGTGTGCCACGTATAAATAGATGTAACATGCAGCCATATGTATAGCAATTTGCAGTGCTTTCCATCTCTACCAGATGAAAACATTATACATGAAATTTCAGCAATTTGGTACCAGCGTATTAATGGTTTACCAATTTTGTGTCATCAATTAATTGCCAGTGCAGTGGAAATAAATTTAAACCAGCACAGGCTTTTCAACCAAAAGAAATCTAGTGACTTAAAACTGCAAAAGAATTTAATAAAAATGTGGATTACATAGCAGCAAACCATTCAATCTCATATTTTTTTTCCCCCCGTTTTTAAACCAAAGCAGATTGAAAGTTTACACAATTGCCATGCGTACATGTTTTGCTATGGATAGTGTTAAAAGAGTAACTCCACTTTTGTTGAGGGGAAAAAAAAAAAACATTACCCTCTGGGTGATCTATGTACAGTGCAAGGATTTTAAACAACTTTGTTGCAGATTTCTACCTTTAGTTATTCTTAAGAAATAGATTTGACTGTGGCCATGAGCAGAGTGAATCTTTATGGGAGTGATTTTAACCACTTGCCGACAGTGTAACGTGGAAACACGTCGGCAAGTGGCACCCATTGTTGTGGGAGGACGTTATATAACGTCCTCCCACAATCGCGCTCCCGCGCGCCCCCTGGGGCGCGCACCTGGGAGCATCCGTGACCGCCGGGTCTATGAGACCCGGCGCATCACGGATCACGGTAAATGGCCGCTTGGAGCGGCCGTTTACCATGTGATCGCTCCGTCAAATGACGGAGCATCACATGTAAACAAGCCGGCGGAAGTGCCGGCTTGTCTCCCCCCTCTCCGCACCGATCGGTGCAGTGTGACAGGGGAGGGGGGAGAGGGGGGAGAGAGGAGATGCAGCGGTGCTGTGGGCAGGATTTGAAGTGCCCACAGCACCGCTATGTGCCAGGCAGGGACCCCCTGATCACCCATAGTCATACATGATCACACATCATT
>BLSH010422079.1:13314-26259 GCA_018402905.1 Glandirana rugosa
TCTACCGGGCGTGAAAGACGTCGTCGAGACTGTATAGGCCCATCAAAAAAGCTTTAAAGACGTGGTGGTTTAAGTCGTGTACGCGGTCCGTTCCCTACACGCGGTTTGGCCGATCCGGGTCTCGACGATGCTCTAAAGCGTGTGTGGTGGTCCGGCCCGAATTCCGAGTCACCGTTATTGGTGAGTAGCCAGACAACAAGTTACGGACAGGTGTCGACGACGCATCACACCCCAAATAGGGGGTTTGTATAGTCAAAATTTTGTCGGACGACAGCAAAGGGGGACCTACACGACTTCAACCACCACTTCCACAATGCGACTCGCCTACTCCTCCACCATCTCCTCCTCCTCCTTCGCGTCATCCTCGTCCTCCGTTGTCCTCCGTTTCTCTTTACGGGACGTTAGGAGCCACCACCGCGTAACACCTTCACCACCAACTTCAGCACATCCAGGGGGAAACGACAGCAGGCTGTTTTAAAACTGATATGTTTGGGGGATAAACCCCACACTACGCAGCAGCTGTGGACAGGCATTGAACAACAGACCGATGAGTGGTTATTGCCACTGAGCCTTAAGCCCGGCCTGGTGGTGTGTGCGAAATCTCGTAGCAGCTCTGGGCCTAGCCGGTTTGGCGCACATCCCTTGCCTGGCGCATGTGCTGAATTTGGTGGTGCAGAAATTTCGAAAAAACTACCCGGATATGTCAGAGCTGCTGCAGAAAGTGCGGGCCATCTGTGCACGCTTTCGGCGTTCTCATCCTGCTGCTGCTCGCCTGTCTGCGCTGCAGCAGAACTTCGGCCTCCCCGCTCACCGCCTCCTATGCGACGTGCCCACAAGGTGGAACTCCACCTTGCACATGCTGGAGAGACTGTGCGAGCAGCAGCAGGCAATAGTGGAGTTTCAGCTGCAGCATGCACGGGTCAGTCACTCTGCTGAACAGCACCACTTCACCACCAACGAGTGGGCCTCCATGCGAGACCTGTGTACCATATTGCGGTGTTTCGAGTACTCCACCAACATGGCCAGTGCCAATGACGCTGTTCTCATTGTTACTATCCCACTTCTATGTCTCCTTGAAAAAACACTTCGGGCGATGATGGAAGAGGATGTGGCACAGGAGGAGGAGGAAGAGGGGTCATTGCCACGGTTATCAGGCCAGTCATTCACAAGTGGCTCGGAGGGTGGGTTCCTGCACCAGCATAGGCCAGGTCAAAAATTTTCAAGCCAAGGGACAGTTCTGGAGGATGAGGAGGATGAGGATAATGAGGAGGAGGAGGAGGAACCATGTTCACAGCAGGGTGGCACCCAACGCAGCTCATGGGAATCACTGGAGCGTGGCTGGGGGGATACGGAGGACACAGATGATACACCTCCCACGGAGCTCTTTGCCTCTGGGCAGCCCGGCACACATGAGCGACTACATGCTGCAGTGCCTGCTCAACGACAGCCGAGTTGCCCACATTTTAACTTGTTCTGATTACTGGGTGACCACCCTGCTGGATCCCCGTTAAGAGGACAATGTGCCGTCCTTAATTCCCTCACTGGAGCATGATTGGAAGATGCACGACTACAAGCGCACTCTGGTAGACGCGCTGCTGAGGGCATTCCCAAATGACACCGGGGGCTCAGTGGAGGCACAAGGCGAAGGCAGAGGAGGAGGAGGAAGAGGTCGCCAATGCAGCTGTGGCACCGCCAGCACCTCAGAAGGCAGGGTTAGCATGGCTGAAATGTGGAAAAGCTTTGTCAGCAGCACGCCACCACAAACAGCACCACCAGTGGATAGGCAACGTTTTAGCAGTAGGCAGCATTTTCAGCAACATGTGTGCATACGCCTACACGTACTGACTGATGGGTCCGCCCCATTCAACTTCCGGGTCTCCAAATTGGCCACATGGCCAGAGCTTGCCCTTAATGCCTTGGAGGTGCTGGCCTGCCCTACAGCCAGTGTATTGTCTGAACGTGTGTTTAGCACGGCAGGGGGCGTTATCACAGACAAGCGAAGCCGCCTGTCCACAGCCAATGTGGACAAGCTAACCTTTATTAAAATGAACCAGGCATGGAGCCCACAAGACTTGTCTGTACCTTGTGCAGAATAGACATTTAGACCGGCCTCACACAGCCATCGGTATCCTTTTTTTTTTTTTTTAATATGTCTCAATATTTTGGTGGCTACCCCAATTCTAAAAAAAACAAAGAAACAAAAAACAGTGTTGGCTACCTCCTCCACCACTGCCACTTCCACCTACACTGCCACAGTCACGGCCTAGTCAACCTCTAGGCTCCTACTCCACATCCACCTCCTCCTCCCATTTTTATTTTTTTTATGTGATTTTACATTTTTTTCCCTATCCACGTTTGTTTGCAGGGCACTTGTCCTACTCTTACCCCCATTTTGCTTCCCTTTGCAGCCTTCTAACCCTTTTCATTACTTTTTTACAGCCATTTTTGTGCCCAAAACTTTGGGTTACCATTGACTTCAATGGGGTTCGGTGTCCGGGGTCAAGTTCGGATCGAGTTCGGTGCCGAACCCGATTGTTTTCACGAGGTCTGGCCAAACCCGATGAATTCGAACATTCAGGTGTCTGCTCAACTCTACTGAGGACGTAACAATGCCACCTAAGGTCTGTCTTCTACGGGTCCTCAAGTGTAAGTGTTTCCTGGATGGGTAAGGCAAGACTTCAAAAAGTGACCTGCCTGGCCACAATAAAGATACAATCTCTCCCTCCTTCTAAAGGCCCTCCCATCTGCAGAGAGACGAGTGAAGCCCAACTGAATGGGTTCTACTTTACTGGCAGACTGGGTACCAGGAGGAATGAGAGGTGAGAGAGGCAAGGGTGGGACTGCAAAGCTCGGAGCCAAATGTACAGGAGGCTTCTGCAAGCGCTCCTTACAGTGGTTGTATTGTCCGCTTGGTCATTTTTACCTACAGGTAAGCCTATAATAAGGCTCATCTGTAGGTCAAAATGAATATCTCCTAAACCTGTACGGTTTAGGAGATATTCCCCTTGCATGCGGCCGCTGATGTCAGCGGCGCATGTGCAGAGAAGGTCCAGCGAAGGTCCAGCGTATCGTGCAGGAACTTGGCGAAACAGAGGGCTCCCATGCACATGTGCAGGAGTGATGTCATCGCAGCTCCGGCCACATTTACAGTGCCGGAGCCGCAAACCCAGAAGAAACACCGAGAGGACATATCAGCTCCCTCAGCGGTGACCTGCAGTCCTGTGGGAGCTTCGCTCTAAGGTATGCGTTGCATACTAGCTCATTATGCCTTTGCCTTACAGGTTTTTTTTTGTTGTGGGCATACAACCGCTTTAGAGGAAGGTCTCTCTCGGAGTCTGGAGTCAATGCGAATGGCAAACGTGATCAACTTCTCCAGCTCAGTGGGTTGCTTTTTCATCTTTGATGTTATCCGAGAGACCATGAGAAAAAGCAGCCACAAAAGCCTCATTGTTCCAAGTAACCTCTGCTGCCAGAGTACGGAATTCTATGGCGTAATCAGCAACAGTTCTCATACTACGATAGATAAGAGGCTCTTGGCAGTAGAAGTGGAGCGTGCGGGAACATCAAATGCCCTTTTAAAGGAAGCCACAAACTCTGGGTAACTCAGGACGACAGGTTTTTGTGTCTCCCATAGAGGGTTTTCCCAGGCCAAGGCTCTTTCAGAAAGCAAAGAAATCACAAAGCCTACTTTGCATCTGTCCATGGGAAACGCCAGGGGCAGCATCTCAAAGTATGACCCAACCTGGTTGAGAAACCCTCTGCATTGAACTGGATTGCCCCCAAATCACTGGGCTGAAGCAGAGAGGAACCAGACATACCTCTTATAGAGGTAATATTCGAGGCTGGTGCCTACACAGAGACTGGAACAGCCCCAGGGATGGCCTGCAACACAGGTTGTACTGGAACAGCCATAGTGGGAGGATCCAGGTGAGTAGTGCGAATAAGAAGCGTCTAACGCTATGGTAAAGTGATCCAAGCAATGATCCTGCTCATCCCTTCTGGAAAAAATATTACCAGCAAGTAGATTGCCTGCATCTTCTGAATTTATTGCCTTCGCCTACTGCCTGGATCCATGAATCAGACTGAGACAGAAGTGCAGTAAAAATCACACTTTTTAATAAAATGGTAAAATAGTACAAACAATGGAAACGTAGCCAAAACATAGCCGGGGTTTGGTAACCAGAGCAGGTAGTCGGAACAAGCCAGTTAAACAAGAATCCAGAGATCAGCGTAGTCAGAGGCAGCAAACAGAATAAGTAACCAGAAAGGAAGTCAGCCAGGCAAAGTCCTTAACAGGAAAACACAGCAGAGAGTATCCTGATATGTTGACCAAGATGAAGGCACAGGCAGGCAGTTTAAATAGCCAGCAGGGCTGGCTGACGAGCAGGAAATGATCACCAGGTAAGTCACTCTGGAGTGATGAGTACTGGCAATTAACCAACAGCTGAGCAGACTGAGCTCTGAGAAGGGAGGGCTGAGCCCAGCCCTGACAGTATGTTTGTTCCAGTTAAACTAGGGATGTTGGCTGTAAGAAATATCACCCATCCATTTCTTTTAATGATGGCCGAGAGGGAGCTTTCTAATTCTGGGTGGACATCCTTCATGCGCGCACCTCCTGCACATTTTAGAGGCTGTGCTGTGGCTTGATCTGACACCTGCTTTGTCCTTCAGACACAGTGGATGACAGCTCATTTTATCAGGCCGATACCATGTGATCACTGTGACCAATCACAGTGATCACATGTCAAATGCACACAATGAATGGCTTTCACTCATAGCCATTCTGTCACGGTCCTGGTGGTGGAGTCTGTCTTAGCAGGGAACAACCACTCTTACACACCTGATTCGGGGACCCCTGGTAGTGTAGACAGGAAGTCCCTGAGTGCGGGATGGCATGAGGGCTGGATGGTCATTGGTGGTGATGTGAGGCTCCAGATGGTCGTGCAGACTGAAGAATGGTCGTGCAGGCTGGGTCGGCAACTGGCGGGTCAGAGAGGTACAGAAGGGGCAGGCAGAAGAGTAGTCAAAGTCCAAGCAGGGTTTGTTCACAGGCTGGCGGCAAAGGTACAGAAGGGTCAGGCAAGCGGATGGTTGTGGATAACCGGGGTCGGTGCAGGCAGATAAGTAGCAGGTCAGGGCAAGCCGGATCGGTACACAGGAACAACACAGGAAGCAGGTTTCAGGAAGGAGAGCTGAAGCTTACAGGTGCAGGAAGCTTAAATAGGGCCGTTTGGCGTCGTTTTCGGCGCGGGCACGCGCGAACGCGCGGGAGAGCGCGTGAACGGCAAAAAGTACAAAAAGGAAGCCTGACTTCAACAGGCCAGTCTTTTTCTAACACTGCCCCCCCCCCAAGGGGCAGCCTCCGTATGCCCAATTTGGCCAGCTTGGCGGGATTGTTATCCTTAAAGGTTTGGATGCACTCGTCAGCATGGAGGTTGATTTCAGGCTCCCATGAGCTCTCTTCTGGCCCGTAGCCTTTCCACTTTACCAAATACTGAACCCCGCCACCCCTTCTTCTGCAGTCAAGTATCGACTCCACCTCGAACTCCTCTGCTCCATCAATCAGGATGGGGGTCGGGGGAGCTACAGCTCTATCTGGAAAAGGGTCCGGGGCCACCGGCTTCAGCAAGGACACATGGAATACTGGGTGTATCCGTAAGGACGGGGGGAGCTCCAACTCAAAAGAGACCTGGTTGATTTTCCGGCCAACTGGGAAAGGACCTATGAAAAGAGGGCCCGGCTCTTTAGATGGGCAAGCAAGCCTCAGGTTCTTGGTTGAGAGCCAGACCTTGTCGCCGGGCTGGAGGTTAAGCTCACCCCGTTTCTTCTTGTCAAAGGCTGCTTTGGTGGCCTCTTGTGTCCTGGAAAGTGTGTCCTGCAAGAGCTTCCAATTGGCCTGAACAAATTGTGCAGAAGCATGTGCTGCTGGTACTGCGGTTTCCATTGCCAGGCTTGAGAGAATGGTGGGGTGGAACCCATAGTTGGCCCAAAAGGGGGTTTGTTTGGTGGCGGAGTGCACCGAATTATTGTAGGCGAACAGCGCCAGGGGTAGCAATGTGCACCAGTCGTCCTGAGAGTAGGTGGAAAAGCAGCGGAGGTATTGCTCCAAAGTCTGGTTTGTCCTTTTGGTCTGGCCGCTGGTCTGGGGGTGATAGGCGGTGGAAAAGGATGAATCAATCTCCAGGGTAGCACAGAGAGCTCTCCAGAACCGAGAGGTGAACTGCACCCCCCGGTCAGACACTATGTTCACTGGCACACCATGCAGCTGGATGATCTCTCTGATAAAGACTTCTGATGTCTCTTTTGCTGTGGGTGTGCCCTTCATAGGGATAAAGTGAGCCATCTTAGTCAGTCTGTCGTCCACACAAAGATGGTTGTGTATCCTTTAGCAGGGGGCAACTCCACAATGAAGTCCATGGAGATCTTGGACCATGGTCTGTCTGGGATAGGGAGAGGTTTCAGGAGGCCCCAGGCTCTGGTTTTGTCCGATTTATTTCTGGCGTAGGTAGCACAAGAGCGGACATAAGCTGACAATCTTCCGAAAGCAGTGGCCACCAGAATGAGCGCAGAATCAGCTCCGCAGTTTTGACCGGCAAGTTTGTGGTCATGATGGACCTTGAGGATAGCAAGGGGTGGCTCCTGAGGGACGTAAATCTGGTTGTGATGCCACCAGAGACCATCTTTCCAGGTGAGTCCTTGGGCCGGGGGTGCAGGCGAGCAGACAGAGCTTCTCCGGATTTGCGAGAGCAAGTCATCCTGATTAAGTAAGAAATTCCTGGGCTGAAGAATGGTGTCCGGGGAAGTAGGTGTTCCAGGTTCCGAGTTCATGTGGGACAAGGCGTCCGGTTTGCTGTTTTTTGCCCCGGGGCGGTAAGTCAGATGGAACTGGAACTGGGAGAAAAAGAGTGCCCAGCAGGCCTGGCGAGGTCAGAGTCTCTTGGCGGTGCAGAGATACTCCGGGTTTTTATGGTCCGTATATATCAGGATGGGGTGCTGGGCTCCCTCCAACAAATAGTGCCATTCCTCCAGCGCGGCCTTAATGGCCAGTAGCTCCCTGTCGCCGACGTCATAGTTCCTTTCCGAGGCAGTGAGCTTGCGGGAGAAGAAGGCTACCGGATGAAGAAGTGCCCTTGCTCCCCGTCTTTGAGATAGGACCGCTCCCACTGCCGTCTCTGAGGCATCCACTTCCAGCATATAGGGTAACGTGGCATCCGGGTGTTGCAAGATAGGTGCTGAGGTAAACAGTCCCTTTAGAGCCTGAAAGGCATCCTGAGCCTTGGACGACCACTGGAACCGTTGACCTTGCTTAGTGAGACAGGTGATAGGGGCAATGATTGGCGAGAATCCCTTTTTAAATCTTCTATAAAAGTTTGCGAACCAAACGAACCATTGGACCCCTTTTTTATCCACAGATGCCAGTCCAGGATAGCGGTAACTTTCTGTGGATCCATGGTGACCCCTGAGACCGAGAGAATCAGTCCTAGAAACGGGATGGTGGAGCACTCGAAGGCACATTTCTCTGCCTTCGCGTATAGTCTATGCCGCTGCAAGAGGCTCAGAACACAGCCCACATGTTTTCGATGCTCTTCCAGGGAAGGAGAGAAAATCAGGATGTCATCCAGATATATTATGACAAAGACATCTAAGTAGTCCCGGAAAATATCATTAACCAGATGTTGGAGTGTAGCAGGGGCATTGCAGAGCCCAAAAGGCATAACGAGGTACTCGTAGTGGCCGAAACAAGTCCGGAAAGCAGTCTTCCACTTATCTCCCTCTCTGATGCAGATAAGATTGCATGCCCCTCTGAGATCAAGCTTAGTAAACACAGTGGCCAACCCAAGCCTTTGAAAGAGCTCCGGAACAAGCGGGAGAGGATATCGGTTTTTGACCGTGAGCCGGTTCAGCTCACGATAATCTATTCAGAGTATGCAGGGTGTGCAGGGTGGCCTCCGCAGTGGCTGCAAGATGGGAGTCCTGGTACAGTTTGGCCATGGTGTCAAAGAACCCCGGTAGGGTAGTCACTTCGGGTGCCCGCTGTTCCCAGAGTCGATGGGCCCATGTCTGCGGTTTTCCTTGCAACAGGGAGATCACCAGGTCCACCTTGGTGGCTTCCAAGGAAAAGGTGCGTGGCTTTAGACCAAAGTACAACTCGCAGGAGCTGCGGAAGGCCCGGAACTTGCTTCAGTCAGGCAAGGGGACCTTAGGCTCTGATGGCAGAGCCACAATGGTGCGACCTGCTGCCGCTCCACTTCCGGATGTAGATGGCGCGGAGAGTTCACGCACTTGTTCCTGCAGCTGGGTGTAGCCATCCTGCAAGTTCTTTATGACTTGTGTGAGCCTGGCCAAGTGGACGCACAGCTCGTCAATGGCAGAGGGTGTTCCCTGTGCAGACTCGGGCATGGCTGTCCGTTACTGTCACGGTCCTGGTGGTGGAGTCTGTCTTAGCAGGGAACAACCACTCTTACACACCTGATTCGGGGACCCCTGGTAGTGTAGACAGGAAGTCCCAGAGTGCGGGATGGCACGAGGGCTGGATGATCACTGGTGGTGATGTGA
Organism: Glandirana rugosa; assembly: GCA_018402905.1. Classification (NCBI taxonomy): domain Eukaryota; kingdom Metazoa; phylum Chordata; class Amphibia; order Anura; family Ranidae; genus Glandirana; species Glandirana rugosa. The sequence continues at coordinate 21,871 of BLSH010422079.1, forward strand.
GGCTCCAGATGGTCGTGCAGACTGAAGAATGGTCATGCAGGCTGGGTCAGCAACTAGCGGGTCAGAGAGGCACAGAAGGGGCAGGCAGAAGAGTAGTCAAAGTCTAAGCAGGGTTCGTTCACAGGCTGGCGGCAAAGGTACAGAAGGGTCAGGCAAGCGGATGGTCGTGGATAGCCGGGGTCGGTGCAGGCACATAAGTAGCAGGTCAGGGCAAGCCGGGTCGGTACACAGGAACAACACAGGAAGCAGGTTTCAGGAAGGAGAGCTGAAGCTCACAGGTACTCAGACGCTGTATAACGGACAGCACCTGCTGACAGGTGCAGGAAGCTTAAATAGGGCCGTTTGGCGCCGTTTTCGGCCCGGGCACGCGCACGGCAAAAACGGCAAAAAGTCCAAAAAGGAAGCCTGACTTCAACAAGCCAGTCTTTTCCTAACGCATTCATTGTTTATTATTGCGAACTCTGTGATTGGTCACGATGATTAGATGGTATTGACAGGTCCAATCACTGCGTGCCTATACCATGCGATAGCGCCCTATTGGACTGAAAACATTATTTCATACGTGCAATTTGCTCTGTCAAGAGCTCCCCTTACATTTGTACATAATGCTGAACTGTTTTTTTTTATAAAGTGCTGGTATGAGCACTTTAAAACAAACCTCTAAACCAGGGTTTTAAGGTAGTTTGTCTTGAAATTTTATAGATGACTCCATCCGCGAAACTTAAAAGTCTTTCAGGTTTACAGAGTGAACCTTGAGGATTCTTTCTATTTTTCTGCTATCTCTTCATGTTTAAAATCGGAATTTTACCCAATCCAATCCAGGGGAGATAAGTTGGATCTCTTCCAAAAGTTGAACAAGATCTTATAGCTCTTGTACAAAATATGAACATTCGTTCTACATGCATTTCTTCAAATCTGCTAAAACATGAAAATGAAGTTCTTAAATCCCTAAAGGATACCCCCAACATAACCTATGGTTGTTTTGAACACTCATCACTATTGCAAAGAAGAACTCCAAGCATATCATGAGACTGCAGCTTTGGGAGTTTTGAGTGAAGTAGAGGCTAAAAAGTTGGTACCCCCTCACCCCATTATTTTCATTTTCCACCATTTTCACAAGACACTCAAGCAGTATTGGTTCCTTAGGAGAACATTTAGGCAACCTCATACCTTATTACAACCTTTGGTCATGAGGTTGACATCACAATTGTGAGATACAAATATGTAAAAAATTTGGAGGGTTTTTTGCGGACAAATAATTGTAAATGATTTACTTGAGATGGTGGGAGGAACAGTTTATTTCCAGTACCCACAGTTCATATAGACAACTGATTTTAGCCTTCTGTTGCTATATGGGCAACTAGTGTTGGGTGAACGGTTCGGGCTGAGCATAAGTTTGGCCCTTGGCTGATCGCTAGTTGGTGCACTTTTACTGCAATATATTAAATTGTGTTAGTGCACTTTTACTGCAGTATATTGAAGTGCGTCAGTGTACTTTAACTGCAGTATATTGAAGTGCGTCTGTGCAGTTTTACTGCAGTTTATTGTAGAGTGTCAGTGGGGTGTGTCTGTGTAGTGAGTACTCAAGTTAAAGTGCACAAACCACCACTTTCCATTGATTAACCACTTCCAACTTAACCTTTCCAAGGATTTCCCACTGTAGGACCAGAGCACTTTTTGCGATTTGGCACTGCGTCGCTTTAACTGACAATTGTGCGGTCGTGCAAAGTTGTACCCAAACAAAATTTGCGTTCTTTTTTTTCCACAAATTGAGCTTTCTTTTGGTGGTATTTGATCACCTCTGCTTCATTTCTGATCGCCGCTATAAATAAAAAAAGAGCGCACATTTTGCAAAAAAAGCTGTTTTTCTTACTTTTTGCTAAAATACAAATGCAAAAAAAAATATATATATAAAACAACATTTTTTTTCATCGGTTTTGGCCGACTTATATTCTTCCTCATATTTTTGGTAAAAAAAAAAATCGCAATTGGCGTTTATTGATTGGTTTGCGCAAAAGTTGCCGTGTTTACGGATGATGAGAATTCATTTCTGGGGTTTTTATTTTTTTTTAAACTTTTACTAGTAACGGCGGTGATCTGCGATTTTTAGCGGTACTACGATATTGCGGTGGACATGTTGGACCATTTTGATACTTTTTTGGGATCATTGTCATTTATACAGCGTTCAGTGCTATAAAAATGCACTGATTACTGTGTAAATGCCATTGGCAGTGAAGGGGTTAACCTGCAGGGGGCAGGGAAGGGGTTAACTGTGTTCCCTGTGCGTGTTCTAACTGTGAGGGGGCTTGGCTACCTTGGGCAAAAGAGATCTAACTGATCCCAGTGACAGGGATCAGTAGATCTCTTATGTCCCCACTGACAGAGTAGTAGTAGAAAGACGGCACGCGGTCGGCAAGTGGTTAAAGTGCATCCAAGTACACATTTCCCCATTTCTATTACATTTCGGTAATAAGCCCCCAACATCATGTCTGGTAGGCCAACAAGGAGAGGCAGACGTTCCAATGGCACTGTGAGGGGGCCAGCAGCATCTGTGTCCACAGGCAAGGTGGACGTGGCCCATCTTCAGGCAGGGCACCATTTCCTCTGTTTAGTTATGTTGCCCCTGCTACTCAGCCACAGCATGCAGAGAAGGTGGTGGACTGGCTTACTAAACCATCTTCATCCTCCATCACCAAGAAGAGACGAGTGCGCAGTCCACTGCAGCTGCCAGAGCGGCTTATTCTGCCTCCTTGTCTACAGCTATTTTTTCCATAGCCCCAGCATCAGGCATGGAGGAGTTATTTGAGCACAGCGTCAGCCACTTGCTCCTTGACAATGCACAGGTATTATTTGATTCTGATGTTGGTTTTGAGGTTGAGGGAGGTAGGGACATGAGCCTACAGAGAGGGGAGAACACTGTTAAACAACAAATTGGCAGTCATGTTCCCCCAGCCACAGTGTATTGCCAAGTTGGCTCCAGTGATGATGAGGTTGACAAGTTCACTGACACGACTTGGGTGCCAGATAGAGCAGGGAGGCACAACCCCAAGGAGGCAGACATTATTGAAAAGTAGAGAGCAGCCACCCTCGTCCATCACATTGTGGAGCGGTTATCTCCCAGCCCACTTCCCACAGCTCAGCTGTCTGGGCCTTTTTTAGCACATGTGCAGCCAATCACACTGTTGCAATTTACAAACTTTGCCTCAAGCAGATGGAACATGGCAAAAACACCAGCCATTTGGGTACCACATGCTTGACAAGGCATTTAATCTCCCACCACTCAGCCCGTTGGCAAGAGCACCTGAAAGCCACACAAAATGTATGCAATTCTGCTCCTCCTCACTCCTCACCTTTCAGGTCTACCCCTTGCTATATCTCATGACCTCTCAGCAGCCTCCACTGACAGGAATGATGATATAGCGAAGGGTGTCACAGGTCCTTGCAGCACGGCATGCATCAGTGACACAATCCCACTTGTGTTCCTGCTGAGGCAGACTCTTCATGGCATTATGGACAGGGCACACGAGGCAGAGCAGCGGGAGGAAGATGAGGACTTTTTTTCCTCTCAAGGCTGGCAAGGATTCTAGCCAATTTGGAGGCATAGCAGTAGAGGAAGACATACGTCAAGAGATGGTTTTCCGTCCCCAGAACCCTTGGGGGTAGTACGTGGCTGGGAGGAAGCAGTTCCAGATACTGTAATCCACAGTGACCCAGAGGACTCTGCTTCTCATGCCTCTGCAAACTTCTGGTGCATGGGCTCACTAATTATTCAAAGGCTGCGAAAGAACCCGAGAGTTTGTGGCATCAAGGAGAAGCATCACTATTGGTTGGCAAACCTCCTTGACAACCATTACAAGGGGAAAGTCTCAGAACTCATCCCGTCCCCACAGAGGGAGCAGAGGATGAAAATATCTTAGAAAAAGTTAAGGGAAGCCCGCGCCCACAAAATAAAATCAAATCTACAAAATCCAATTATGGCCCTAGGCTGCTCGCGAAACAACTGATCCAATTGTCAATAAATGTCCTAAAATAATCACAGCGCCTAAGATAGAAAAAGACCAAACTATGAGGAGCTAAAAACAGAGTATAAATATGTGTCCTGAAAAAACATTAAAATCCAATAAAGTTCATGTTAGAAACCAGTAATAGTTTTTCAGAAAAAACATTGGGAGAAAAGTTCAAATGGAACATCAAAAAAAGGTATATATCAGTCTATAAGGTTCGTTCATTAAAGCTTATTCCCAAAGAGATTCAAATCCTTCATCGATGGAAGGGGTATCCAACCCCCAGAAATTCCTGATGTGGTCTACTAGACAAGCCATATATATAATGGGTGTGAGCTTACCAGATGTTGGTAGATCATGCGCGGATATCAGAAAATCCAACTCG
>BLSH010422079.1:27907-38739 GCA_018402905.1 Glandirana rugosa
GACCTTTCGAGAGGTACAGACAAAAGCCGGGATCTATTAGAGGGTGGTATACTACGTCTACGACGGCTACACCTTCGACTGTCGGGGCCCTCGGCTCCTGATTTTTTTTAAAACTTTACGTAGTGACTCCGTCGGGAAAGAGGTGGCGAGGATAGAACCGGTTGTCTTCGGAGTTTTGATCGAAAAGGTACTCTGACATTGGATGGTCTCAGACCTTTCCGCAATGTATTTGAGGAGAAATTCCACAGAAGTTCTATAAAAGTAGGATTTTATTAGTGTCGCGGATTCTATCTTTTTCTGGTTTGATACTCCTCGATTATGAACTTTATTGGATTTTAATGTTTTTTCAGGACACATATTTATACTCTGTTTTTAGCTCCTCATAGTTTGGTCTTTTTCTATCTTAGGCGCTGTGATTATTTTAGGATGAAAATATCTTGAAGACACCTTAAAGAGGAGTTTATGTAACGCCTTTCCAGACTCTGGTAGGTTACAGTCTCATGGAAAAGCTAGTTTTGAGGCTTCTGTTGGCCAAGATAGGAGCGGTGGAGAAAGGGCTGCCTCAGTGATGCATTTCAAAATTTTTTTTAGTCCTCGGCTCCCGGGGCTGTCAGCTTCCACATCGGCAGCATCTGCATCATATGGTGGGAGATTATCTAGGGCCGAAAACAGACATGGAGAGCTTTCCAGTTGACGATCCACTGGGTTACAGGGTCATGAGAATAGACCACTTGCCAGAACTTGCCCAGAATGCAATTGAGCTGCTGGGCTGCCCTGCATCCAGTGTGCTTTCTGAATGGGCATTCAGTGCTGCTGGAGGTTTTGTGACAGATAAAAGAGCGTGTCTGTCCACAAGCGCCGTTGACGGGCTGACATTTATTAAAATTAACCATTCCTGAATTAGCAGCCGCTATCAAGCCCCTGATGCCGATGTCTCAGATTAAGTGTTTACTGGATCTGGAAGCTCTGCAAGACTGTCTACACTGCCAAGCTTTGGTGGTGTTGATTTTATCTGAAAAAAAAATTGGTATAGGTTTCATGGGCACAATTAACAACCAAGGACTAATTTTTCCGTACCTGTTTGACAGGTGCATATAATTTTAATTTTTGACAGCCAATTCTTGCTTTTATCAAGAGTATATCTTTTTTTAAAAGGTGTTTATTTTGCATTTTCAATACAAGAGTATATCTATAGGGTTACAGTGTGAAGGCACCACCAACACCCAAAGCCCAATTTTTCCGCACCTGTTACTTCTATCCAAAGCCTGCAAAACAAACACCAGAAATTATCCCAAAAATCTCTAATTTTGTTCTGACTGAACTAAATTGTGGCCTTATCATACAGACAGGCTCCCCAAGCTGTTGTTTATAAAATAAAGAAAGCATGCAGGGAAAATGTATTTTTTTTGGCTTTATAAATGCCAATTTTTTCTGCGGCAGGTTCTATACACGGTACAGATGCGCCTCTTTATAGGCAGAACCCCCCGGGCACTATATTTAAAGGAATTTTTCATTTTTATTATTTCACTTTAAGCATAAGTATATCACAGCTCATTTAAAAATTATCAATTTACAAACTTTTTTTCATTGATACATGTCCCCCAGTCCATTACCTGGACCCCAATACCCTTTGTATGTCCAATAACTTGCATATAAGCCTTCAAACTGGGCACTTTTGATTTTTTTCAGTTCGGGTCCCACAGACTTCAATGGGGTTTGTTGTTTGGCTCTGAACTTTTGCGATGTTTGAAAGTTCTGGCGTAAATCGGGGGGGGTGTTCGACCCATCTCTATTGCCAACCTTATTTTCATTGTTGATTGTGATTTATCCTTTACCAACTTTTTGAGTTATTTGAAAACAAGTCTTTGAAATTAAAGTTTACAGGAGAAAAACAACTATCTGAGATTAATTATTTAGAACTAACCTTAACTGGTTCAATTTTGAACAACACTGTTACAGTGTGGGTGGATAGGTTTGAAAAATGGACTTTAGAGGCACATAACAACTAAAGCTCTGGGTTTTATTCATCTTGGTTTAAAATCCAAAAGGGAATGGTACATATAATACATACACAATAGACTATATCACACATATTGGTAAAAACAAGGGTGAGAGAAAAAGTGGTAACCCCACTACTGCCCAATTAGGGCCCACCCAAGGTTCAATAACCTATCCGGGCTGATGCTAGTAGGTTACTGGGGTATCACCATATCTTCAAGCAGGTGAAAATAGGCACTGTTCAATATGTTTCACGATATTCGATCGCTTCTTCAGGAACTGGTGATAGCCTATTGTGATAAATGCATATAAATATCAAATACGGTACACACAGATATTAGAACATAGCATTGTTATGATAGCTTAAAACCAAGCCCCCCACTCACGTGCGAGCAGCCAGGAAGGATATCAGACGCCCCACCCAGACCACACGGGCTCCCCAAAGTTGCACCTCCCCAATTGGCTCATGCGTCATATACGGGGGCATACAGATGGTCCTGGAAAGCCAAACATTGATAGATAATTAAACTATGCAATGGCCACAATCTCGGCCCCGCTGATAGCCTACCCTGCAATAGTATTCATATGTAGGTTCACTCACTTGGGATCATAGAGGTTAGCGCTCTAGTGTCACATGGCACCATGGTCCTCAATATAATAAAATGCTTGAGAAGACAAGCTGGGCAGGAAAGGGTTAATCTTGCTTTGCACGGTTCTCCCACTTATAGTTTGTGAGTACGTTTGGGCATAAAGCATATAGCTGGTCCCAGCTTAGAGTATACCCAATATATCTGAAACAGCGGCAGCGCCTGTAAAATGACAAAAAGTATATATATATATATATATATATATATATATAGATGCCTCAACATAATACAATGAACTTATTGGGTCCCAGCCTGGACAAATTCCAGGCAAGGCCCCAGAGTACTCACATATTATCCGGCCAGGTTAGTGGCCATATATACACCCGAGAACTGCTTACCTGCCGGCTGTAAATGGGTAGGGCCAGGGTCCTCCTCCACTCCCCGTGGCGTACAAGTGCCGGTATGATCCGGACAAGTGGTGGCAGGGGACGTCCGTTCCCCTGGAAAGCGTCTGCTCAAATGACCAGACGGGGATGTCCTAATATGCCCTGTCGGGATCATTCATCAGCACGTCTGACGTCACCCGACATGGCCGCCGTCACGCCACGCATGCGCACAACCCCCGCACAGGCATCCAGTCCTAGGACTGGGTCCTAGTGCTGGTCGGCAGTGGGTGCTCGCGGCGGACAAGGGGACAACAATGTCCCCGCTCGCCATGGACCGGGTCACCCTGGAGGGAGAAAGGGAAAGGAACGGAGAGGGGTTGGGAAAAGAATGGGAAACGGGATAGGGAATCCAGGGTAACCCTCCATGGCCCGGGCGGCCGCATATATGACTATCAATAGTTAAAACTGTTGCGCTCCTGAATACCAATCATAGATAAGCAGCTGGCATAACAATCTCAACGTAAATTGTGCTCATAGATAATGTAACAAAATGCCGCACATGGATTATATATACACCAATAGTATAAATAATAATCGTGATAATATGTTGATCAAAAAAAAAAGTCTCTATAACATCAAATATGTGTTTCTCTTGTATAGTCCATAGGTGATAAAAATAATATCCAGGTGATGTGATTCCCACCACCGAAAACTTGAACGTTTACTTAAGGTACTCTTACCAGACAATGCTATAAATAAAGCCTTATGTTGCTTAAAAAATGGAGAACACCACGTGCCTTCACCACACTGGTGTAAAATAAGATTGGGTACTCTTACCCTAAAATGGTCAAATAAACGCCCAAATGTTACATCAACCAGATCCTCTTCTTTAATAGATCTCCAGAGATGGAATGCCACTTGAGCTCACATAGTTATAGTAGCGACCACAAGGGAGGTAAACACTGAAAACTCCACATAGTGTAAATCCGATATAACAAGGAAATGTATTTAAAGTAGTGCACTTACATTTAAAATCAAGGACTTTGAGCAAAATTCCACAAGCGATGTGTACACAGGCTTGGCGCAGTAGTATAGAGCAGACACCCTTCCATCCGACGCGTTTCGTCACAAAGGGACTTCAACTGGGGTATGGGTCTGCTCCCCAACACTGCGCTTCATATACTAAATTTTACAAGGCTCTAATTAGCAATAGCTCACACATGATGTCGGCGTGAGCTCCAAGCCTCACTTTCAACAGTCTGAAGAATATTGCTGTTGGTTCCCGGATCATGTGACGTCTCATTTCCGGTCCACAGCCCAGGCCGTAAGACTGTATACAAAGTGTGCTTAGGATAAACCTCAAAATGCTTTTAATATACAACACGTAATAGTAACGCCAAGGGAGTACTGTCAATGAGAATGAAAAGTCCATCCAAGAGAGTGTTATTAAAACCAAATATATCTCTAAAAGATATACATAATAATAAAGCAGAACGGACGGGGGGATGTAGCCGTCACTTCCGGGTAGGTACTAGGGAAGAGAGCGCACCTCGGCCAATCATAGGTCCGGGATGCGCACCCATCATAAGATGACCCGCATACATGTAAGTAGAAGGCGTCACTGTTCGCGCTAACCAATTAAATTGCGATGTGACTTCACATCCACCTTGGCTGAAACGGGGAGGGACTGTACGCGTCACTTCCCGGTAAATTTACATCACATCCGGAAATACCCAGATGTTCCTCTGTGAATGGAATGTCTCAAACAGGAAGCCAACTGCCAGTGTCCGCGATATATGTATATGTAACCAAGCTACCAAACCCCATATGATTAACAATTAACACATCATATGGAATGAACAGCAACGTCCAGGTAATATTTATAAAATCCTGGATGGGCATTAAAAAAGGGACATCATCATTGTATATAAAACATCATAAATTGATATAAAATAAATTAATCACTTGCCGACCGCCGAACGTCCAAAGACGTCCTTGTCTTCAAGTGGGGATATCTGAATGGGCGTGTTCTAACTGTCTTAGTGTTTGACTGGCAGGGGGAGGGGAGTGATCACAGCTTCCATATAGAGGAAGGCTGTGATCACTCCCTTCCCTCTCTCACAGAACGGAGATCCGTGTTTACATACATGGATCTCCGTTCTTTCACTGTGGGGGGGGGCATCGCGGGTAGCCGGCGGAGATCGAGTCCGCCGCACCCGCTCCGCGGCCCCCCCAGACACAGTGAGCGCACGAGCGCATCTTCTGCGGCGCGCGCGCGCTCACAGTGCGCGATCAGGCAGCCGCCATCATATGGGGTTTGCCCAGGAGAGCCATCTTGTTACCGTCAACTTGCGGTCGACGGTCGGCAAGTGCTTAGAGAGAAAGTGTAAAAGTAAAAAAATAAAGGTAAAATAAATAATAATAATAAAAAAAAATTTAAAGCACCCCCGTCCCCGCGCGCTCACAGTGCGCGATCAGGCAGCCGCCATCATATGGGGTTTTCCCAGGAGAGCCATCTTGTCACCGTCAACCTGCGGTCGACGGTCGGCAAGTGCTTAGAGAGAAAGTGTAAAAGTAAAAAAATAAAGGTAAAATAAATAATAATAATAAAAAAAATTTAAAGCACCCCCGTCCCCGCGAGCTCGTGCACAGAAGCGAACGCACACGTAAGTCGCTCACATATGTAAACGGTGTTCACATATGCAATAATTCTAGCCCAAGACCTCCTCGGTAACTATAAACATGTAACCAGTAAAAAATTTTAAAGCATCGCCTATGGAGATTTTTAAGTACCAAAGGTTGGCGCCATGTCACGAGTGGGCACAATTTTAAAGTGTGACATGTTGGGTATCTATTTACTCGGCGTAACATTATCTTTCACAATATACAAAAAAATTGGGCTAACTTTACTGTTCTACTTTTTTTTAATTCATGAAACTTTTTTTTTTCCAAAACAAACGCGTTTGAAAAATTGCTGCGCAAATACCGCGTGACATAAAAAGTTGCAATGACTGCCATTTTATTCCCTAAGATCTCTGCTAAAAAATATATATAATGTTTGGGGGTTCTGAGTAATTTTCTAGCAAAAAAATGATGATTTTTACATGTAGCACAGAAGTGTCAGAATTGGCCTGGTGGCAAAGTGGTTAAATAAAACACTAAACAGAAGAAATATAATAAAATGATCACCCCCAAAAATCTGATAAATTATAATATACTTTATAATATTTTTTATTTTTTATTTCTTTGCTTCTCTCATTAGGGGGATTTCAAGATTAGAAACTATTTGGATCTATGAATTAAAATGTTATTGGCCCTTTGGGATGAATAAGGACTGGGATATTAATTCTTTTATAAACCAGGCCTAGTACATTTTTTGTATTTTTTATTTCTTTGCTTCCCATACATATTGTTCTCTAATTTTTATATATATTTTTTATACATTTTTTCATACAAATATATTGAATATTTTTGGGGTGATTATAATTTATCAGATTTTTGATGGTGATCATTTTATTATATTTCTTTCGTTTAGTGTTTTATTTAATTTATTTTATATCAATTTATGATGGTTTATATACAATGATGTTGTCCCTTTTTTTAATGTCCATCCAGGATTTTATAAATATTACCTGGACGTTCCTGTTCATTCCATATGATGTGTTCATTGTTAATCATATGGGGTTTGGTAGTTTGGTTACATATACATATATTGCAGACACTGGTGGTTGGCTTTCTGTTTCTGACATTTCATTCACAGAGGAACATCCGGGTATTTCCGGATGTGATGTAAATTTACCGGGAAGTGACACGTACACTCCCTCCCCTTTTCAGCCTAGGTGAATGTGAAGTAACAGCGCAATTTGATTGGTTAGCGCGAACAGTGACGCCTTCTAGTTACAAGTATGCTGGTCGTCTTATGATGGGTGCGCATCCCAGACCTATGATTGGCAGAGGTGTGCTCTCTTCCCTAGTACCTACCCGGAAGTGACGGCTACATCCCCCCGTCCGTTCTGCTTTATTATTATGTATATCTTTTAGAGATATTTTTGATTTTAATAACACTCTGTTGGATGGACTTTCATTCTCATTGACAGTACTCCCTTGGTGTTACTATTACGTGTTGTATATTAAAAGCATTTTGAGGTTTATCCTAAGCACACTTTGTATACAGTTTTATGGCCCGAGCTGTGGACCGGAAATAAGACGTCACATGATCCGGGAACCAACAGCAATAGGCTTCAGACTGTTGAAAGTGAGGCTTGGAGCTCAGGCCGACATCATGTGTGAGCTATTGCTAATTAGAGCCTTGTAAAGTTTAGTATATAAAGCGCAGTGTTGGGGAGCAGACCCATACCCCAGTTGAAGTCCCTTTGAGACGAAACGCGCCGGATGGAAGGGTGTCTGCTCTATACTACCGCGCCCAGCCTGTGTACACATTGCTTGTGGAATTTTGCTCAAAGTCCTTGATTTTAAATGTAAGTGCACTACTTTAAATACATTTCCGTGTTATATCGGATTTACACTATGTGGAGTTTTCTGTGTTTACCTCCCCTTGTGGTCGCTACTATAACTATGTGAGCTCAAGTGGCATTCCATTTCCAGAGATCTATTAAAGAAGAGGATCTGGTTGATGTAACATTTGGACGTTTATTTGACCATTTTAGGGTAAGAGTACCCAATCTTATTTTACACCGGTGTGGTGAAGGCACGTGGTGTTCTCCAAAGCAACATAAGTCTTTATTTATAGCATTGTCTGGTAAGAGTACCTTAAGTAAACGTTCAAGTTTTCGGTGGTGGGAATCACGACACCTGGATATTATTTTTAGGAACCTATGAACTATACAAGAGAAACACATATTTCATATTATAGAGACTTTTTTTTTTTGATCGACATATTATCACGATTATTATTTATACTATTGGTGTATATATTATCCATGCATGACATTTTGTTACATTATCTATGAGCGCATATATGACTAAACCTTGGGAGGTGTGTGAGGGGGGGCCCCCTAGTGGCGGGTGGAAACACTGCACCACCAAAACGCCCGAACGGAGAACAGAAAAACAGAGGGCTACAATGCCTGCCGGCTGGGGTCCCTAGGCCAGGGCTCCTCCAAGCCGCACTGTTACAGTGTGATCATATAGAAAGCCTACTTTAACAAACTCCCTATTACATGCATCAAGCTGCCACCCCCACATGTTATTAAAGCTATCCCCAAAGGCCAGTTTGTCAGAGGTATGATAACTTCCTCTACCATTACTAATTTTGATCAGGAAGCGCAATCTATGGAAAACAAGTTCCTACAATGTGGATACAACGCATCAGAAGTTAGAAGAGTAATTTGAAAGTCAGAGATAAATTGAGAGAAGAGAAGATCTCTTAAAAACCTTCTCCATATCTAATGCTAGCTCCATGGTGGTGGATTTTTCCACCCTCTATAGTCCTCCATTTTATCAGAATAAACACATTATATTAAAATATCTTTCCATCCTATATGGGGTCCCTGACTATAGTACAGTACTCTGCTGGCACATGGTGTTAACTTTGTGGCCAGAAAGGCACACACGATTAGCAATTTCATTTTTTCATAGCTTATTCTTGTCTGAGCAACATTCTCGAACTTGGTTGCATACCACGGGTCTCTTTAGGTGCAGGACTGCTAGATGTTCCAGCTGTAGATTTCTAGGAGATTCCCACGTCATTACATCATCTTCCACTGGAAATTCCATTAACATAACACAGCTAGTCAATTGTGAAACCTCGCTTTCTATTCATAGAAGTTGTAGTAAGGCTTCTATGAATGGAGCAGCTGGGTGAAAAAAGCAGACATAGTTGGCCTTCCTTGATGAGAGCCTATGGCAGCATCCTTGTTATATTAACCTCTGCAACACCAGGAGATTACAGTGGCAAGGGTAGGGGGTGAAGTAATGTGCGGAGCAAGATTTCAGCTAACAAAAGAGGCATCAGCACAAGAGACATTGTACTGACTGTACGTTATGCTCCTTGTGCTTTTTTTTTTTTTTTGCTGCATGTTGTGTAGAATGAGCAAAAAATGTTAAATGTAAAAGCTTGCACACAGTTAGATGGCATCCCATAGTAATGCTTTCCAAATTTGATCCACTAATAATTTGCTTGTATTTCCTAGCTGTAGGGGGCAACTTCCTCTTCTCTGCAAAGCAAAACAGGGTATACTTACTTCATGGTGGCACTTATTTAATATGCCACCAATTTCTCTATAAGTATAGGTGTGTAGGGAACTGCTGGCCTCTACTGTTAGCTGCTGATATCACAGTGTTATGATAAATATGTAATAACACTTCCTGTCTTACGGAGGGGCTTCGAAAACCCAGAAGGAGGAATTGAAGAATAAGAGCCAGAGTACTGAGCCACAAGGCTTTATACACACATGGGGCTGCCACTGCTGCTGTTTTTTCACTCAGATCAGAAGCAAAGGCCATTGTTTGGAGGATCTCCCCATGATCACAGATTACATCTTCAGGTCTCGAACACAAAGACAGACGCCACATTGGTTGTGACTGGAAAAGTAGAATTATACACTTATACTCATACTTATTCACTTGATATCAAATTTAATTACATGTACCTATTACTCATATTTCTAGTCAATTCTAAGGCATATATAATTGGGGCCCTTGTGCCCCTTGTGCCTCTTGGGTATTGTCAGAGCCATTTTTCTGTTTTTATGCTATGACTTATTTTGGGATATGTCTTTTAACTTTTCTGAAAAAATATATTACCTTTTTGTATATATGTTGTGTCTCTGATGCTGAACCGTTAAAGTCCAATTTTGGGGTTTGGGTGGGTTCTTCTAACCTCATACTTTTTTCACAGTTTTACGAATTGTGGCCATTGAAAGTCTATTTTTTTGTAGGTATCTCTATTAATGAATATATATATACCCGGGTATATGTGTACAATTCCAGCAGGACTCCTATCAGGCCCTTTGCTGAGTGATAATACTTGTTTGTACATTAGAAGCATGCACTGTTATTAAAGGAATATTAAAGACAAATTTCTATTAAAAAAACCGAACATGTCATACTTTTATACTCCGTGCAATGGTTTTGCACAGAGCACCCCTATCCTCCTTGTCTCGGGTCTCCCGCTGGCTCTCCTGGCCCCTCCCTTCTGCCAAGCGCCCCTAGAACAAGCAGCTTGTGTGGGGGCACCCGAGCAGAGCCGCTGCTCGGCGTGCCCATTCAGACACATGGCTCGCCCCCCTCTCTACTCATTGGCTTGCTGGCTGTGAATGACAGCAGCTGGAGCCAATGTTTCGGACAATGAGGAGGGAGATTCCCAGGAGAGTTGAGGCTGTCTTGCACATCGCTGGATCATGATGGGGCTCAGGTAAGTATTAAGGGGGGCTGCTGCACACAGAAGGTTTTTTACCTTCATGTATAGAATGCATGCAGGTAAAAAACCTTGAGTCTTTACAACCCCTTTAATCTCTGCGTATATAAAGCCTTTTTTATTTCTATACTGGTGTGCATCTATGTGCTTATGGTTAATGTCATATGCTGGTTGCAGTACTTCTTCTGCTTCCAATTACTTTGATTAGATTACTGAATAATTTCCCAGAAAGGAAATCCTGAGTAAAGACCCTGACAACTGTATTATCAAACCCACCCTTTCAATTAGCAAAGGTTCTGGTTCTCTTATTTTTCCTACAGGTTAAGTGCAATATCCTCTTTGAGGAGGGCCATTTCTCATTACCCCCCCAAAGGATGACAACAGGCACATTCGCTTGTGGGTTGATGATAGCATATTATGGTGACTGCTCACCAGCCACTCAATTGTTATTACAAGCAGCAGGAGGGGATGTCTCTCACCCCC
>BLSH010422102.1:10352-43023 GCA_018402905.1 Glandirana rugosa
GTAGCTCTCTGACCACTGTCAAACATGGTGGTGGCAGCATCATGGTTTGGGCCTGCTTTTCTTCAGCAGGGACAGGGAAGATGGTTAAAATTGATGGGAAGATGGATGGAGCCAAATACAGGACCATTCTGGAAGGAAACCTGATGGAGTCTGCAAAAGACCTGAGACTGGGACGGAGATTTGTCTTCCAACAAGACAATGATCCAAAACATAAAGCAAAATCTACAATGGAATGGTTCACAAATAAACATATCCAGGTGTTAGAATGGCCAAGTCAAAGTCCAGACCTGAATCCAATCGAGAATCTGTGGAAAGAACTGAAAACTGCTGTTCACAAACGCTCTCCATCCAACTTCACTGAGCTTGAGCTGTTTTGCAAGGAGGAATGGGCAAAAATTTCAGTCTCTCGATGTGCAAAACTGATAGAGACATACCCCAAGTGACTTACAGCTGTAATCGCAGCAAAAGGTGGCGTTACAAAGTATTGACTTAAGGGGGCTGAATAATTTTGTACGCCCAATTTTTCAGTTTTTTATTTGTTAAAAAAGTTTGAAATATCCAATAAATTTTGTTCCACTTCATGATTGTGTCCCACTTGTTGTTGATTCTTCACAAAAATTTACAAGTTTATATCTTTATGTTTGAAGCCTGAAATGTGGCAAAAGGTCGCAAAGTTCAAAGGGGGCAGAATACTTTCGCAAGGCACTGTATATATAAATAACTTTTTTGCACTTTATTTAAAGGGTACATACCAGTGGAAACATACTTTTTATGACACTTTTTGTTTTTTTTCAATACATGAGATGTAGAGGAGCACAATGCACTTTATGTAATGGATATATATTGGCTTGCAGGATCACTTCTTGGTTGATAAGGGAGCTTTTTTTGAAACAGTTATGGGAGGCAGCGCCAATGCTCTCTTTATGTATATTTGGTTAATTTAAGACATCTCATCTGGGGAGTTGTGGGAGAGGCAGCAGCCCATATTGATATATATATATTGGTTTCCTAAGCACAGAAATAAACAAATTCTTAGACCCCTTTCACATTGACATGCTTTACAGGCACTATTTAGCTAGAAATAGCACCTGTAAAGTGCCTCAAAAATGCTCCCCAATCCACCCCAATGTGAAAGCCCTGAGTGCGTCCACACTAGGGCGGTGTGCTTGCAGGACGTTACAAAAAGTCCTGCAAGTAGCATCTTTAGAGAGGTGCATATAGCGGTGATACACCTCTCCTCCACCGCCCCTGCCCATTGAAAACAATGGGGCAGTGCTTCCAAAGTGGCTTCACACCGCCTCAGAAGCGCGGTGCGACGGGACTTTTAACCCCTTTTTAACCCCTTTTGGGGGGGTTAAAAGCACAGCACTCGCGCTGCCATAGTGCCGCTATAACAGCGGTAAATCCCCGCTGAGACTAGGAGGGATTTACCGCTACCGTCCCACTGCCCCCAGTGTGAAAGTGGCCTTAATGTAAAAAGACATGTTTTATTTGATACATTAAAAAACATGACAGTAAATGAGTACATGCATGGTAAAACAAGCATACCAATCCATCCCATAATTTGGGTATGATTAAACACCGCCGACTGGTGTTAAACGCGTCAGCCTTGCTGGGATTTGTAGTCCACTGGAATCTGTTTTGTGGTTTTTACAACAAAGGAGATCGTAGGAGATCGGAGTACGGCCATCCAGCCTGGTCTCTTCTTTCTACATGCTGCTCAGCAATAGAGCCAGCACCCACACATAGACTCAAGCGGCTGATAGCTATTATCGGGCAATTATCCTAGGACGGTGTTTCCTGCTTTGTCCCTTGGTTGGATTTGTTACACTTATTGGGAATTTTTCCCCAAAAATATGTAGCAGAATACATATTGGCCTAAATCGATGAAAACGTTTGATGTTTTTACATTTTGTATTGGATGTGTTTTATAGCAGAAAGTAAAAAATATTGTTTTTTTTTTCAAAATGGACGCTTTTTTTTTGTTTATAGCGCAAAAAAAAAAAACGCAGAGGGGATCATATACCACCAAAAGAAAACTCTATTTGTGGGAAAAAAAGGACTTCAATTTCATTTGGGTAAAGCATCACACGACTGCACAATTGTCAGTTAGAATAACGCAGTGCTGTATCGCAAAAAATGGCCTGGTCATTAAGAGGGGTATACCCTTCCGGGGCTAAAATGGTTAAACAAACTGAAGTTAGAAGTTTATTGGCTACCATGCACAGCTGCAGCAAATTCTGGGTGCTCTGGTTTTAGTAAATCTCCCAAACTGAGTGAATGTTTTATATCCTCTTTTGGAGACATGATTTAGAGCTCTATACCAGGAACAAGATCGGTGCACTAAGCATTCCACCAGGAACATGATGAGAACATAATATTCTCTGCCAGGAACAAGCTATGCACAAGAAGCATACAGCCTAAAAATGTCTAACCACATAGAATTCCCTCTAAGGGGCATTCTGAGCACACTAAGCCCTCTTACAGGGATATGTAGGGCCTATTGCATACCTGGTCAGGAACATAATTGACATGCAGATTGGGACATGCAACATGGGATTCTCTGACACAGACATGTTAGACCCCATACACACTATACAACTTTTGTTGTCTCATTTCCTGTAGATTTACCAAAACCATGTAGTACAAGGGCCTGCCTGATTGCATACAAATTGAAACGCTTAAGGTTTGACCTCATATTATATGGTTTTGGTAAATATTAAGGAAAAAATCTACAGGAAATTGTATAGTGTGTATCCAGCTTTAGGCACAAGGAACATAGGGGTTGATTTACTAAACCTGGAGAGTGCAAACTCTGGTGCAGCTCTGCATAGAAACCAATTAGCTCAGTTGAACAAACTGAAGTTCGAAGCTGATTGGCTACCATGCACAGCTGTACCCGATTTTGTACTCACTAGTTTTAGTAAATCAACCCAATAATGCCTAGAGACTTCAAAACCCTCTTCTGGAGAAGATTTGAATGCATTACCTACCTGGCCAGAAATATAATAGACACCCTATCAGGGATACACTAAACAATGGTGATGCACTGCCTGGAGCATGCTGAGCAGTCAAGATGAGATATGAGAGATGCTGAACACAAGGGGTACTCAGTCAGAGAATGCTAAGGGATATTTTGACAAGGCCATAGTGTTCACACCAAACACTGAGACATGCTCTGCACAGGAGATTCCTTATCAGTGACACGAAGAGTACATTGAGTACCTTTCCAAGGGCATAATGGGGTTGATTTACTAAATGCAAATAGACTGTGCACTTTGCAAGGTGCAGTTGCTTCAGAGCTTAGTAAATAAGGTACAGCTTCACTTTACAAAGAGAACCCAATCACGTGCAAAGAAAATGAAAAAAAAAACACAATTTTTGCTTGCACATGATTGGATGATGGAAATCAGCAGAGCTATTGCTCATTTACTAAGCTCTGGAGAAAATGCACTTTGCAAAGTGCACAGTCTATTTGCCTTTAGTGAATCAACCCCAGTGAGTACAAATGGCATTCAGTTGGGGGCAATTTAATCAAGAGATAGTCTACCAAGGGCATAGTAAAACATATATTACTCTGCCAGAACATCCTGAGCATGAGAGAAACACTGACAAGGGGCATGCTGACCACAAGGATAGGATAAGCACATGGAATAATCTGTCTGAAAATGATCATTACGCATGGTGAGCACAAAGAATAGTTTACCAAGTGTATGCTGAGCACTAGGGACCTATGTCAAGCACATCCTTACTACAGTGAATAATGGCAGGAACATGCTTATTAAAAGACACTTAGCCAAGGACTAAACACATGCATGACACTTCCAGAGACATGCAGAGCACAGCCACTGTTCTGTCCTGCATACTGAGCACAAGGGGCAGTCTGTTAGTGACATCCTGAGCACACACAGTATATCTAAACCACTAACACAGAGGGACCTTCGGAATTATACTATGCAAATCCAAATATTTTTAGTTTTATATAGATATGCAAGTGACTTTATGCACATTTATTCATAGTATCAGCAGCTAATTTACATATTTTTCTTTCTTTTAAGTTTACTTTAACAAGTTGGGTGTATTTAGGGTAGTTTGGCTTATTTCGTTTATTGCTCTTTGTGTTTTTGTTTCCCTTTTTCTGCATTGGATCATTACGGTATTTGTAATGTGTATTATTATTTGTATAAATAGGGCTAATGATGGCCACTTTGTTGGCACAGTAACAGGTGCACGTTAATTGAAATGCACCTCTGCATTTCTCCTAAGCCATTTAAGTCCAACTGCACCTTTAAAACTACCAAAAACACAATGATTTAAACTTCTTCATGTAATCCAATGCATTTCACCAAAATTGTCAATTTTTTCCAAAATCTCCTTGATGAAATTTCAGGAAAATGAAAGCTCTCAGCTATGCTCACTCCCAGTATGAAGACTGATCCAACTGACCTCTCCTTCAGGAAATGCTAGCTGCTTGGATGCAATACTGACTGTATATTTGGTTCTTGGTCTACTGACATGGGACAAATAATAATAGTAATAATAATAGTAACCAAAAATAACAAGAATACAAAATAACCCATTACAAGATAAGATAACAAAAAACATTTATTCCTGAAATATGCAATGTTAGTCCAAAGCTTTCCCTGGAGGTACTTTTTTCTGCTGCTAGTTGTCCTCAGTCTGATTGCCAGCTTTATTTAACCAACCTCCTCTGAGCCCAGGTCATCCTGGACCTGCCTCCATCATGTGACTGGGCACTAAATGGAGAAGCAGCACAGTGATGAGCTCATCTCTCTGTCACTTTGCTCACTTCTTCTATCTGCATGCTTCTTGTCAGCATACAAATTAATTTGTTGCTTGAGCTCCTTCTTCTCACACCCTTGCTTTACTATAGATAGACTGCAAGAGGCTACCAGGCAAATTCAGATACTAACACTGCTTGCACTTAAAACATACATTTATTGATGTATTAATGATTATGGAGCTGTGTTAATTTGTGTAATTAACATGTCAGTGATTCAGAAGGCTTTGAAGCCAGAGATGGTCACCCAGCTAACAGTTTGGGAAAGAGGTCGGTAACAGCAACCATATATTTCACAGTAGAGGTTTCCTTTTACATTATTTTAAATAATGATAATAATAACGACGCACAGGTTACCAACCTGTAGGTGGCAGTATTACTTTACCTTGCAGCTGTTTACCCATGTATATTGAAATAAGCATGTATCATTTACCAGGGGATTGTTGCCAGATGCAGAATTTCAGTTCTTGTTTTTAGTGTATCTGTAATGCCTACAATTAAGAATAATATTTAGCAAATGTTTATATTATGCAATGCTTTCTCAAACTATATTGTGTTTTAGTATGCCACTTTCTTTATCTGTGATTTACTAGTAGAGGATCCTTTTAAATAAAATAAACTTTAAATGAGTATTAAATGTGTGGACATTAATACTTCTCATTACACAGACATTTATTTTATCAAAAGTTTCTGGGTAGCGTGTGTTTTTTTTTTTTTTAATTTTGTGCGTTCACGTTCTGGTGCTGTGCCTATTATTCTTATCCCCAGCATTTTCTTTTATCCAGCATTATGTTACCCAGAATCTATTCTGTTGCTGCATGTGTTTTGATTTATTGCACAGAAAATGTTTTCTTTTAACAAGAATATGCGTTTCACAGTATTTTATTGGAGACTGCTTTACCACAAATCCAAAGCTTTTCCTTTTTTTATAAAAGGTTACTCTTTGGCCAGAATCATTCCCTTCTATTAAACTGTTTATCTGTTTGATTTAGGGTATTTTTATATTGGGAATATGTTATTACAGTTTGTAAGATCATAGCCTTTGCCTTTCATATTGGTTTGTCATGCAGTCAATTTTGCCCTTGTTGAAAGAACCAAGAATTATGATAATAACTAAGTTAATTATGAGATGTTATTCATTAAATCTTACTTTGGTACCACTCACAGAAACTGATAGAATGAAAATGTAAGCTAAAAAATAAATCAGCCTTTTGGCTCTACATCTTTAACCAAACAAATAGGAGCTTTTTAGTGGGCTCTGCGTGAAGCGCTTATACTACTACTACTATACTAAACACTAGAGTATTTGGTTCTGTGCTTATAGTGGTAATTATAACATGTAACTATATATATATATATATATATATATATATATACAGTATCTCACAAAAGTGAGTACACCCCTCACATTTTTGTAAATGTTTTATTATATCTTTTCAACACTGAAGAAATGACACTTTACTACAATGTAAAGTGGTGAGCTTGTATAACAGTGTAAATTTGTTGTCCCCTCTAAATATCTCAACACACAGCCATTAATGTCTAAACCGCTGGCAACAAAAGCGAGTACACCCCTAAGTGAAAATGTCAAAATTAGGCCCGATTAGCCATTTTCCCTCCCCGGTGTCATGTGACTTGTTAGCGTTACAAGGTCTCAGGTGTGATTGGGGAGCAGGTGTGTTACATTTGGTGTTATCACTCTGACTCTCTCATACTGGTCACTATAAGTTAAACATGGCACCTTGTGGCAAAGAACTCTCTGAGGATTTGAAAAAAAGAATTGTTGCTCTACATAAAGATGGTCTAGGCTATGAGAAGATTGCCAAGACCTTGAAACTGAGCTGCAGCACGGTGACCAAGACCATACAGAGGTTTAACAGGACAGGCTCCACGCAGGGCCTCGCCATGGACGACCAAAGAAGTTGAATGCATGTGCGCAGCGTCATATCCAGAGGTTGTCTTTGGGAAATAGACGTATGAGTGCTGCCAGCATTGCTGCAGAGATTGAATGGGTGGGAGGTCAGCCTGTCAGTGCTCAGACCATACATCGCACACTGCTTCAAATTAGTCTGCATGGCCTCTTCTAAAGATGATGAACAAGAAAGCCCGCAAAACAAGCATGTGTGGCGCAACCAGGTGAGGAGTACAAAAACAAGTGTGTCTTGCCTACAGTCAAGCATGGTGGTGTGAGTGTCATGGTCTGGGGCTGCATGAGTGCTGCCGGCACTGGGGAGCTACAGTTCATTGAGGGAACCATGAATGCCAACATGTCCTGTGACATACTGAAGCAGAGCATGATCCCCCCCTTCGGAGACTGGGCCGCAGGGCAGTAGTCCAACATGATAACAACCCCAAACACACCTCAAAGAAGACCACTGCCTTGCTAAAGAAGCTGAGGGTAAAGGTGGTGGACTGGCCAAGCATGTCTCCAGACCTAAACCCTATTGAGCATCTGTGGGGCATCCTCAAATGGAAGGTGGAGGAGGCCAAGGTCTCTAACATCCAGAAGCTCCGTGATATAGTCATGGAGGAGTGGAAGAGGACTCCAGTGGCAAACTGTGAAGCTCTGGTGAACTCCATGCCCAAGAGGGTTAAGGCAGTGCTGGAAAATAATGGTGGCCACACTAAATATTGACATTTTGGGCCCAGTTTGGACATTTTCACTTAGGGTTGTGTTCACTTTGGTTGCCAGCGGTTTAGACATTAATGGCTGTGTGTTTAGTTATTTTGAGGGGGCAGCAAATATGCACTGTTATACAAGCTGTACACATACTGTTTTACATTGTAGCAAAGTGTCATTTCTTCAGTGTTGTCACAAGAAAAGATATAATAAAATATTTATAAAAATGTGAGGGGTGTACTCACTTTTGTGAGGTACTGTGTATATATATATATATATATATATATATATATATATATATATATATATATATATATATATGAGTTCATGGAGTTTCATTGCCAGGCTGCAATACCAGGTTTCTCCTGCAGAGGTGCTGCAGATAAACTCTTACATAGCAGGTTCTTGTTCAGATACTAAAATAGGAGAGGAATATATTTACTAGTATGTGTAGGGTTCTCCCTATCGCTACATGAAGGGCAGCAATTATGTTTTATTTAAAATGCGAAACCCCTTTATCACACATTTGTATATTAGAACATTCGGATTAATCAATTGTAAATATAACTGCATGTTTAAAAGACCACTATAGCAAAAAATATTTTTTTACAATTGTGTTTGGTAAAATATGTAATTTTAGTATTTAGTATATAAATTATTTATTTTAATTTTATGTGCCTTTATTTATATTTTACTCAACGTGTACATACATTTACATACAGCCCAAACTGTCCAGCAAGGGTTAAGACAAACTATAACACTGTCAGAGGTTTTAAAACAATCATCCTTTATTTATAATGTAATTTTTTTAACTGTTGTTGCAACTGCTCCAGCACCTGTGACAAAGTTTGACACAGTCCCTGTCACAGTCATTTTTGCTGGACAGCTGGGTTTGCATGTGAAACACATGTGATATATATATATATATATATATATATATATATATATATATATATATGTGTGTGTATATATATAAAAACAAAAATTATTGTGCTGGTATATCAAGCAAGCCACTGTAAAAAAAAACCCCAATTGGATGAAATTGTAAATGACATGCATAAAATTAGGTTTTCCACTCCTAACAGTGAATTCAATTCAATGTGACAACATATAAAATAAGTCAAGTGCATATAAATCAAAGAGTGAGTCCCATGTGGTAAAACAGTCCGTAATAACAAAGCATGGAAGTTCCAACTTTAAATGTTCCAATTTCATATCAACTCAGCAAGTGTGTCCAACCCCCTCAAGGTTTTGGTTCACAAGCATGAACTCCAGCCTACGCGTTTCATCACACTTGACATAAATACATTTCTTTGTACAATGTATGACAAAAATCCAAAAGTGTTTGTAAAGCATGCATCTTTATTCATTTAGCCAATAAAAGCTATTACTTAAACCCCAACCTTTTTGGCTTGATTGGTGCATAACATGGACAACACTCTGCTATTGCCATACAGTATAACAGTTTTTAGCCATTTTACTGTTATTTTGAACATTGCTAGAATCTTCAGCTGTTAGCTATTTTTCATTTTTCAGATACATGTTTAAGACCACATATATTGCAATTTTATTCATACCATATCAATTAAGTGTATATTGACCAAGTAATTGAGCCAAAACAAAATAAATAAATAAATGGTTTCCGATGCCCTGTTATCCTTGAAAGCTGATAAAAATTGTTAATAACTTTGCTGTCCATACCCCCCTTTTTATCTGCACAATTTGGTGTCCTCTGCTTTGTATTCTATTCAGGTAGGTATGGAGTCAGAAAGTGCTATGGTGTCTTAGATAGGCTAAACACTTTATAATACGATTTTCATGTGTCATGTGCCCTCTTTATCTTTGTGGCTACAGTCCTGTTTGTGGCTTACATCTATTCATTCTGTTCAGGCATGCATAAAAAATAAAAGTTAAGGCAGTGAAGTATTGTCACCCTGTTATCTTCTAAAAGTTTTCTGCCATTGACTAGACATTTACACAAATGCCTTAAAAATCTATTATTTTTATGCAGGGAAAAGTAACACGTTTGCTTTACATTTCTCCACCCCAGTAGAACATAGCCAACTTTCCTTCACTCCCTTGCCACTATGTTCTACCTGGTACTTCTGGGTATGGAGAAACCTGTAACTCTTTCCCCTTCCTCTCATGTGACAGTGTTGGTGCTTGGTGTCACTGTATAAGTATAGGTTTTCTTCAAAGCATACCTCCAGCTTTCCTATCACTATAAACAATTAGTTTGGGCCAAGCTGGCCCAATCAAATAGTTTAATTTACTACTACATGTGGATTTTATCAGCGCTGTAAAAACTGTATGTAGTTTCAGTTACATACAGTATACAGTGCTGTGTTTTGGCAGCAGTACAGGGCTTTCCGGTCTTGTTCCAGGAACAAAATCAAGTCAGGCAGAGGGCTGCTCAGCCATTCACAGGAAACCTTGAATTTTATCAATGAATACAATGTTTCATCTGATTGGCTGAGGTGGAAATCGTAATGTAATTCCCCCACCTCAAAGGCTGGGTTCACATTAGAGCACACAACGGCTTACAGAAGAGGTCCAGTGTGTCCTGTTTCACTGTTTCAGGTCTGATTTCAGCCCAGGACCTGCTGATGAGATATGTGAACCGGTTCCATAGAGCAAATCTCCTGCAATTGCCAATTGGATGCGGCGAACCGCAGCCAATTCGCAATGGCGTGAACCCAGCCTTAACCTCAGCCATTGAGAAGATACCCCGTATGCATTCATAAAATACAAAGCTTCTTGTGAATGGCTGATCAGCACTCAGTCTGACTTGATTTTGTTCCAGAAATGGCATAGGAAGCTGAAACACAGCACCGTTTACTGCATATATCTGATGCTGCATGCAGTTTGTACAACACTGACAGCAGCAGCATGCATTAGTACAGGAAATAGGTTGTATGGGCCAGCTTGGCCCAAAATGACTATTTAAAGTCATAGCAAGACTGGAGTTAGACTGTAAATCAGACTTTGCATTATGTGAATGGTGAGCAGGTGTATTAAATTTGGTGTTATCGCTCTCACTCTCTCTCATACTGGTCACTGGAAGTTGGACATGGCACCTCATGGCAAAGAACTCTGAGGATCTGAAAAAAAGAATTGTTGCTCTACATAAAGATGGCCTAGGCTATAAGAAGATTGCCAAGACCCTGAAACTGAGCTGCAGCACAGTGGCCAAGACCGGTTTAGCAGGACATGTTCCACTCAGAACAGGCCTCACCATGGTTGACCAAAGAAGTTGAGTGCATGTGCTCAGTGTTGTATCCAGAGGTTGTCTTTGGGAAATAGATGTATGAATGCTACCAGCATTGCTGCAGAGGTTGAAGGGGTGGGGGTCAGTCTGCCAGTGCTCAAACCATATGCCACACACTGCATCAAATTGGTCTGCACAGCTGTCGTCCCAGAAGGAAGCTTCTTCTAAAGATGATGCACAAAAAAGCTCGCAAACAGTTTCCTGAAGACAAGCAGACTAAGGACATGGATTACTGGAACCATGTCCTGCGATCTGATGAGCCCAAGATAAACTTATTTGGTTCAGATGGTGTTAAGCGTGTGTGGCAGCAACCAGGTGAGGAGTACAAAGACAAGTGTGTCTTGGCTACAGTCAAGCAAGGTGGTGGGAGTGTCATGGTCTGGGGCTGCATGAGTGCTGCCAGCACTGGGGAGCTACAGTTCATTGAGGGAACCATGAATGCCAATGTGTACTGTGACATACTGAAGCAGAGCATGATCCCCCCCCCTTCAGAGACCGGGCCTCAGGGCAGTATTCCAACATGATAACGACTCCAAACACACCTCCAAGACAAACACTGCCTTGCTAAAGAAGCTGAGGGTAAAGGTGTTGAACTGGCCAAGCATGTCTCCAGACTTAATCCCTATTGAGCATCTGTGGGGCATCCTCAAATGGAAGTTGGAGGAGTGCAAAGTCTCTAACATCCGCCAGCTCTGTGATGTTGTTATGAAGGAGTGGAAGAGGACTTCAGTGGCAACCTGTGAAACTTCGGTGAACTCCATGCCCAAGAGGGTTAAGGCAGTGCTGGAGAATAACGGTGGCCACACAAAATATTGACACTTTAGGCCCAATTTGGACATTTGACCTTGTAACAGCAACGAGTCACATGACACTGGGGTGGGAAAATGGCTAATTGGGCCCAATTTGGACATTTTCACTTAGGGGTGTACTCACTTTTGTTACCAGCGGTTTAGACATTAATGGCTGTGTGTAGAGTTATTTTGAGGGGACAGCAAATTTACACTGTTATACAAGCTGTACACTCATTACTTTACATTGTAGCAAAGTGTAATTTCTTCGGTCTTGCGGTCTTGTCACATGAAACGATATAATAAAATATTTTCAAAAATGTGAGGGGGTGTACTCCCTTTTGTGAGATACACTATATATATATATATATATATATATATATATATATACACACACACACTATATCACCAAAAGTATTGGGACACCTGCCTTTACACGCACATGATCTTTAATGGCATCCCAGCCTTAGTCCGTAGGGTTCAGGATTGAGTTGGCCCACCGTTTGCAGCTATAACAGCTTCAGTTCTTCTGTTAAGGCTGTCCACAAGGTTTAAGAGTGTGTCTATGGGAATGTTTGACCATTCCTGCAGAGCACATTTGTGAGGTCAGGCACGGGTGTGGATGAGAAGGCGTGGCTCGCAGTCTCTGCTCTAATTCATCCCAAAGTGTTCTGGTCCAAATCATTTGGTGGAGGGGGGATTATGGTGTAGGGTTGTTTTTTAGGGGTTAGGCTTGGCAACTTAGTTCCCCTGAAGGGAACTCTTAAGGTGTCAGCATACAAAGACATTTTGGACAATTTCATGCTCCCGACTTTGTGGGAGGAGTTTGTGCACGGCCCCTTCCTGTTCCAACATGACTGTGCACCAGTGCACAAAGCAAGGTCCGTAAAGACATGGATGAGCGAGTTTGAGGTGGAGGAATTTGACTGGCCTGCACAGAGTCCTGACCACAACCAGATAGAACACCTTTGGGATGAATTAGAGTGGAGACTGCGACCCAGGCCTTCTCATCCACATCCGTGCCTGACCTCATAAATGCGCTTCTGGAAGAATGGTCAAATATTCCCATAGACACACTCCTAAACCTTGTGGACAGCCTTTCCAGAAGAGTTGAAGCTGTTATAACTGCAAAGGGTGGGCAAATATTGAACCCTACAGACTAAGACTGGGATGCCATTAAAGTTCATGTGTGTGTGTAAAGGCAGGCGTCCCAATACAATTACAATCCAAACCCTTATTCGAGCATGCAGCCTGGCTGGCCAGGATAGGGGGGGTGAGCGAGCGCCCCCTCTCCTAAACCGTACCAGGTTACATGCCCTCAACATGGGGAGTATGGGTGCTTTGGGGCAGGGGGGGCTCTGCGCCCCCCACCCCAAAGCACCTTGTCCCCATGTTGATGGGGACATGAGCCTCTTCTCCACAACCCCGGGCTGTAGTTGTGGGGGTCTGCGGGCAGGGGGCTTATTGGAATCTTGAAGCCCCCTTTAATACGTGGGCCCCCAGATCTCGCCCCCCATGTGAATTAGTATCGTGTGCATCGTACCCCTACTAATTCACCAAAAAGTGTAAAAAAAGAAAAAAAACACAGGAGACAATTAGGGTCAAGTCCTTTTTTAAAAAAGAAAAAAAATAAGTGTCCCCGTTGTAATCCATAGTCAATCACGGTGAGCAACGGAAAAAAAAAAAAAAAGCTGCAACAGCTCCACCTCCATGGGAGGGCTCCCGCCATCTGAGCTTGCTTTGTTTTGTCAGTTTTTGCTTTGTTTTGACAGTTTATTTATAGTGAAGGGCGGGGCCACCCGATGACGTAATTGAGTGACCCGCCCCATCTGACGTCACATGACGTCAGAAGTGGCGGGGTCATCCGTACGTCGCTGGGTGGCCCTTCCCTTCACTATAAATAAACCGTAAAAAAAGCGAGTGCAGATGGCGGCGCCCTCCCATGGAGGAGGAGCTGTGCGCACAACGGAAGTTCGGCCCTAACTTATGCTCAGGCTGAACCATTCGCCCATCCCTAATTGTATACAGTATGCTAAAATATATTTTTTGCTATATTTTTCCACAAAAGTGTAGTTACCTTTTATTGGGGTTGATTTACTAGAGGCAAATATTCTGTTCCCTTTGCAAAGGAAGTTGATGTTTGCAAGAGATTTTTTCCCAGAGCTTAATGAATGAGGCGAAATTTCACTTTGCAAAAAACACACAATCTTGCACAAGGAAAATTTAAAAAAAGTGCTTTTTTACTTGCACGCGATTAGTTGATGAAAGTCAGCAGCAGGGCCTCTGCAACTGTACTTTTAAATTGAACAGGCTATTTGCCTTTAGCAAATGAACACCAATGTGTCTAAAAACAAGAAGACAGTCTTAAGGGGGCATGCTAATGTTTTATCCATAAGTGAGTAGTTGACTTTTGTGCATTTAAAGTGTTACTAAACCACAACAGTAAAATCAGTCTGCATATGCAGTAAAGCATGCTTGTTACACTCACTGTGGAACCTAATGGGTTAATCCTCTGCATTGTATAAAAAGGCTGTCTCATCCTATCTTCTCTGATCCTCCCCTTCTTCCACTGTCCCCAATCTATCTCCTGATAAGACAGACTCTGCATGTGCTCAGTCTGGTGTGTATTGTGGAGAGTTTTTACTTTCTGGAGGGTGCATGTAATCAGTACAGGGACAATCAGCACTGTCCAGGCATAGCGTCAGAGGTCCTACAGCCTCATAGGACAGTCGGAGCAGTATGAAAACTCCTCCTACAAGCTTTAACCAGATATGGATAGAAGTCACAAGACTGCTCTAACTCCTGATGAGAAAAGCTGTTTAGCAGTTTATATTTTCTAAAATAATTGCATTTCCATGGTCTGTGTACTGCGGGAGACCAGATATAGTGAAGGGTCCTGTGTTTAGTAACATGTTTGCATTATTATTAGTGCACAGACATGAGTGGAATGGCTAACAACGATTGGATTGTACATGGATGGCTTGATGGATGGATGAGGCAGTAATTAAATAAATAACCATAAAATATACATAGTATTCATCTCTGATAGAGCAGTTTAAGTTAACCACTTATACATTTTTTTCATTTACAATATAAGGCAAACAACATTGTTTAATGAATGATGAAAGTGTAGTGAACCCTGCAGTTGGAATCCATCCAAACACTTTGCATCTCCTACGTAAAGTTAAATTCTGAAGAGCTTTGCTTTTGTACTTCTTCATTCAAACTACGCATTGTTTTGCCATTGTTGTTATTTTTATTGTGCAGATAAATGATTTTTTTTATGTATAATACCTTGAACATTAAAGGGATTTTTAGTTTGTGTGAGACTACTTTTGATGTTTGCTTTGGGTCTTAATGCGATGCAGACATAATACATAAAAGACCACGCTCGCTGTGTGTTACACCCATTAACACAAAAGTTGCAATGTTTTCTGAGATGCTTTTATTGAATCACCAGTTATCCTGAACTTTTCACAGCTTGAACCAATAGTACCTCACCAATAATGAAGTATTCTCTTATGTGATGTGGTACAATAGACCCAAAGCAAGCACAGATCAATGGAGGAACACTAAACATTTTAAAAGCACAAGCGAAATCAACTTTTGTCAGGGAATGTTTTTTTTTATAAGCCCGCTGTTGCCAACAAACAATAACAGGATGATATTTCAGCAGGTGTTCCTTTCTTTACTAAGAACACAGGCCGCTCCGATTTCTACAAAGCTGGATGGCTTCAATAGTTGGTGGAAAACTCTACTGTAAGCATTTTCTAAAAGCCTTTGTTTGTTTCAGTTTACAGATCTCAGACATAGGAAATATATGCGTCTCTAATGTATGACAACGGTGTATTTGTTTGTTCCTATTTGTCACTTTCTTTCACTCTATTTTGATCAC
Source organism: Glandirana rugosa (assembly GCA_018402905.1). NCBI lineage: Eukaryota > Metazoa > Chordata > Amphibia > Anura > Ranidae > Glandirana > Glandirana rugosa. The sequence continues at coordinate 25,725 of BLSH010422102.1, forward strand.
ACATTTAGAGAATTAAACAGTAAGGCAGCATAACGTCCAATCAGATTTCAGATACAGGTATGTGAAAGAAACGATTGGTTCCTGTCAGTTACTGTGGTTTGCATGCTATACTTTAAATTATTGAATATGATTTCTAGTGTTCTAGACTCATCATTTTATAACTGTTGTAATCTCTGAATAAACTGTGTTGAGTATTGAATTTGTGGTATTTATTTAACGTACATTTAAAAAAAATCGAGAAAGATCTGTATAATATTTTTGAGCATTGTTCTAGAAAATTAGCTTGGATTTCAAATTTTGAATCTCAATACTTTGAATCTGTTTGGCTGAAATAGCAAGAAACACTATATTTTTGTTTAGACAAGATAATGACTTGTATAGTCACATCCGAAGTGAGAATTCAAAAAGCTTGGGCTGACTAACTCAGATCCTGCCTACAAAACAGCTGAAATTTATAGACTCAATATGGGAGACCACACAAAACTATAAAACATAATTATTTATTTATGAACATTAAAATAGAGATTAAGAACTTAGGCAAACAAGCTTTCAAAAGATCCACATATTCACATCAAAAATACCCTATTTTTGGTACCAGAAGTCTGCCCATATGAGGGTTGTCTAACAAGATACATATAATTGTAGAATCTGTATGCTTCTGGTAGCCAGATCTGCCAGGTCAACGTTTGGCCAATTATCGGCTTCTTCAGGACCCAGTATGGCAGGTAGAGCAGCACTAAACATGTTTAAAAAGAAAGTTATATATATGAACATCAACAACATACTGTATAGATAATGATAAATATAATTTCCATAAGTCTATAAAAGAACACTCACATCAATGTGCTGGATCATATAGTGTCCATTAGCATAGCCTGGGGGTAAGCACAGGGGCATCAGAACCAACCACCAAATAGCGGGATTATGCCTTCCGGTACCAAAAATAGGGTATCTTTTGAAGGCTTTTTTACCTATGTTCTAAATCTCTATTTTAATGTTCATTAATGAATACATTATGTTTTACATTTTATGTGGTCTTTCATATTGAGCATATAAAGTCTATTTTCTAAGCGGGATCTGAGTTAGTGAGCCCGCACTTCCTGTACTATATTTTTGTTGTTTTTGTACATCTGTTTAGTTGTGATTACAAGTGTTATGTGTTTTTGGTATGAATTAAACTAAACTACACTGCAAATAAGTATTACTCTCAAATATGAATTTTTTGGGCTTAAACGTGCATTTTTATATATTATATTTATATTTATATCTGAAATATGATGACTAATAGAATCTTGAATAATATGACACAACAAGCTTGTAAAATAAGAATGTTACATTAACAGAGTATCCATGTAAATGACATGGTAAGAATTAAAAAAGTCAGTGAAGATACATGCGTTTTCCATTAAAACATAAATTAGGCCAACTCAAACAGTCATATGTTTACAAGCTGTGCAAGGATAAAAATATGAATGCATTGTAGTTTTTTAGTTTTAAGGGGCAATTAAAAATTAAAGTAAAACTGTAAAGCACTGAGTACGTTGAATGAAGACAATTAGGTCCAAAATTACAAAAATGAAATCTCATTTTCCCCATTAACAATATCACCACCAATTTTGCTAAGTTGTTTACTACTATGGGGTGCAGAGCCTGTAATGACCTGTAATTTCATTTTTTTCTATTCCCAACACACACCAATTGAAAGAAATTCTTTTAAGACATAAGTGATAGCTTATACTTTAATTGGCTATAGTCGAAACAGGAAATGTTCATATGCAATATATCAGAGTTGAATGACTAAATAATTCTTTTTTTTAACTTTATTTAGCTCTGAATGCAATAAATGGAAAAAAATCTACATTGCTATCACAAAACTGTTCCACTAAAAATAACCACTAATAATCCTCAACTGATTGTATGTTTGGTCAAAAAAGACAGTTTGGGGTTGATTTACTAAAACTAGAGCATGCACAATCTGGTACAGCTTTGTACAGAAACCAATCATCTTGCAGGTGAAAGCTTAATTGAACAAACCGTAGTTAGAAGCTGATTGGCTACCATGCACAACTGCACCAGATTCTAAGTGCACCAGTTTTAGTAAATCCCCCCCATAGTGTCACCTGCAACACCAGTGATAGGGAGCCATGATCATCATGAATAGAAGATCAGTGTGGAATGGTTTGTTAAAATGCAGACCCCTGTCATCTATACAGTGGGATTGATTTATTAAAACTTGAGAGTGCAAAAGCTGGTGCAGCTTTGCATGGTAGCCAATCATATTTTAACTTCAACTTGTTCAGTTAAGCCTTGACAAAAAACCTGGAAGTTGATTGGTTTTAATGCAGAGCTGCACCAGATTTGCACTGTCCAGTTTTAGTAAATCAATTCTAGAGGGTCATTGCCCAGCACAAGGATTCTTATTGGCATTGCTTTTGAGCTATATGAAAATACAAAACTATGAAAAATATGGAAATGACAAATAAGTGGCCCTGAGCAGGAGGCAAGTTTGAACATTTAAGATTCAGAAATCATACATTTTAGTAACATATTTGTTCGTATGTTGTACAAAGAGTCATAACATTTGACCATGTGTTGACAAACTGATTAGCTTCCCCACACTAATCCTTTTGATAACACCTTAATTAGTCCTATTAGTTAGTGTCTTTAGCCGCTTATTGTAGGCCTGTAAACTAAAAGATTTACTTTAACTCTAAAGCCACTAAAATATTTATAGTGATGTATGCTGTAGTGAAAAAATATAATGGTACAAAAAAAACGTAAAAATCTTAAATGCTTGAAAAAATGAGAAAATACAGTGGTGCAAAACTTAATTTGTTTAATTTTTCTGTTTAATTACATAACAGTTCCTTTTGAGTGTTTCCCATGAATTTCTGTACTCTTGTAAACCTGTCTCTGATTTTGTTTTTTTGATGTTGTTAGACTGCAAAAATTGTGCAGGATAGAAAAATGTTGTTGAAACTTTTTATAGCAGCAAGGAAAGCTTTCTGTCTGTGACAGCCTTGCTAAGTGGCTGTTATTGTAATTCCAAGTACAGACGGGCCGAATATCAGGAGGCATCGGCCGGTTCAATAAAAACCTTCCAACATTCGGCCCATGTGTATGTCAGCCGGTCCGACAGAAGCTGGCCGATTGGAAAACCAGCAGCTGACCAGCTCCCGATCAGCTCTCTCAGCCAATGGCTGAGAGCGCTGACCAGAGTGTTCTGGTGGAGGGGCCACCGGCCTGTCAGATCACAGGGGTGATTGCTGTACTAACATCAGAAAGTTAGTACAGGGGCTACGACTGGAGCTGTTACCACTGGGTTGAATGGAAAACAGGCTATTAGTGTGTATCAGGATTTATTGTGCTATGGAGAATAGACGTAATTGTCATATAAGGGGCCTATAGACATTAAATTGTTGTCTGTTTGAAAGAGGCAAATTTAATTTATACGTTCATTTAAACTATGTGCAGTTTTGATAGAGTAAGTAAAGCTGGATACACACTATAATATTCACTTTAGATTTTTTTCCTGTAGATTTACCAAAACCATATAATATGAGGTCAATCCTAAACACTTTCAATTTGTATGAAGTCAGGCAGGCCCTTGCACTACACAGTTGAAGGTAAATCTAAAGGAAATCTAACAACAAAAGTAATATAGTGTGTATGGGGTCTTAGAGTTAGAAAGTTGTAAAGTTTATACTGTCATCTGTGTCCCAACTAGGGAGATCCACGCTTTTTTGGTTTGTCAATGAAGTGAGGAGAATTCTTTCACAGAGGACACCTGGTGACAACTTGAATTCCCCTCATTTTGTAGAGATCCCTTCTCACTTCCTGCTCCATCTCCAGAACAGAAAGGGAAAGAAAATCTCCTAAACAGTCCACAGATTGCAAACAATAAATAGACTGGGATTTTAGACTCTCCATACTCTAGCAAAAAAAAAAAAAAAAAGTTGGTCTATACATACACTTTTTAGGCTCTTAACTGTAATTGAAGCTAAATACTTTATTGTAAATGCGTTGCTTGTATTAATCATTTTATCTACAACATAAAATGTCCTTCTTTCTTAAGTTGTAAAGTGTCAGGAGTGGGCATTACAGCATCATTCATCATTCGTTCAATGACCATATGTTGTTTGTTGTAAAGTGTTATTCCAATTGCATAACTTATTGTGCCACTGTTGATGCAGATCTGAGCCTCATTTTGGTGCCCTTGCGTTGGACTGGCCCCACCAGCTGACTTGAATTGCCCATTCTCTGTGGGGTGCGCAGTTGCTGGGCTAGGAGCCTAGCAACAGTCTAACTTTTTGAACTCTTGCTTTGTGAGGGGAAGCAGCAGGATAACCACTTACATGTGCCAAAACTATATGGGGAAGGGGAAAGGCCCAGAAGAAATAGCACATGGCCCAAATAAGTGTGAGCCTAAAGTGCGAGCTACTCTATTACCAAAAGAACAGCCAAAATAGTTCTAACTTTTATGAATAAACAGAGAAGGGCTCTTCTTATTAGTTAATATATGCCCAACAGACAGAGAATCTTTGCTTCACAAAATACTGTATGAATAAAATGACTCCTCAGTGATAGATGGGATCTGAAATAAAGGTGAACTGTTTTATGAGATTATATGCTGCAGGAAACAGGTCTGCAAAAGGTGTTTTACAATAGACTCCTTAAACTCAAATGTTTTGCTACCGTGTTAAATTGTATACTATTCCAACATTTCATATTCCTTATTTGTGTCTGTTGTACCGTGTACTTGTGTTAAAAGGTATCCTGTTCTCTTTGGTTTTCTTTGTGTGAAATACCTGGTGATCATGTCAGTCCTCCTGCTTTCCTATTTAAAAATGACCACGCTAAGCATAGAAGCACATCCTTCCCAGCATGGTCAGTTTTCTGGCTGTGTTGGGAGCACAGCCTGCCTGTCCTCCAATTGCCAAGACTTCTGCTGACACACCCTTCTGCACAGCTCTTCACTGAGAAGATCAGTATACTGCTGTCCCTCTGCCTACTGCTGACATGCCCCCCTGCAGTCTCCACCCCTAGCAAGCTAAGCCCCTTACGCAGCTGTAAATGTGATCACTTATAAAAAAAAAGTATCTATAGTGTTTTTATATACATACATAAATGTTTTGCCTTGCCTTTCTATTTTAAAATGAATAATTGGTTTTACAAGGTGGGTGAGAGTTCACATACACAATAGGGACCTAACATTATCACTTTAGAAAACTGTTTTTCAAAACAACATTTTCATAAATAAAAACGTTAATAAAAAATTTTTTTACAATATGCCATTGTTTCTAAGCATAAAATAAATAATAGCAGTTATCTCTCCTTAAAGTAAAATAAAACTGAAGGTTAACACTCCTACCTAGCTGCACTAGGGTTGTTGGTTCAAATCCCAACCCTGGCACTACCTGCCTGAAGTTTGCATGTTCTCTCTGTAGTTAGAACTCAGGAGCTGTCATCAAGAGTGCACAATTATGCCCACCCTTTCCAAATACCACCTCCATTCATATAAGCTGTACTACAGCTTGTATGAATAAAACACAATCTATGAATATAGGACAAGTGGATGATTGAAAGGTTGCCCCTCTCTTCACAGATCCTGTTTCATTCATGAAAGCTGTAATATGGCCTCTATGAATGGAGGAGCTGGGCAGAAAGGGTGGGTATAGTCAGCACTCTTAATGAGGGCCTGTGACAGCTCCTCTGCCGCACTGAAAGATTACAGTGGTGGAGGCGGGGGTGACATCAGAAGAGGAAGATTACTACTGAATCAAAAGACTAAAGGTAAGTAATGTACCTTGTGCCTATTTTGTATTTTTTGTAGGTAAAATAAAATTAGCCTAATATGGTTTTAATAAAATCAGCACAAGGGATGCCACTTACAGTCAATCCAAAGTACCCCTTGTGTTGGTAACTGCAGTTTTAGCTGAAATCCACTGTGTTCGGATGCCTCCTTTCTCCACAGCAGTGATATTTCAGTGCCAAAATTGTTAAAATGAGCAGAGGGACCTGTCTAATGCACTTGTCAAGAGTGCCGAATATACCCAGCCTTTCTAATCCCCCCATTAATAGAAGCTGTACTATAGCTTCCATGAAAAAAGTGCTCTATGAATGGAGGAGGGGCAGATGAATGAAAGGCCCACCTCCCCCATTTATATATCATTATATTGAGAGATTGAGATGAGATTATATGAATGGAGGAGGCTTAGAATAGTCAGCACTCTCGATGGGTCCCTTGGCTTGTATTAACCCATGCAGGACCAGAAGATTACAGCTGCTAGGGTAGTCCTTGCAGGACTCTGGAAATCACAGTAGGGGGCACATTATCCAACACATCAAGACATTTTGGATAGCAAAGGTGCCCAGACCTTTACAAGAGATGAATGTTTCAAGTCACCTGCAGGGGAGTAAGAGAGATAGAAGGGATTAGTGTAGGGAAGGCTGCAGTAGCTGGGCTATAGCTGCTGTACATCATCAGCTGCTCTGCCTTTGCAAGAATTCAGTCATGTTGCTATTATAATACACATGGTACAGGATACACAGAGTACATTGAGCTCCCAGCACATGCAGCAGTTCTTACATCAAAGAAGTGTAGTCATGTGTATCTTGGTAACAACAGACTGAATTCTTTTTAACAATGGCTGGGCAGTTTCATGTTATAAAGCAGTTGTAGTTTAGTTATTGCAGCCTTTTCTTTAGTAATCCCTGCCCTCTCTTTCACACTATGTGCATCCCCACTGTCAAACACAAGAGGGTGAGTGATGCAGTTGGGATCAGCTCTATACTTCTGAAAATATAGGATCTCTAAGAAATTTTAAAGGGGAACTTCACTTTTGTGGGGAAAAAAATAGCAAATAAAGAAAAAATAATATAGCGTGTACAATTGCGACACAAGTTATATTGTAATTGAATGTTATTAAAAATGGCCTTTCCTTTTCAATCTGCAGCTCTGTAATTTTCTATAAATGCCATGCAATATGGCTACCTGGAGGTGTTCTGTACACAGAATGTGTACTGGCCACTCCCCAGAAACATCACTTCCTGCTTGTGTGATTGGCTCACCAATTTTCCCAGAAGTCTGCCTAATAGATGCATGATGAAAAAAAATTGTTTTGTTTGTTTCATTTAGATTTGTTAATCTAGTTATTTAGTTTCATTAAATTTAGTTGATTCGTTCAATTCATATTCGGGATTCACATTCGGAATTCATATTCAGAATTAGTTCTATATCTTTTTCAAATTTTCTTCAAATGTAAAGATTCTTTTGATTCGAAGCGTTCAAATTGATAAACGTTGAATTGGCTGAATTGAATACGTTAGAATTTTTTTTTTTCGATTCAAATGTGGCAAAGTGAACAAATGATTACAAAGGCTCTTTAAATCACCTTTGGCTTAACTAAAACACCATTATTTCAAAAGGGTACTCTAATAACACACACAGTCTTTGAGTTCAGAAACATGTTTACAGTTCTAATTTGACTGGAATTCAATGTAAAATTTGAGTTTCAATAGGAATTTTTTTATTCAAAGCATTCGGTAAACTTTGTTTATACTGTAATTCGGGTATTCAGATATATCCAAATCTCTGAATAGTGAAAAATTTGTCTGAATATTTATGTGGAACAGACCGCACATGTCTATTGCCTAAGATACATGTCAGATTTCAGGCATCCCCTGCAACAAAAATGTAATTTTTGTTGAGATACTTCCAATAGGAAAGGGATGCAGGCCCAGCAGATTTCCTCATTAGTGCTTTGCAGCTGCACACCTGATAAATAATTTTGAAACCACTCCCATTAGACCCACTTAGCACAGAGGCACAGAGAAACAAACAGGGATTTCTTCAGAATAACAAAAGGTAGGAATCTGCAACAAATGTTATTATAATCCTTGCAGTGTACACAGTCCACCCAGGGCGGAATTATTTTTTTCCCAACAAAAGTGGAATTCCTTTAAAGGATTTAAAGTTTTTTAAAAAAAAAAAAAAAACTGCAAACATGATTGTAGCATTAACCATGAGGTAACTAGTGTATTGTAGTCAAATTGTTTGTTTGCTAATGACAAATTGAACTCATTAATTAGTATTATATTACCTGGTGTACACAAACCTCAGATCAGCCCTATTGCATTTACCTTCATACCCTAGATTATCCACAATTCATGTACTTTCAGACCTCAGATCAAACCCGATTTTTGTACATTCACACCTCATATCAGTATCAATATCTGTTCCATCTGCCCTCAGATTAGCTCGATTTCTTGCACCTTCAGAGCAAAGATCAGCCCCAATTCATGCACCTTCAGAACTCAAATCAGGCCCAACTCCTGTACCTTCAGACCTTTGATAAGACCCCTTCAGATCTCAGATCAATCCCAATTAGTGCACCTTCAGACCCCCAATCAATGTATCTTCAAACCTTAGACTAGGCCCAAACTCTTTATATTCAAACCTCAGATGAGCAAACATACCCCTTATCTTCAGACCCCAGATCATCCCCATACCCTTCACCTTCAGGCCTATACCTTTTACCTTTAGATATCAGATCAGCCCCACACCCTTCACCTTCAGACCTCAGATCAGCCCCAAACCTTCAAAAAATAGGCTTTGCTTGCCTGGGCAATCATGCTTGTCAGAGGTCACTAATGCCTGCTGTAATAGTTTACAGATTTTATATGCACACATTAGATATAGAATAATCAGATTCAGAACAACTTCTATAAAGCAAGTTTAAATTATTTCCTGATATATATTGCAGCTTACCAGTTCTTAGATGTGGTGGCTGCATTATTTGCATTTTTCCTTTATTTTCACCTGGTGATCCTAGCAGTAACACATTTTTTGTTCTAGGGTGACAATACTCAATAAATGTACTGTATCTATAGTGGATCAGCATTGTCACCATAGGATAGGAAGTGTGTTAGGACTGCAGAACATTTTTTCCTCTCTGATTCCCCATAACATGTTCTGTGTTCTGTGGTTCATAGAGAGAGATTGGGACAATCAGCAGAGGCATAGTGCACAGGAAGCTCAGTTCCCTAGATTTATGGCAGGATCCACTGTTTTTTCCCTTTTTAGACAGATATAACAAAATGCTTTCACTAGTATATTTACCAGACCAAATATCGCATATAAGAGAAGTTCATTGTTAGGGTTTGCATCCACTTTAAGGAAAGTCTTGCCAGTGAAAAATAAGTACAGCTGAAATATAATATGCATGTTTAACTGTCATAAGGCTACTATAACTAACTTAATAGAAAGCTATTCTGCTTATGTCATAAAACCTGACTCTTCAGTTGCTTTTCAGTGTCATATCTTGCTTACCGCTTGCTAACTGCTTACTTACCGCTTTGTAAAAAATGGTTCAGTTTGCAACTTTTCATTTGAAATTTCTAATGTGACTCCTTTTTATTCTTGGAACGGTTAAGCAGCAATCCACAGAAATCCTTAATAATATTTTTCTTATAAAATCATAATAAAACCTCCAATTTAAATGTGCGTTGTTTGGCTGGATAGCTTATTTGGAGTTTTTATGAACCCTCTGTTCTGTATTTACTATCAATCAATTACTGTACACAGCAAACTGGCAATAGTATCAGTGTGTTAGGGAAAAGCTTTCTGTGAATCACAAATTAAACATAAAATTCTATTACTGAAACAAATATGAGGTGTTTGGGCTGTTGCACAGAAAATAATTCCTCTTTATCCTAGAAAATGTGGATTTGTCCAAAGGGAGCCTTTCTCTTAATAAAAATATTTTTCTGTCTTCAGTGGTTCAATTAGTGGATGTTTTGGACGCGATTAGCGGCGTGCAGTGACTAACAGTATATCATGTATTCTGGAGCAGCTGATGCCCTTTTTAAAGTGATTGTCTATTATGAACTCCCAAAAGAAGGGTAATAAATGCCTGGAGAAAGGTAATGATAAAAAGTACACACATATGGCTGCAAACAACAGACTATCAGATATCGTTTGGCTTTCCTGCATGTAACTGTTTTCTCTGGATTACTGTGTTATGATCGCTGATCAATCTGGAGAAAAAGGCACTGCTCAATGTCTCACATTCCTACGTGTTGCTCAGCAACACTGGTCAGCATTCACGTTTTATGTGTTGTATACACCAAACACAGGAACTGTGCTTTAATGGACCAAAGCAGCAAACATGGGCAGTCATGTGTGTTCCTGGGGGCAAGAAACCCTCTAGGAAACATTGCTGCTATAAAATAAGGACAGACATTAAAGTGTTCTCGTCTCATACTATACTGGAGATGTGGAGATCATACAGACCACTCGTTCTAGGATCTCAGATTACTGGTAAAACTTTTTAAACAGTCCAACCATTCATTTATGATGGCAGTCCATTAATTAGGTATATGCATGTATGTGTGTTTCAAGTGGTTGAACTGTATGGACATGTGTCTTTTTTCAACCTTATGAAATATGTAACTATGTTACTACAAGAAACAGTCAAAAACAGCTATCTTATTTTTAAAAGGGGCTTGTGCTTTAAAAATAAATTGCAGAATTTTGTATACAGTAACTGTGATATCTTACTGCAGGAGTAAATGTTCTAAACACCTTGTGTACCAGTCTAGCAAATGAGTGTTTACATCTTTAACCTCTTGCTGCCTACATAACGCATATGTGTGGTAGCAAAAAGGGTGGGCTTTAAGGCTTCATGCACACTTTTGTTCTGGTGTTTAGCACTTTCTGTGCTGGCATTTAGCAGCACACCAGCTGCCGCTTCCTTAACAATCGACAGCTCATCGATTGTCAGTTGGAATTCCCGCTGACAGCTGAATGTAAAAAAGAATGCTGGCATTAACATTTACAAAAAAAAAAAATGCATGGGTGTCCCTCCTCCCCAATCTATACCGGGTCCTTTGGGACCTCATGCCATTTTGTTTTTAACATTTTGGCATGGGGTCCCCCTATAAAACCATACCAGACCCTAATGCCAGCATGCAGCTTGGCAGAACAAGCAAGCGCCCCTCCCCTCCTGAGCCATACCAGGCTGGGGGGGTGCTTTGGGGTTGGGTGCTGTGGGGGGCTTTTTGGAATCTGGAAGCCCCTTTAATAAGGGGGCCCTCAAATCCCAGCCCCCCATGTGAATGGCACAAAACAGTGAGGTATAGGAGGGAGATACAAAACAACTTCCATAGGGTAATCAATCATAAATAGTTCTAGCAGTTTAGTGGCATTTCACCTATGCGCAGGGATTTTTGCTTTTAAATGAATTAGTACGTAGCATAATCAAAATGTTATTGTATAATGACAATGATTCAGGTTATATATACTGTATATATATATATATATATATATATATATTGTGGGAAATTAGCTCGTGGGGATCAACTTTCCTGAGGAAAATAGTCAGAGTGCAGGCAACTTTCTTTAAAATCTGGAGGCTTGCCAGGTTTATTGGTAAAAGATTTGCAGGTAAACAAAACAGAAAATAAGTCCTTGCCGTCTGGCGCTAAACTAAACAGTATAGTTTCCTCACTATACGGTGTGGGGCTGGCCCCGACACCCACAAAACATAAGCCAAAATGCAAACCTTGTCTTTTAAAGTCCAAACAGACACAGAGCTCCCTCAGATCCCTCTCTGAGATCCCTCTCTGAGTAGCTCTGAGGTCAGAGCTAGAGTGTGCTCTCTTCCTGGTTATTTAAGCCACCTGCTGGTGGACTCCAGTGGACCACAAACGCCGGACCGGAACCAGCCACGGTGGCTTGGTAAAATCCGGACTGGACTCTGTTTAATCCAGTCCACATAAACGCACAAGAGGCGACAGGTAGCGTCCATCTACCACTTCGCCTCGCATACCTTTACAAATATATATGTATATATATATATATATATATATATATATATATATATATATATAGATAGATAGATAGATAGATAGATATATCCAGTTGTGCTCATAAGTTTACATACCCTGGCAGAATTTATGCTTTTTCAGAGAACGTGAATGAGTACACAAAAACATTTCTTTCACTCATGGTCAGTGTTTGGCTGAAGCCATTTATTATCAATCAACTGTGTTTGCTCTTTTTAAATAACATTGACAACAGAAACTACCCAAATGACCCTGATCAAAAGTTTACATACCCCAGTTCTTAATACCGTGTATTGCCCCCTTTAACATCAATGACAGCTTGAAGTCTTTTGTGGTATTTGTGAATGAGGCTCTTTATCTTCTCGGATGGTAAAGCTGCCCATTCCTCTTGGCAAAATCCTCCAGTTCCTGGAAATCCTTGGGCAGTCTTGCATGAACTGCATGTTTGAGATCTCCCCAGAGTGGCTCAATGATATTGAGGTCAGGAGACTGAGATGGCCACTCCAGAACCTTCACTTTACTCTACTGTAGCCAATGACAGGTTGACTTGGCCTTGTATTTTGGATCATTGTCATGTTGGAATGTCCAAGTACATCTTATGCGCAGCTTCCTGGCTGATGAATGCAAATGTTCCTCCAGTATTTTTTGATAACATACTGCACTCATCTTGCCATCAATTTTGAACAAATTTCCTGTGCCTTTTTAGCTCACATATCCCCAAAACATCAGCAATCCACCTCCATGTTTCACAGGCCTTGTTGACTCCTCTGCAAATGTAGTGTTTATGGTTGTGGCCAAAAAGCTCAATTTTGGTCTCATCACTCCAAATGGCTTTGTGCCAAAAGGTCTGAGGCTTGTCTCCGTGCTGTTTGGCGTATTGTTAGTGGGATACTTTCTGGCATTTGCGCAGTAATGGCTTTCTCCTGGTGACTTGACCATGCAGCCCATCTTTCTTCAAGTGCCTCCTTATTGTGCATCTTGAAAAAACCACACCACAGGTTTTCAGAGAGTCCTGAAGTTATTTGTGGGTTTTTATTTGCATCCCAAACAATTATCCTGGCAGTTGTGGCTGAAATTTTAGTTGGTCTACCTGACTATGGTTTGGTTTCAACAGAACCCCTCATTTTCCAATTCTTGATTAGAGTTTGAACACTGCTGATTGGCATTCTCAATTCCTTGGATATCTTTTTATATCCCCTTTTCCTGTTTTATACAGTTCAACTACCTTTTCCTGCAGATCCTTTGACAATTCTTTTGCTTTCTCCATGACTCAGAATCCAGAAACGTCAGTGCAGCACTGGATGAAAGATGCAAGGATTTGTCAGGAGTCCAGAAACTCATTGACCTTTTATACACACACATTAATTACAGGCAAACAGATCACAGGTGAGGATGATTCCCTTTAATAGTATTCAAACCCCTTTGTGTCAACTTGTGTGCATGTTATCAGGCCAAAATCACCAGGGTATGCAAACTTTTGATCAGGGTCATTTGGGTAGTTTCTGTGGTCATTATGATTTAACCACCTCCCACCCGGCCACTGTATATATACGGCCGTGTGGGAGCTTCCCCGTTCTGACAGTTCTGACAGCACTGCGGCTGGATCACGGGATCCAGCTGAGCAGAGATCGGAATATGGGCGCAGTGACTGGCCCGCCCGATCATGTGACAGCTGTGTCCAATCACAGCCGTCACATTGTAAACAGAGACAAACGTCTCTGTGACAGTTCTCCCCCGCCGAGCTCAGTGAGAACTCAGTGCGGGGGGGGGGGGGATCTGCAGCAATATGACAGCTCTCTGCATGATGAGGATTTCATGCGGAAAGCTGTCACAGATCGCCCCCCACACAGTGCACCAAGCACACTGATACCCCTGTTCCCATACACATAAGTGTCCCCATAAAACAGTCCCCCAAAACATCTGTATGTCCCCAATCACATCTGTCACCATACACAAAACATCTGTCACAGTCCCCAAAACATCTGTATGTCCCCGTCACATCTGTCATAGTCCCCAAAACATCTGTATGTCCCCATCACATCTGTCATCATACACAAAACATCTGTCTGTCCCCGTCACATCTGTCACCATACACAAAGCATCTGTATGTCCCTGTCACATCTGTCACAGTCCCCGTCACATCTGTCTGTCCGCCAACACCAAATAAACTCTGATTTGGGTTATTTTTACCAAAGAAATGTAGCAGTATCATTTTTGGTCAAAATTTATGTAGAGAAATGACTTATTTGCAAAATTTTATAACAGAAACGAAGAAAAATGCATTGTTTTTGAAAATTTTTAGTCTTTTTTTAAGTTATAGCGCAAAAAAATTAAAAAACCAGGGGTGATTAAATACCACCAAAAGAAAGCTCTATTTGTGAGAAAAAAATGATAAAAATTTCATTTGGGTACAGTGCCGCATGACCGCGCAATTGTCATTCAAACTGCAACAGCGCTGAAAGCTGAAAATTGGTCCGGGAAGGAAGGGGGCTTAAGTGCCCAGTATTGAAGTGGTTAAAAAGAGTAAACACAGTTGAGTGATAATAATTGGCTTCAGCCAAACACTAACCATGAGTGAAAGAAATGTTTTTGTGTTCTCATTCATATTCTCTGGAAAAATTACCAAGAAATCATAAATTCTGCCAGGGTATGTAAACTTATGAGCACAACTGTATATATATATATATATATATATATATATATATATAGTATATTGGATCTAAATACATCTTGTTTATAATATATTGCAATCTCTTTCACCCGGATTAAACAAAAACTCCATAAAAAATATAAAAAACAAATTGTTTTTCCTTATGTGTTTTTACATTATCACTGATCTTTCTTGTTACTATTAAAGATAAGTGTTTAATATGAGATAGGGGTTTTGCAAGGGAAAGGAGTTGGTTACTTTAGAGAAAATATAGATTACAGCAGCAAAACTGAGGTTTGTTTACGACCTGAAAATATTTCAGTGATTTTATTTTAAAAAAATATTACTTTTATGTGATATATCAAATATTCAGACTAGACAATAAAATGGTTTTTGAAAGGCTCAGTCTGGTGGTGACAAATATGTTTTATGAGTTATTCAAAGGGCAATCAAACCTTTATACAGTACTTGCTTCCAAAGGAAATGGTAAAATCAGGTCAAGTGTGGGAATTTGAGATTCTGGTGGATTAAAGTTTATTAATGAAAGAAACTGTAACCTTAGGAATCTGTAGCTCTAGCCAAACCTTCCTATCAATTTATGTACCATATGCATATAGATGTTTGCTCCAATTTAAATAACAGAACAAGCTGTATCTTTTAGTTCTAATACACTGAAATGTGTGCAATAAAGTATGCTACACTCCCTATTTGGTACACAAGCTTTACTAAAAATGCTTTGACTTTAGTGAAATAGTTTTGGATGAATGAATCTTGGCCCAGCTCACCTTTCCTATTTTCTCATTTCGTATCTATATCTATCAATGCATATATTTCACAAAGACTAATCTCTCTTCCTTCATAGAGATTATGTTAGATTATGCTAGAAGACCGATGTTTACAAAAACATTAATTTGATAGTTGTCCAGATGACTTCAGTGTATCATTTATGCATGCTAGAAGATGCTAACTTAACCAGTTCCTGCCCAGCACATAGACAAATGATAGCCGGGTGGGGCATTCAATGTTCTGGGTGGACGTCATATGATGTCCTTCCGGAACGTGCTGTGGCATGATCTGTCATGACACAGCGGATGATTGATCAGTGTACCGGCCGCTGCCAGTACCATGTGATCACTGAGACCGATCACGGCTGATCGCATGACAATTGTACCCAGTGGATGGCTTTCATTCATGCCATCTATTGTGTACTATTGTGTTGATCTGTGTGATTGGTCACAGTGATCACACGGTACAGACAGGGCCATGTACCAATCACAGCTAACCACAATAGTAAACACTAAATTAATTGATTTCATTCAGTAAAAATGATTGCTTATAACAGTGGAATTCACTGGTATAAGCAATTATAATGTGTTAAAAAAATTCCTGATCACTTCCCCAGAGTAGTACAGTGTTAATATGGTAACACTGTATTGATCTGGTCACAGTGTTTTTAAAAAAAAATAAAAAAAAAACCCAGTGGTGATTAAATACCACCAAAATAAATCTCTATTTGTGTGAAAAAAATGATAACATTTTCATATGGGTGCAGTGTTGTATGGCTGCGCAATTGTCATTCAAAGTGTGACAGTGCCGAAGGGTAGCCAGGAAGGGGGTGAAAGTGCCGGCATTGAAGTCTACACCTCTAGAAATAGAGTATGATAAAGAATAAATAAGCAGTCTGCCTGTTAACAGGATAGCTAATATATTGCTGTTATTTTCATATGGTAAGTGTTAACTTTTTGGCCATGTCTTTATATAAAATCAATGAAAAAGCATACTATCTGGGCTTCATAAAGTCATTTCTTTGCCATTTGGCCTTAACCTTATGGCATGATTTGTGTTTGCAAATATAATAAGTATGAACTTTTAGGTATTGTCCAGTGAACAGAGCAGAGTAAAAGCTTTCTGAGTCTATTTATCTTTAGGCTCCATTCACACTTGTGTGACTTGTCATGCAACTTTGGTCATCAGAGTTGCATGACAAGTCATACCGCATGTTTTCCAATGATAACCATTCATATATGCATAACTTAAAGTTGCAGCAACTTCAGAGTAGTTCATGTACTACTTTGGTCTGACTTTCATGCCACTTGAGGGCCCGCAGACTTCAATGCTAACCCTTGCATGAAAGTCGTACCTGAATGTTATACAATGAAAGTTCTGTGCAACAATTGTCCATTATCACTGGTCAAAGCCAAAGTCGTATCAAAGTTGCACCCACCCAAAATTTCGTCAATATTGCACCAAAGTTGCACTCCAAAAACTTTGGAGTCGTACAAATGTGAATGGAGCCTTATCTATTCAAGGGTGATACCACTGGCTATACTATCATTATATTGTTCTACGTTCGTTTATGGATACTAAAGTCCTTGCCCTAAGCAAGGTGTCAAAGTACCTGAGTACCTGGGTACCTGTCACCAGCCCATCAGAGTACCTGTCACCAGCCCATCAAAGTACCCGAGTACCTGTCACCAGCCCATCTAAGTACCCGAGTGCCTGTCACCAACCCATCTGAGTACCCGAGCACCTGTCACCAACCCATCAGAGTACCCAAGTACCTGTCACCAACCCATCAAAGTACTTTGATGGGCTGGTGACAGATACTTGGGTACTCTGATGGGCTGGTGACAGGTACTCGGGGGTAAGTGTAAACATGCTGAGGTTTCAAAAACCTCACGTTGAAACCACGTTATAACTGCTTTAAAACCCACCCACGTTGAAACTATGCTGAAACCGAAACTGGTCACTATTACCTGTTAACAACGTGTCTTGAAAGTAACATATTGTAAGTCCATGCTG
>BLSH010422102.1:43421-63505 GCA_018402905.1 Glandirana rugosa
GCCCATGAGTCTACCTGTCCACTGTCCATGAGCCTATGAGTCTACCCGTCCCCTGTCCATGAGACCATACGACTACCAGACCACTGTCCATGAGCCCATGAGACTACCCGTCCACTGTCCATGAGCTCATGAGATTACCCGACCACTGTCCATCCGAGTACCTGTCACCTGTCCATCTGAGTACCCGAGTACCTGTCACCAGCCCATCAAAGTACTTTGATGGGTTGGTGACAGGTACTTGGGTACTCTGATGGGTTGGTGACAGGTGCTCGGGTACTCAGATGGGTTGGTGACAGGCACTCGGGTGACAGGTACCCAAGTACCTGTCACCAGCCCATTAGAGTACCCGAGTACCTGTCACCTGCCCATCAGAGTACCCGAGTACCTGTCACCAGACCATCCGCATACCAGAGTACCTGTCCCCTGCCCATCTGAGTATCCGAGTACCTGTCACCTGTCCATCTGAGTACCCGAGTACCTGTCACCAGCCCATCAGAGTACCCAAGTATCTGTCACCAGCCCATCAAAGTACCCGAATACCTGTCACCTGCCCATCAGAGAACCTGAGTACCTGTCACCAGCCCACCAAAGTACCCGAGTACCTGTCACCTGCCCATCTGAGTACCCAAGTACCTATCACCAGCCCATCAGCGTACCCGAGTATCTGTCACCTGCCCATCTGAGTACCCGATTACCTGTCACCAGCCCATCAGAGTACCTGTCACCTGCCCATCTGAGTACCCGAGTAGCTGTCACCAGCCCATCAGAGTACCCAAGTACCTGTCACCAGCCCATCAGAGTACCCGAGTACCTATCACCTGCCCTTCAGATTACCCCAGTATCTGTCACCAACCCATCTGAGTAACCAAGTACCCATCTGCAGCCCATCAGAGTACCCAAGTACCTTTTACCAGTCCATCAGATTACCCGAGTACCTGTCTCCAGCCCATCAAAGTACCCGAGTACCTATCTGCATCCCATCAGTATACCTGAGTACCTATCTGCAGCCCATCAGAGTACCCGAGTACCTATCTGCAGCCCATGCCTCATAGAATAGTTTGCTTTCGAAAATGGGGTCATTTTTTGGGTAATTCCACTGTCCTGGTTCTCCAGGGCCTTCAAAAGTGTGATAGGTATGAATGAAATTTTATGTGTCATTTATGCTCCTTGAACGCCTGACAATGCTCCCTGCATGTTCAGCCTCTGTATGTGACCAGGGTGTGAAAAAGTCTCACACATGTGGTATCGCCATACTCGGGACGAGTAGCAGAATATATTTTGGGGGTTAAATTTTGCTATGTGCATGCTATGTGTTGGAAATAAATTGACCACTTTGTGTAAAAATAAAAGCGTTTTCATTTTCTTTCCACGTTTTTCGAAGACTTGTGGAAAAAAATGAACCATTCAAAAGACTCATAATGCCTCATAGATTATATGTTGGGGTGTTTGCTTTCCTAAATGGGGTAATTTTGTGGGTAATTCCATTGTCCTGATGCTCCAGGGCCTTCAAAAGTGTAATAGGTTGTTAGGAAATTAGATGTGAAGTTTCTGCTCCTAGAATGCCTGACGGTGCTCCCTGCATGTTGGACCCCTCTATGTGGCCAGGGTGTGAAAATGTCTCACATATGTGGTATCGCCATACTCGGGACGAGTAGCAGAATATATTTTGGGGGGTTATATTTGCTATATACATGCTATGTGTTCGAAATATCATATAAATTGACCACATTGTGAAAAACAAATAAGTTTTCATTTTCTTTCCATGTTTTCCAAAGATTTGTGGAAAAAAATTAACCATACAAAAGACTCATAATGCCTCATAGAATATACGTTGGGATGTTTGCTTTCCAAAATGAGGTAATTTTGTGGGTAATTCTATTTTCCTGGTGCTGCAGGGCCTTCCAAAGTGTAATAGGTGGTTAGGAAATCATATGTGTAATTTATGCTTCTAGAACGCCTGACGGTGCTCCCTGCCTGTTGGACCTCTCTCCAGGCTGTGTAAAGGTTTCACACATGTGGTATCACCATACTCGGGATGAGTAGCAGAATATATTTTGGGGGGTAATTTTTGCTATGTACATGCTATGTGTTGGATATATGTTAGAAATTGACCACTTTGTGTAAAAATAAAAGTGTTTTCATTTTCTTTCCACGTTTTTCGAAGACTTGTGGAAAAAAAGGAACCATTCAAAAGACTCATAATGCCTCATAGATTATACGTTGGGGTGTTTGCTTTCCGAAATGGGGTCATTTTGTGGGTAATCCCATTGTCCTGGTGCTCCAGGGCCTTCAAAAGTGTAATAGGTGTGAAAATTCTGCTCCTAGAATGCATGACGGTGCTCCCTGCATGTTGGACCTCTCTATGTGGCCAGGCTGTGAAAACGTCTCACACATGTGATATCTCCATACTTGGGGCGAGTAGCAGAATGTATTTTGGGGTGTAATTGGAAGTATGCATATGCTGTGTGTGAGAAATAACTTGTTGTTATGACAATTGTGTTCAAAAAAAAAAAAAATAATTTCTCCGAGGAATTGTGGGAAAAAAGTACAACTTCAAAAAACTCGCCATGCCTCATAATAAATACCTTGTAATGTCTAGTTTTCAAAATGGGGTAATTTGGGGGGTATTTGTACTTTCCTGACATTTCAGGGCCTCAAGAAATGAGATCCATCAGTGCATCAGGTGTAATCAATTTTCAATGATTGGCACCATAGCTTATAGACTCTATAACTTTCACACAGACCAAATAATATACACTTAGTTGCGTTATTTTTACCAACGATAGGTAGCAGTATAGGTTTTGGCCTAAATTTATGAACAAAAATGACTTATTTGCAAAATTTTATCATAGAAACTAAAAAAAAGTGTTTTTTTTTTCAAAATGTTCGCACTTTTTTCACTTATGTCGCAAAAAATAAAAAACCCAGAGGTTATTAAATACCACCAAAAGAAAGCTCCATTTGTGTGAAAAAAAAAATTATAAAAATGTTGTTTGGGTGCAGTGTAGCATGAGAGAGTAAGGCCCCTTTCACACTGAGGCGTTTGAAAAACGCGTGCAAAACATCAATCGTTATTACCGTGTTTTTCCCGCATTAGCGCTATAATTAAATAAATAGCACATCTCCCTACATTACATCCTGTTTACTCCCTGGTATTTTGACCTTTCCACAACCTCTGGGCATTTTGCTGGCGCTTTTAACTTGCTTTTAACAAGCTTTTAAAGCGCTTTACATTCATTTCAATGTATATGGGCGTTTTTAATGTGCTATTTTTAGCGCTCGTAATAAGCACAAAAAATTATGTGTGGGGAAGAGGGAAAAGAAAACAGGTGCGCATCTAAAGCCTCGTACACACGGGACGACGATCGTGTTCAACACGTCGTACTCACGACCGTTGCATGCAGAATCGATCGTCTGTGGCGGCGCTTTCAACAGTTGAACGTACGACGGTCGTTCGTGGGAGTTGTATATGCAGACTAGAAAACTTGGTCGTGTCAACAAGCTTACATACGACCGTTGAGTCGTGTGTAGAGCAGCTGTGTTCAACAAAGTTGTATTGTGCTAAACACGCATGCGCCAAGTCCACTTTCAACTAACATGAAATTAGAAAGGAGCCCAAAAGGTGACGCTACTTCCTCATTATACGCTCGTTCGCGTCATCACGTTCAGCCTGCCGCAAGTTGTATGTACGACCGTCGTGTGCATGTCAGTGGGCTACATACGACCGTCAACGTACGATTCAACACGGTCGTGCGCACGATCGTCGTCCCGTGTGTACGAGCCATAAGAGTGACAGTATAAAAAATCAGGTTCATTGAGAGACATTAAAACTACTCACAAAAGTGGTAGGTGACTGCACATTGCAGTGTAAGCCACTGCTTGCTCCTTTTGTGGATGTCCTGCTGGGCTGGAGTGATCAAGCGTCCGATGGTCGGCTGTATTGTGGGTGGAGGGTCCGTCGGTGGGTCCCGGGGATTCGTCCTCTGTCAGATCACTCCAGCCCAGCAGGACATCCACAAAAGAAGCAAGCAGTGGCTTACACTGCAATGTGCAGCCACCTACCACTTTTGTGAGTAGTTTTAATGTCACTCAATAAACCTGATTTTTTTTAAACTGTCACTCTTAGAGGCGCACCTGTTTTCTTTTCCCTTTTCCCCACACAGAAGTTCGGTTCACTTCAAATAGGTGCAGCCCTCTGCAGGACAGTCCTCCATTGCACTTACCAAGGACTTTATGTCACTTCATATGGACTATCATTTAGCAGTTTTTTAATTGATGTTTTTTAATTGATAATTATTTGCTGATCATCATGATCACTGGTTCATTTATATTTTTATATATATAGGTTTATTTATCCCATTCAATCAATCATTATCTGTTTGAATTTTGAATGCTGTTTCTCACGGATGTTTTAAACATATATTTTTAAACATACATTGTTTCCAAACTTGGTTCTTAGCTGTGTTCAGTTGTTCACAGCTGCTTTTTCTAGCCTGACCCCTGTTCACAGTTCATATTGTGCTGTTACACATCCTCCAATTACAAAAAATCATGCTTGCAAGACTTTTTTAAACGCAGCGCCAGTGCGACGCCCCAGTGTGAATAGGTACATTGAAATTAATGGGCAGCGTTTTAGAAGCGTTTTCGAAGCGCTATTTTTAGCACAAAAATGCTAGGAAAGCACCTCAGTGTGAAAGGGGCCTAATTGTCATTCAAAATGTGAGAGCGCTGAAAATTGGTCTGGGCAGGAAGGGGGTATAAACGTCCTTTATTGAAGTGGTTAAGTAGGGAAGAACAAATATGTCTGGGTTTGGCACTCAAGGATTCATCAAACTCATCCTGAAGTTCAAAAATTGTGAGCTTCAATCCAAATCCCACTAAAGTATATGGGGATGAAGCTTAAAGATGGGTTCCCCAAAACCCCTTCCCTGTATTTCAAATTTAGACAACAGGTATGTTTTTGGTAGAAATTGACCAGAATCAGTGAGAATAAGTGAGCAATTGGATAGGTAGCAGATAGAAATAGATCTGCATTTTGGGCTTTTTTGTGTTCTGCATCTACATCCTCTTCCTGCAACATATCAACTGTGGTAAAAGAACTAACCTTTTGGGTACTACGCACATGAGGAAACACATGACTCTGCACCACAGAGCTTAATGGGAGCAGCAGCAAAATGCACACTCTACTCCTGCTCAAGGGTGCACAGCAGCAACTTTCTATTACAGGGCTGCTCATGCACCCTTTTCCTCCTCCTCTTCCTCAAGGATGCATAGCAGCCTTTTTTATTCAGATCTGTTAAATCACTGTTTTCCTCCACCTCCTCAAGGGCACATAGCAGCCATTTTTTGGGCCTGCTAAGGTGCTTTTTCCTTTTTCTTGTTCTCAAGGGCACATAGCTAAGATTTTATTTTTGGACTCCCAATCCGCTCTTTTCCTAATACTCCTTTGTGGTCTGTGCTGTACCAGGTACTTAGCCGCCATTGACTCCAGAGGGTCAAGTCAATGCCATTACAAGCACAAAAGGAATACGAAGAGGAAGAGTGTTGGGTGCTTGTTTCTATACAAAAATTAAAAAATGGGTTCCTTACAAGATAAAGCCACCAGCGCAGACAATGACCTTGCAGAGGTGTTATCTGCATATGATTCTCTGAAGTAAAACAGCATTTTGATTTGCTGTGTTTCGTCCAGACAAAGCTACGCACCTTTCAGTTTGAGAAATGCGTTGACGTCAACAGCTTCACGTGACGCTGCCCGCGATACCCCGGCAATGTCTCTCGGATGGTGAATTGCGGGAGAGAGGAGCCGTGGGATGAATGCATCAAGGAAGGCAGTCAGGGAGAACGGAGGCAGGCTGGGTGTATGGCACACAGTGACCGGCACTATATGGAGTCATTATTCGAAGCAGCGGAGCCATGACAAGTCAGCACCAAAGGTATTACCCGCATCACACTGGCTAAGCACATGCAGGCACAAGGTGAGAACTTACACTGCCCTATTTACCAGCAATACAAACCTGTAAGTGCTCACTCCCGTCCTTGTGTATACAGCACAGCAATAGCAGCCTGGCAAATGAGTGATGCATACCAGGTGATGTACTGAATACACACTCATGGAATGTTGGTGACAAGGATTGGGTTGGTCTGCATTTAAAGAACCAGGAGGATTTGTTCCCATCCCTTGCAAGCAGTGCAATGTTAACAGCCTGGCAACGGAATAGTGTACATTGGGTGAACTGCTGATCATACACCTATTGAGTGGGTGCAATAAGAATAGACGGGACTGTAGGTCACCTTGCTTCAGCCATAACTCTGCACTACTTATAGGAATTCATATGCTGTGGGCCTCTCTATGAACTTTGGACTTCCTCACAACCTGTCAAGATTGCCACTGTGATCTTGCCCTAATACCCCCCTCCCTTCCCTCTCCCCTTCCTCTGCCTTCCATCCTAGCCCCCCTCTTCTCCATCTTGACTCGAGTCACCGGGGTTAGATGCACACTAGGGACACTCATGCATAGAATATTGATAGATAATATACGGGGGATTCCCGTGGGTTGTCCTAGGTGTGCATCTGAACTGGCGTCTGGACGATTTGTTTACTGTTTGTCATGTGTATTGTCACTTAGTGTTTGTCCTTACATGGTTGTCATTGGGTGGTAAAGGGCCAATTGGACCCTGCTTTTATGAGCCCTTAGTGTGGTGTATTCGATTTTTTAATTTTTGCAATTAATAAAGTAATTTTGCATTCATTGACCCTGTTGAGTGTCACTCATTTGACCATCTTTTGGTTCCACCGGCTGTGATGGGACATCCTATAGTGTTTAGTAGTTTAGGTCAGAGTGACACGGCAGAACTGTGTATACAGGTGACAATAGAATACCCTAAGTGAACACCAGTACTATCTCCCAACCCCTTCTTCTTTTTGCAACTTTCTATAGTATCTGCACTTTGGAAAGTGTGTGAGTCTTTAAAATGGCCAAGTTGCAGAGTCTAAGCTTACACACTAGATCTTCACCAGACCATCCTGCAGAGATTGATGGACTTTCCAGGTCGGTGTTGCAGGTTGTGACCCTTAGACCCATTTGTGCAGATGTCAACTCACCAGGAATAAAACCAGAGCATGGTACATAGTCAACAAGCAATATCAGAAACAGAGACAGGCAAAATGTCAAGGCAGGCTGCAAACAAACATAGTCAGATACAAGCTGAAACTGGTAAAAGGAGAAACAGTAATGCAGGAAATGTTATGTACTGAAGCCTGGGGCTAGGAAATGACTATAATGCGGGGACTTGTAGGTGTTGTATAAAACTTCAGATGAGTTCTGGTGAAGCCTAGCCTCTCAATTCTGGAACAAAGCATGATGTAGCAAGGAATGATAGACCACATGTTAGTAGAACCAAAAGTAGTAGATCTGCTTTGCTATTGACACAGATTAGGTCTTATTGAATATCCTGAGAGGACCACAGCCTTTTAAAGACGATATAAAAGACAGAAACCTGACCTTTGGTTGTGCTGAAAGCCAAACACTGGTCCAGACCCAAGCATTTTCCTATCTTCTACTACATGTATACCTATGGAATGATCTTGCTATGACTCTGGATTGATAACAAAGATATTCCACAAAGATATTCTCCCTGCACTTGCTGTCAGAAAATTCAAAAACAGCGTGACCGTGCAGGGCCCTGCCTACAAGGCCGCATCATTCATTTACAGAGTTGTATGAATGAATGATCTGCAAGTACCATTGGCCTCTACGGCCAACAGCTTGTAGTTCTCAATGAACTGCGAGGGCACTGGTGGGCACTCTTATAGTTTATTGATTCTCCCTGCCATTCAGTAACTGTGAAAATGAAGAAAATGTACCTACAATTAAATAAAGAACCATAGTTTGTTAATGTCGATATAAACGCAACCACTATAATGTAATATAGATTTTACCAGCCGGTAATGCTGGTAAAATTAAGGTATTTGTTTGGGCACTTTGGGGTTGATTTACTAAACACAAATAGACTGTGCACTTTGCTAAGTGCATTTGCCCTCTGCAAGTGCAGTTGCTCCAGAGCTTAGTAAATGAGGCAAAGCTTCACTTTGCAATCAATCACATGAAAGAAAAATAAAAAAAACAGCATTTTTGCGTGTACGTGATTGGATGATGGGTGTCAGCAGAGCTTCTTCTCATTTACTAAGCTCTGGAGCCACTGCACTTTGCAAAGTGCACAGTCTATTTTTTTGCCTTAAAGTGGATGTAAACCCCCCCATATACCCAGTGAAGTGAACAGCCTCGGATGATACACAGAGATGACACAAACCTTCCTATACAAGTCTTACATGTATATCTTCTGTCTTCACTTTGATATACTGAAAATGCACATTCTATTAGATTTTCCACTTCCTCATTCCTATCTCATTCCTATCTAGGAGGAGTTGATAGCTAGAAGCTGTGAGAGACTGTGTGAAAGCTGATTGGAGGAAAGGCACACACTCCATCTCCACACATGCAGAGCACTGCCTGTGTTTTGTTGAGCAGTGTGCTAATTTAGTTTTAGCAACCTCCTTCAACTCTAAATTATCGGAATTCTCTGTCCAGTAACAGAAGGAGTGAGAACTTATCAGGATGATAACAGAGCTACTGAGGAAGAGACAGCTAAGGGACATAGCTCTTTGAAGAGAGATAACAAAACCCTACAGACAGATATGCCCAGCTCAAATTTCATAAAATGGGTTTACATCCACTTTAAGTAAATCAACCCCTTTGTGTTATGGTATGACAATGCTCTGAGCCTATGTCCCACAATTTCCTGCCTGCAAATAAAGCTGTCACATACATTCTCAAAGGAAAAAAATGCAGTTTCACTGTTGCACATTGTTCAGGATATTACACAGTTATTACAAAAAAAGGCCTTAAAAAATTGCAATCGGCAACAATTAGGAAATATGCTCTGTAGAAATAAACATGTAGCTGGTTAGCAGTAAAGTGCAGGGACAGGCTATGAAAAAATAGATTGCAGCCAGTACAAAAAATAGGAAATATGCCCTAATAAACATATTATTCCTCAAAACGTTTTTGAGGAACTGAAGGATAACAGACAAGCTGCAATGTGTTATATTTGACATAGCACATCGCTGACGTATGTGATTAAAATGCAAAATAAATTTAATATCAGTGAAATGTAGTTGTCTTTATTAATGCATGCAACTTATAGCATCCCTACCTCAGCTGTGTTCTTTAAGATAATGAAATTAAAGTGAACATTTGTTTTGCCTCTATAGAGCAGAGCAACAAGCTTACTTTTATGGCAGCCCCACCAGCAGTGTATACTCACTGTTTTTTTTTGGACACAGACAGAGAGGAAAAAAACTTTGTACTTCTGGGTATAGGGTACATGGATTCACCTATAATGAAACTTTGAGCTTACATAGGGTTTCTGTCTTTGTTCCTGGTGGCCAACTGGAGTTTTTTTGGGAGTCAAATGAAGGACAGAAATATACAATTGTTAGGGTATTTTTGGCATCTTGTTACATTTGGCCTGATCAAGAGACACTTCAAAACACTTCAGGAGAAAAAGTAAAAAACTCCATATGACTGCAAGGTGTTATGTAAGGAATAGTGAAGACTGGGGTTAGAGGTATCACAGCCATATAGTTATGAAAGACATTCAGTACCAGTACTAAGCCTTAGAGATGGGAATCCTTCAAAGATCAGAGCACACCATTAAATTCATATACAGGCAACAAAGAACTACTGGGTTGCAGCTAAGGATTTACAGACATATATTGCACCTTTAAGCTCAGTGTCCACAAGTTTTATAACAAAATCACAGATCTAGGTAGTTTTTAATGTGGAACTACTGCTTTCATAACTATGAGGAACCACTGCTGTCCCCAAAAAATGTTCTGCTTGTCTGAGGTTTAAGACCATCTATTTTTGGCACCAAACTAATAGAACAAACATTTGTGGATCGATGATACAACAGTTGAACATTTTGGTAAATGTATAAAGAATACAATGCTGCTATGTTACTGCATGGCCTTGATGTTTTTGCAATAATTCAGAGATTAATAAATTCTACAGCAGACTGCTATTGCATGTGTCTGTAATCTAAAGCTCAAACTAATTTAGGTTATTCAGCATGCTGATGATTCAAACATCTAAAGTAAGCCAGCCAAGGAGTGGCTTAAATTGAACATATTGAGTATTTTAAAATGACCACTTCAATGTGGCATGATCTGACACAGGCTTTTCAGTCAGGTATGACAGAAAACTTTCTTTCAAGCGTGACCCATGATCTTGACAGAATAATCTGATCCAAACATGGAGGCTGCTACAGCAACTACTGTAGCTCTGAACTGGAAAGTGTAGTAAAAGGGGAACAGGAGGAATTCCATGATCTGCAGAGACAATTGTTGGTCTTATGTTCTAAAGATGATGCTAAAGCATGTATGCTTCTAGCACTCAAGTTGAACGAAGACCGCCCTAATTGCAGAGCTTTCCCTAACAAAAGTCATATATATTTCCAGATGCAACCCGCTGCATTTCATTCTAAGAAAAGGAAGGTAATGTTTGTTATCAACCTCCTGATTCAGGAAGCTCTAGCTTGGGCCTCCCCTTATATAGAACAAGGCTAGCGAAATTCTGAATAATTTCAAGACTTTTGTGACTGCAATGAATCGAGTTTTCAATGATCCCAACCACTGTGCTACTGCTGAAGAGAATTTTCAAAGGCTGCAGCAGGGTCAACGATACCATTTGGAACCCAGCAGCGCAAAACAGGCAGTTCTGCCAAGGACTCCCTGAACAGGTAAAAGGTGAGCTTGCCAGAGTAGAGGCTCATAATGATCTCCCCTAATTATGTATTCAAATTGTTCAGAGACTTACAGAAAAGAAGGAGAGCCTAGGACTGTTTGGAAGTAATGGTGGCATGCGTTTCTCTGCTAGTCAGTTCATTCAGAAGGATTGATGCTATTAAAAGATCCATTTCTACTCAGGAGAAAGAGAGAAGACATTTAGAGAATGTATGTCTACACTGTGTGAACTTTTGGCATTATGCAGTTAATTGTCCCAACAAAGTTAAAAGAAAAATTGTCATGAGTGATGTTATAGTGCCTGAACAAATAAATTCCATTACTCAGTCTGTCTCCCCATTGATTCAGGTAGAAAATAAAGTTAATTTTCTACTTTCTCATTATCTTTACTTTCTCATTTTCTCATCCCTATTAAACTTATCACAGAGGGCAATGAATTTTCTTGCTCTGCTATGCCTGAGTTTTGGACGGAGAAACATTATGGACATAGAGTTTGTTTAAAGCAATGATATTCAAACAATAAATAAACTAGCCATTATTGAAATGGAGACAAGTGAAGGTTCATCTTTAACTTCAGGATCTGCTACCCATGAAACACTTCCTCTTGAACTTAAGGCTGACCATCATTAGACTATCAATTTTCACCCAAATTTCCTGTCATCCTGAGCATTCCATGGTTTTCTATCCATAATCCCTCCATAAACTGGGAGGCGTGGTTGGACCATACAGTTTATGTCTCCTCATTGCAAGAAACTTTGTAGAAGACCTTGTCAAACAAGTTCCCTTTTGATCAAGGAATCACAAGTTGAGATGATAACTACCACATCATTTGACAAGCTTGCACCGCAGTACTATGAGTTCTTGGAAGTCTGTGATAAAAAAAATGCCAATCAATTACCTCCTCATCGCCCATATGATTGTGCCATTAAACTACTCACAGGAACAGAAATTCCTTTTGATTGCATTTTAATCTGTCAAAACCTTAACCACTTTAAGACCGAACCTCTTTTTGGAGTTTGGTGTTTACAAGTTAAAACCAGGTTTTTTGCTATAAAATAACTTAGAACCCCCAAACATGTCACACCGTATTTGTGCAGCGGTCTTACAAGCGCGATTTAAAAAAAAAACAAAACAGTTTTTTGAGTTTGAAAATAAGACAACAGTAAAGTTAGACCAATTATTTTCCATATTGTGAAAGATAATGTTGCGCGGAGTAAAATGATACCCAACATGTCATGCTTCAAAATTGCGTCCGCTCGCGGAATGGCGACAAACTTTTCAACTTAAAAATCTCCATTGGCGATGTTTAAAAAATTCTACAGGTTAGTAGTTTTGAGTGACAGATCAGATCTAGTGCTAAAATTATTACTCTCGCTCTAACAATCGCGGTGATACCTCATATGTGTGGTTTGAACTTACGTGTGGTTTGAACGTGGGACTTACGTATGCGTTCACTTCTGCACGCAAGCTCGCGGGTACGGGGTGCTTTACATTTTTTTTAATTATATATTTTACTTTTGATACTGTTCTTTTTAAAAAAACATTTTTTAATCACTTTTATTCCTGTAAGAAGAAATGTAAACATTCCTTGTAATAGAAAAAAAGCATGACAGGACCTCTTAAATATGAGATTTTGGGTCAAAAAGACCTCAGATCTCATATTTACAGTAAAATGCAAAAAAAAAAAAAATTATTTGAAAAAAATGACGGTCAACAAAAAAAAATGGGCCCTTTAAGAGCATTGGGTGGAAGTGACTTGTGACGTAGCTTCCGCCCCTTCATTTTATGGAGCCAAGTGAACTGCTTCAGCCGCTCACTCGGCTCAGGGACACTGGGGGGAGAGGAACCGATCATCTCTGCTGCTGCCGGCGGGTCCGGTAAGCAGCGGAGATGAACGGAAACTGGCGGGAGGGGGGGGCACCTCTCCTGCCGCTGATAAAAGGGATCTTGTGGCGAATCCGCCACTGAGACCACTTTTATCTTGTGCAGAATTGTGTTCTGAAAAAAAGGATACCGGAGTTATGGTAGCTATTTGCTACCATAGCAATGGCATTCCACTTCAAACGTCTGCCATAATATGACGGCGGGCGGTCTTGAAGTGGTTCAGAGATTGACTTGATGAGAATTTAGGGAAGTGCTTTATTAAGCACTCAGTGTCTTATTCAGGGGATAGACTGAAAAGAAAGACTCCACCTTGCGTCCATGCATTGATTACAGGGAATAAAATCACTATTAAAAACTGTTAACCACTCTCCTTAATTGCTGAAATGTTGGAAAGATTCAGCTCTGCCAAAGTATTTACTAAACTAGATTTAAGGAGGGCATGTAACCTTGCCCGAATTCATCAAGGAGACAAATGGAACACTGCTTTTAGAACCAGATATAGACATTTTGAATCTTTGGTCATGCCTTTTGGCCTTTGCAATGCTCCCACAACTTTTCAATTTCATCAATGCGGGATCTGTTGGACCAGTTTGGTATCACATACTTGAATGGTATTCTTATGTTTTCTGACAATCTGGACGAGCATTGCAGGCATATTTCTACTGTCTTCAAAAGTATTATCTTTACATCAAAATGGAGAAATGTGACTTTGAACAAACCCAGATCCAGTAAGATACATCATTTCTTATGAGTATGGATTCTGATAAGATCAAAGAATTGGTGGATTGGCCTGCCCATAGAAACATTAAGAAAATACAATTTGTTGAATTTGACAACTTCTATGGAAAATTCATAAGGAAACTCTACTTATGAAGCACCAATAGAGCACCAATTAAGACTCTTTTTACTTTTGCACCAATAATGGTACATCCTGATTCTGAACCTTTTATCATGGAAGAGGTTGCTTCAGATACAGCTCTGGGAGCTATCCTTTCTCAGCAAAGAAGAGAAAAGATGCAGCTTCATCCTTGTGCGTATCCTTAGTTGAAAAGAATTATGACATTGGAAATAAGGAGTTGCTGGCAATCAAAAAAGTTTTTTCTTCCAAATGGAGGCATCTGCTAGAAGGGGTTAATCCTCCTGTAACTATTCTCACAGCTCATAAACATTTAGAATTTATTCTTTCTACCAAGAGATTATTTTCTAGACAAGCACGTTGGTCGCTGATCTTACCCAAGTTCAATTTTATTACCTTGCATTGACCTGGATCAAGGAATGGTAAAGCTGATGCTTTATCGCGGATGTTGTCTGGGTTTCTCCAGAAAATAATAACCAACAACCAAAACAGCAACTCGATCCCGCCTCAAAATAACTTCATAAGGGCCACAAGTTCTAAGTCATTCTTGAATCTTCTCAAAGAGGGGTATATTAGTGACCCACTTCTTAATCATCCTCCTAAGGACATTGAACTTGGTTATAAGAGTGATTTTTGGATTCAAGGGCATCCTCTCTATGTACCTGAATTTGATGGTGTTGAAACCCTCAGGTTGGTTTATGGCTCCAAACTTGATGAGCATTTTGGGGTTTCTAAGACAGGAGAACTTTTATCACATTCCTTTTGGTAGCCTGGTTACAAGAAAGATGTTAAAAGCTATGTGGCCTTGTGAATGACCTGTGCATGCAATATGACATTATTTGTTAAAAACATAAGTATGGAAAGTATTGCACCCACACACATTGCCTATAGCTCAGTTGTTCATACCTCTGTATGGGCTGTTATTGTAGAGGTGTAGGCAGTGTGAATGAGCTATGGGTGTACTGATCAGCGTTCCCGCAATTAATTGAGTACAAGTATGCCTTCCATGATGCTTATGATGATGGTACTTGTAGTTTAAAACAACATTTAATGACCAAATATGACACTTAATGAGAAAAAATAAAAGCACAATAGAATGTTTTGGACATAGATATTTTTTTTAAATGTAACTCTGTTAATAGAAAATACTGGTATAAAACATGCTTGTGAATTGAGGCCTTTGTATTGTAAGAGCTTCCAGTTACATGCAGTCTTTGTCTTTTGTTTTGTATTTAGCTTCTGTTTCCTGTGCAGTTATATCTTTCACTGTTTGTTTTAAAAGTATTATAGTATTCCTCCTTTTTTTTAATTACAAAACTTGCTCTTTGATTCTTGATTCTTAAAGGTATAGACTGTCAGCAGCAAGTATGTACAGATTCCCTCTTTTGGAAGTGGGCACTTTAATCTAAAACTTTCTGTTCTCTTTTTATAGCATATCAGAATATAATAAAGTGCTCCTTTACGTACCTTTCACGTACTTTGTGGCAGAGCCTGACATGTAGAGGGAGGCCTCTCGTATAGCTCCGGCTGAGGGATTACTGATGTTGCGACAGCAGCTAGTTGCAGGTGCAGGAAGACTGGCAGCACATGGCAGGTGAATAACCAGCGGAAACCAGGCAGTTTGCAGGGCAGGACAGATGGATAACTGGATTCAAGATCAGACAAGCCAGGTCAGCAACGAATGGTCAGGTACAGGCATAGATGGCAGACAGAGAATGATCAGGATACAGGCAGAGGTCGGCAACACTTAGAGCAGGCAGATGAGCAGAAGGCAGAGCAGGATCCAGAAACAAGCCAAGGTCAGGGGAGGTAGTGTTCAAGCAAGGTCAGGGCAAGCCAAGTCAACCACAGAAGTCAAACACAGTAACAGATACAGGAACACAAGTAATAGTTGTAGATCAGACAGCACTGGCTAGTACAGCTTTTGCAGTTTAAATAGTCTAATTGGCGGCAATGTTAGTAGCGGGTGCCCATGTATGCGTATATGTGCGTGCATATGTGCATGTTTATGCACAGCAAGGCGAGCACCCATAGATCTGTGCCTACACATATATATGTGCCTAGAGACTTCACTTGCACTATAGCTGGTTCTTCCCTGACATTACCAATCTACTCAGTTTAAATTTTCTTGCGAAAAGGCACCTAATAATGAGGTGTTGTCCAATAAATATTTTGGAAAGTTGGGAGAGTCACCTAATCCTGAAACAGAAATTTCACAAGAATTTTTATTTACAGATCAAAGAGACCTTAAATAAGGTACCTTTATGGTACAAAGCTTATAAATTCAAAGATTTTGTTTTGTCTCTGCACTTCAGTGACTGTGTCTTCCCCAAGACATATTGCTTACATTTTGTTGGTGTATCATGGTAATGAAATTATTAAAGTGAATTTTCCACGTTTGCAACTAAATTGGTATAACACCTACTTCACATTTGTTACATATCCCCATTCACATAGCATAGCATAGCAAATATTTAAAAATCACAGTTGTACTTTTTTGGATGCTCTATTCTGGACCATCCAGCAAGGAAAACATCCTAGGTAGCGCTCAGTTTATGAGGGAGCTGTTTTTTATAATTATCCTTGTCTGTACTGTGCAGGCAGATTTTCATTATCAATTGTAAGTATACTGTATTTGGACACTGTGGGGTTGATTCACTAATACTGGAGAGTGCAAAATCTGGTGTAGCTGGACAAGGTAGCCAATCCGTTTCTAATTGTAACCTTAGCTTTTTCAAGTAAGCTTTGACAAAATAAACTGGAAGCTGATTAGTTTCTATGCAGAGCTGCGCCAGATTTTGCACTGTCCAGTTTTAGTAAATCAGCCATTGTCTGTCCTAACAAATGGTAAAATATGTAGAGGTTGTTCTTTTTGCATCATCTTAGATGGTCCTCCTTCCACTATTACTGAATTTGTCACCTGTGTGAATGCCAACAGGTGACAAATTCAGCAATAGTGGAAGGAGGAGCATCTAAGATGATGAGAATGTCATTAATGTATCTGCCAAAAAACACAATACCTTGAGCAAAGGGATTGCGGTGGTAAATATAATTAAACTCAAACAAGCCCATGGTCAGATTAGCATAATATGGGGCAAAACTTACCTCCATAGTTGTGCCTTTTGTTTGTAAGTAATGCTAACCACCAAAATGAAAATAATGGACATATGAATTTGCTGCTGTGATTTTGAAATATTTTTTGGAAATGATTTTAAAGTCTGTAACGCTAGGTCTGTGGTTTTCATAGATTTAGAAATGGGTTTTACAGACTTTAAAATCATTTCCAAAAAATATTTCAAAATCACAGCAGCAAATTCATATGTTTATTTGGGCAGCTGCCACCACCCCAGGTAGAACATCCCAAAAAGTCAATTTCACTGCACCCTTGATATAGATTATATAGAACAGAGCAAGGTACTTAAACAAAAATTCATGGAAAACCCATGTGAAGCTATTGATGAGGAATCCATGACTTATTTGGATGGTCTTACAAAAACTATAGCTCCTACATTTACTCCCAGTTTGGATATAACACCTATTTGGTTCATTAGCCAATTTCATTCTAAATGTAAATGTATGGAAAAGATACTTGTCAGACACTGGGGAATCTTCTTACAGGACCCAATATTAGGGCCTATCATACAAAAAAAACAAACACACTTACCTATTGCAGAGCCCGAAAAATATAAAGAGCCATATATCCCAAAGTAAACTTCGAATATAGACCAACACAGGCCCAGCGGTAGGCCATTTAAAAAAAATCTGTTTGGTATGTTCCAGTGCCGCAAATTGAAATGTCTCACATGCCATTTTGTACAACATGGTAAAAATTCTTTATGGTCAATAGAAACGTTTTTCTATATTTCTACAATAATAATTGTTCGACCCAATTTATTATATATATATTGTCTCACCTGCCCTTGTGGCTTGTCATACATAGGTCGGGCCATTAGAGTATTGAGAGCCGGATTTGCTGAGCATCACTGTGTGATAGAACAAGGTGGTCCTTACTATAGCATTCCAAGACATTTCAAAGAAATACATGGACAAAAGGGATGGGCCCCCGGTCCGAGTTGAACGCATGGTCGACTCGAATATCGGGGGGTTCGTCTGATCGGTGCATCCCGGACATTATGGGGCGTTCATGGGAACTTTGAGTGCCCCATAATGCATCCCAATGCCGGGGGAAATGCCGCCCGCGTGACCTGCATGCTTTGGCAAATCACAGAGCGCTCTGCTGTGAGAGATATGATTGGTAAAAGGCAGGGTGCCTTTAGCCAATCACTGCTCAGCAGCCTCAATCCACGCCCCACACTATATAAAGCCTAACCATAATGGTGGATAGAGAGTGAGCTTAGCTAGCGGCGTGCAGGCCCTTCAGGTCTGGTATGGATTTTAAGGGGAACCCTGCGCCAAAATTTAAAAAAATTATGTGAATAGGTATGGGGTTCATTGTAACCCTACCCGTTCACCAAAAAAGGAGTAATGTGGTACAAAAAACAAGAGGCAGTTTTTGACAAGTCCTTTATTGTGTAAAATAGCTCTTCTTTTTTCTTACTCCATCTTCTAGTGCCCCGGTCCTTCTTCTAGTCTTCTGCTTCTTCTTTCGGTCTTCTTCCTTCCTCTCTTTGTCTTCAATCTTCATCTTCTTCCTTCTTCTTTTACCACCCCCGCTCCCGCAGCTGTGCCATCCAGAGGCGTCTCCCAGAATGGGAGACATTTCTTTCATAAGAAGGACCGGGGCCACCCGGTGACGTAAATGGGTGATCTGCCCCCTTCTGACATCATTCATTGGGGGGTCGTGATATTATTAAAGGGGGCTTCCAGATCCCGATAAGCCCCCTGCCCGCAGACCTCCACAACCACCAGCAAGGGTTGTGGGGATGAGGCCCTTCTCCCCATCAACATGGGAACAAGGTTCTTTGGGGGACCTCAAAGCATCCTCCCCATGTTGAGGGCATGTGGCCTGGTATGGTTTGGAGGGGGGGCACTCGCTCGTCCCCACTCCCTCCTGCCATGCCAGGGCTGCATGCTCGGATAAGGGTCTGGTTTGTATTTGGGGGGGACCCCTACGCCATTTAAAAAAAAAAATCGGAGTGGGCTTCCCCTTAAAATCCATACCAGACCTGAGGGGCCTGGTATGGACTGGGGGTGGCGGCAACGCAATGCTTTTTCAGTGATTTTATCTATATTGCCGGGAGCCGGCAATACATTACAGCTGCGAGTGGTTTTAAATGACAATTTTTCCTGTACAAATGTAATTTTTCTCTGGCTATGTTCTAAACATTACAGAGGTACGCCCTTTTATAGGCAGACTAAGGGGACCCCCCGGGCACGATATTTAAAGGAATATTTCATTTTTATTGTTTCACTATAAGCATTATTAAAATCACTGCTCCTGAAAAAACGATCGATTTAAAAGCTTTTTTTGCATTGTTCCATGTCCCCTAGAGTAGGACACGGGTCCCCATACACTTTTTAGAGCAATAACTTGCATATAAGCCTTTAAAATTAGCACTTTAGATTTTTCATGTTCGAGTCCCATTGATATTAACGGTGTTTGCACAAACTTTTTGCCTGTTCGCAAGTTCTAGTGCGAACCAAACCAGGGGTGTTCAGCCCATCCCTAATGGACAATTTACTACATGGCTACAAGTTTGGATTATTGAGAACATACCAAAAGATTACTCAAAGGCTGAACGTTTTAAAAAGCTCTGCGAGTGTGTTTTATAATTGGGTGTTTATTTCAGAATGTATGATTTTATGTTACGCTATTTTCTATTCACCTTTCATACTTCTCTATACATTATCAATATATATTTTTGGATTTTTATTCAAAAAAGAAAACATCATTGTTATATTGGATCAGTATCAGTTTTTCGCAGCAGCATGGTAAAGCTGTTTTTAATAATGCACAGTTTTATTCTTTTCTTTCATTTTTAATTTAGCTATATATTTTATTTGTGAACCATCATCCTGTTATGCCCAGTAGCTACCTTCTTTTACAATTTGTCTGCCTAATCTAAATAATTGTCCCATATCAATCACCCATTCATGATCCTATTCTTAGTTTGTACTAGATTAGATTGCTCTCACTGATCCTGCCCCAGTTCCCTTCAATTACACCTCATGACTAGAGTTGAGCGAACCTCTGGAAGTTCGGGTTCTGCTGGTCCGTCCGAACTTCGGGACAAAGTCCGGGTCCGGGTCCGGACGGAACCCGAACGATCGCACGGCAGGCCTGGGCCTGGGCCTGAAACAGGGCTTCAAGCCTGCCTGGTCGTCTTGGGCTTGAAGGTCTCCAAGCGAGTTGAGATCAGTACTCCACATTAACTTCCCTTGACCCCGTCCTAGTCACTCTCGTTAGATTAGATCATGTTTGATTCTTATCCTAGTACTTACCCACTAACTATACCCTGTTAATAAATCTAATCCGTCTGTTTAACATTTTCTTCCATCGATGACCCGTATTGTCCTACTACCAAGTGTTTATTTTATATATCGATTTAATTTTTACTTTCTTTTCTTATTTTGACACGTA
>BLSH010422102.1:69392-92482 GCA_018402905.1 Glandirana rugosa
CTTGCTGAAGCTTTTTCCTTATCCCCTGGTATTTATGGGGGGGGGTGAAAGAGACCCACAGACTGGTGCTGGGGGGAGAGAGACCCACAGTGCTGAGTAAAACGGCAGCCATAGCTTTATTTCTTCTCCCTGAGGACACACAATACCTAAAGCAGAGCGTCCTGCTCCTCACTTCACTGAGGAGACTTTTACTTTCACTTTCTATGTCTCCTTCTACTAGTAAAAAAAACCCAAAAAAAAAAAACCCCAGAAATGAATTCTCATCATCCGTAAACGCGGCCACTTTTGCGCAAACCAATCAATAAACGCCGATTGTGATTTTTTTCATCACAAATATGAGGAATTATATAAATCGGCCAAAAAGGTGAAAAAAAATGTTTTTTTATATATTTTTTTGGATTTGAATTTTAGCAAAAAGTAAGAAATTTGGGTTTTTTTGCAAAATGGTCGCTCTTCTTTTGTTTATAGCGGTGATAAGAAATGACGCAGAGGCGATCAAATACCACCAAAAGAAAGCTCTATTTGTGGGAAAAAAAGGACGCAAATTTTGTTTGGGTACAACGTTGCACGACCGCGCAATTGTCAGTTAAAGCGACGCAGCGCCGAATCGCAAAAAGTGCTCTGGTCCTAAAGTGCAAAATTCTTCCGGGGCTGAAGTGGTTAAACTTCTCCACAACTTTATCCCCGACCTGTTTGCTGTGTTCCTTGGCCTTCATGGTGCTATCTGTGTTCACTGAGGTTCTCTAACAAACCCCTGAGGGCTTCACGGAACAGCTGTATTTATACTGAGATTAAATTACACACAGGCAAAGGCAAATGGTTCCACTAGATTTTAGTTAGGGGTATCAGAGTAAAAGGGGCTGAATACAAATGCATGCCACACTTTTCAGATATTTGTTTGTAAAAAAATGTTCAAAAACATTATCATTTTCCTTCCACTTCACAATTATGTGCCACTTTGTGTTGGTCTATCGCATAAAATCCCAATAAAATACATTCACGTTTTTTGGTTGTAACATGACAAAAAGTTGAAAATTGCAAGGGGTATGAATATTTTTTCAAGGCACTGTATTACACAATACCATTCAGTGTATGGATCATTGATCCCAGTTTCTTGGATTCGATCTTTAAGCCAGTTTTTAATTCATTTGCATGATGTTTTTACTGTGGATTTTGCCTGTGTAGGGAAAGGCGAAGGCTCTAAGCTGTGTTTTTTGCTATCTTTCACACTTAATTTGTGTGTTTTTTTTGTTAAACCTTTGGTCTTTCCAGGGTAATTTAATTATTATTTGAAGTTACCTTAATTACGCAATGTTATTCTTCGTATTCATTATTGTTAGCCACTACAATCTTTATAAAGTGATGCAGTTTAAGGCTCAGATTTATGTCACATGTTGTGCTGGTTGCTTGCATAAAAGCTGAATACAGCGGCAATTAAATATGAGCTTTACTCTATGTTTGCATTGTGTATTACTTGCTGCTGAGGCTTTAATGAACTGCACAACATTAATCCCTTACTTTTGAGTGTATCTGAGAGTGCTTACAATTTTGACTAACAGACTATTATTTATGGAGGATGTGAATTATATATACAGTTATGTAATGGTTTAAACAAAAAGAATATAATTACATTTAATAAAATGTTAATAGATAAAATGTTAGTAGCAGTTCTCTAACACAGTCATATTGTTCTTACATGAATCTAATATTTTAATTCACACAGCTAATAGGTGGCATTCATTGAATTAGAGTAAGAACAATTTATATAAATATGTGTTTTGTTTTAATGAAAGCTTAAATCAAATTAATAAGATTATTTCTGCTTGTAATGTGCTTAAATGTGATGTATTGGTAATTTATGTTGCAACTGATTAGTCTTTTTCTATTTTTAAAATGAAAGTCTTTTTTTAATATATATATATATATATATATATATGAGCCAGCTCTAATGCAAAGTTATGGTTGAATACATTATACATACTGTTATGAAACACAAGGTAAGTTGTATTCTCAATGTCGTAAATAGGGGTGTGTGTTTTTGTTTTTCATTATCGCAAAAAGATTTTAACGGTAATCTGGCCAAACCCCAGGCTCATAATTGTAAAGATTGTGCAAGACTTTCTAATTAATAATCAGTGAAATGGATGTTGCCGTTTTTTTTTTTAAGAGAAAATCAGGTTGGGGGGTAGAGCCTATATTACACAGAATTTATGGAGAGCTAAGTATGACTTAAATTTGTGGACTATGGGAATGCACTGTTTATATAAAAAAGAGCTAAGAAGTAGGACTTTACTCAGTCAACTTTTTATTTAACCACTTGCCGACCAGCCGCCGTCATTTTACTGCGGCAGATCGGGTTGTTCCCGTGAATCACCGGCATTGTACGTCGGTCGCGGAAATGTGGTTTGTGTGCGCACGAGCGCTGCTGGAGGCATGCGCCCACTGGCCAGTGGGGGAGCCAATCACCGCGTGGGGTGGACTCGATGTCTGCCGGCCACCTGCGATCGCTCCAGAGAGAGCCGGAATGGGGATCGACCAGTGTAAGCAAAGCAGATCCCCGTTCTGACAGGGGAGTAGAGTGAGATCGTCTGTTCCTAGTGATTAGGAACAGCAATCTCTCTCCTCCTCCAGTCAGCACAGCCCCCATACAGTTAGAAACACCTCCCAGGGAACACATTCAACCCCTTGATCACCACTAGTGTTAACCCCTTCCCTACCAGTGTCATTAAACAGTAATCAGTACATTTGTATAGCACTGATCGCTGTATAAATGTCACTGGTCCCAAAAAAGTGTCAAAAGTGTCCGATCTGTACACCGCAATTTTGCAGTCCAGCTAAAAATCGCAGATCGTCGCCATTATTAGTAAAAAAAAATAATAAAAATGCCATAAATCTATCCCCTATTTTGTAAACGCTATAACTTTTGCTCAAACCAATCAATATACGTTTATTGCAATTTTTTTACCAAAAATATGTAGAAGAATACATATCGGCCTAAACTGAGGAAGAAATGTGTTATTTTACATTTTTTTGGGGGGGATATTTATTATAGCAAAGAGTAAAAAATATTGTTTTTTTTTCTTCAAAACTACTTCCCTTTTTTTGTCTATAGCGCAAAAAATAAAACGGCAGAGGTGATCAAATACCACCAAAAGAAAGCTCTATTTGTGGGAAAAAAAGGACATACATTTTGTTTGGGTACAACTTCACACGGCCGTGCAATTTTCAGTTAAAGCGACGTAGTTCCGTATCGCAAAAAATGGGGGGGAAATCCTTCCAGTCCTTAAGTGGTTAATATAATGTAGCTGTTTATTAATGCACAATTAGGTATGCATGTTAAAACTACCTGATCGGGTAAGGTCTATTTATAAAGGGCACACCACTGATTTGTTGTATTTTTTTTGCCACGTACAGTAATGGTACTTTCACACTGGGGCGGGCAGGCGGTAGCGGTAAATCCCCGCTAGTTTCAGCGGGGATTTACCGCTGTTATAGCGGCGCTGCGTTGCCGCTATGTAGACGGGAGCGTGGCACTTTTAACCCCCCACAAGGGGTTAAAACAGGGTTGAAAGTGCCGGGGCGCCGCGCCACCGAGTCGGTGTGCAGCCTCTTCAGAAGCAATGCCCATTGTTTTCAGTGGGCAGGGGCGGTGGAGGAGGGGTGTATCACCGCTCAGTGCACCGCCCCAAAGATGCTGCTTGTGGGACTTTTTGTACTGTCCCGCAAGCGCACCGCCCCAGTGTGAAAGCACTCCGGCTTTCACATTGGGGTGGAATGGGGGGGATTTTTGAGGCGCTTTACAGGTGCTATTTTTAGCTAAATAGCACCTGTAAAGCGCCTCAGTGTGAAAGTAGCCTTATAGTTCTACATCTCTGGAGTTTAAAGGTTTCTCTTTCTATACTTTGCAGCCATGAGGGAGGGATGTATGACATTACATCAAATGGCCAAAGTAGCTTCTTCAGTGTTCTCATGATTGTCTGCTATTTGAGAGGAGAGACTTGTGAGCAGTTGAGATGCTGTTGCTTGCTTTCCACTGTATTGGTGGCTGATATCAGTCCTGTTGTAAGGCAGGCCAAATGAGTTCCTTAGTTGACTACAAAATCATAGCAGTACAGCTGTCCTAGAGAAAAATGCCGCTTTCGAAGCAATAGCATGATAATCTGATTGTTAGTACACAGCTTTCTAGAGCCAATCACAAGAGTTCATCTGATTTTTGCAATCATACCAGATCGTATGATTTTAATGTAATCAGTACAGTATTCGCCCGTAAAAAGTCAGAAGAGCAAGACCACGCATGCAAGACATCGCAGATGTCTGCCAGCCACCTGCGATCATTCCCCTCAGTGACAGAACGGGGATCTGCCTGACAGGGGAGATCGCACAGATCCTGTCTTTCTGCTATGCAGAACGACAAATCTGTGTGTTTCCACCAGTCACACAGCCCCCCATACAGTTAGAAACACCTCACAGGGAACGCGGTTAACCCCTTGATCGTCCCTGATGTTAACCCCTTCCCTACCAGTGCCATTAGTACAATAACAGTGCATATTTTTAGCACTGATTGCTGTAATAATGCAACTGGTTCCCAAAAAAGTGTCAAAAATGTCAGTTAGGTGTCCGATCTGTCCGCCGCAATGTTGCAGTCCTGCTAAAAATCACTGATTGCAATCATTACTAGTAAAAACCAAAAAAAATGCCATAAATCTATCGCCTATTTTGTAGACGCGATAAATTTTGCGCAAACCAATCAATATACGCTTATTGCAATTTTTTACCAAAGATATGTAGAAGAATATATATCGGCCTAAACTGATGAATAAATTTGTTTTTACATTTTTTTTGGAAATGTTTTTGAAAATAGCCGAAAGTAAATTTTTTTTTTTTCAAAATTGTTGCTTTTTTTTGTTTATAGAGAAAAAAATAAAAACCGCAGAGGTGATCAAATACCACCAAAAGAAAGCTCTATTCATGGGGAAAAAAAGGACATCAATTTTGTTTGGGTACAACGTCGCACGACCGCACAATTGTCAGTTAGATCGACACAGTGCCGTATCTCAAAAAATGGCCTGGTCATTAAGGGGGAAATCCTTCCAGTCCTTAAGTGGTTAATAAAATGCATCTGACCGCTCTTAGCAAGGGGGTCAAAAGAGTTCCGGTAAGCACAATAGGAGCTTTTGTGTGGGTGACACCTTGGCTTTCTTAGGATCTTCATCTTTAAGCTCAGCTTGCGGGACTGTCAGCTTTATTTAACCAAACGGATCCTGGAAATCTCTGGACTTTCATTTTCCCCTTAGTAGGAGGCACAATTTTTTTACTTATTCATTTATCACACCATGTTTGACCGTCAGTTTTTGTTATTTTAGTGCTGCACTGTTTATATATTGTTTGTTAATGTCAAGTATCAGGGAATAGTGTACAGCAGCTTTCAGCAATTTACACCTGAGTGCAGATTTCCTCTTTCTATATGCAATTCTGGCATAATGATAAATATCTTTGCTGATATCAAAGCAATGTAATTTATTAACAAAGCTATTTGATTATGGGGTGTAATGTATGGGGGTTGTTTAGCTCAAGTGTAGTACTCACCAGTGAGTACAGGTTATGCCAGATAAAAAGAACGAAAGTCCAACAGAACAGTTTCTCTCACAGGTTTTTCCACCATCAACACAAAATAAAGTAATATTCAGCCTCCTGGCTTCCTTTAGCAGCACCCCTGCTCAGGC
The DNA here is from genome assembly GCA_018402905.1 of Glandirana rugosa. Taxonomy (NCBI): domain Eukaryota; kingdom Metazoa; phylum Chordata; class Amphibia; order Anura; family Ranidae; genus Glandirana; species Glandirana rugosa. The sequence goes on from BLSH010422102.1 coordinate 75,116, forward strand.
CTTGTGCTCCAGTCCTCCTGACTATCTAACACAGCATCCCTGTGTTCATGTACAAATGCTGTACCTATGTCATCTCTCCTTCTGGCAGCTTCCTGATGCTCCGGCCCCCAGGCTTGGACCCTCTGTCCGTTCTATCACAGACTGCACCATGCAGACATGCACACTTCTGGCTGCTCCCTTGACACCCCATGGACCCATTGGGAGGGTAGAGGCCCAATCTATCATCAGGTCCCAGACTATAAAAGATGTGAACACATGTGCCATTAGTGTGCCGGATGCCTGCAAAACCTGGCCCCAGCATTGGAGATTTCTCCCTCCCAAATCTCTATGAATTCTTCAGGCTTCAGGCTAGGGTTGCCACCTCATCCCTTTAAACCTGAACATATATGAATTACACAGGTTCTGAGGCTAATTTAATGCAGATAAGGCACCATGTGAGTTTAATTACCACCTTAACTAGCCACAGAATCTGTGTAATTAACATGTGTTCGGTTTTAAAGGGATGAGGTGGCAACCCTACTTCAGGTCCCAAAATGGATTTTAGCAACCACAGAAGAAACTGAAAAGTTTCCTCTGAATGAAATAAGCATCCTGGAGTCCCTCAACCTGTCTAGTTGAGAATCCTGAGTGACCTAAAACTCTTTTAACATTGTGGCAGGGCCCTGCGCTGTCCCAGATGTTAGATATTAAAAAAAGAATAACCCTTAGCCTAGTGATGGCGAACCCGCGGCACGCCTGCCAACACACAGAGCCCTCTCCATGGGCACGTTAGGAAGAAAAGAGAACATCAAATACTGACCAAGTGGATTCCTTAATGCCGCACCGCACCCCCCCAAACTACATCTCCCACAGGTTCCCTAGGCAGGGCCAGCGGTAACGAGTCAGAGGTGGGCGTGACCTCTGGGGCCAGGGGTGACGTGCGGGCGGAATCAAGGGGCCTTGAAAAAGTCACATGTGCTAGTGACGAAACGTACGTCGGGGAAGAACTGGTGACGTCATGACCGCCCTGCGGACAGCGTGCGACCAAGCAGGGAGCTGGCAGCTGATTACCCAGGGAATTGTAGCCTATTGTTTTATGGTGAATTGCCCGAGTGCACCGGAGTTAGTGCACTGGAAAATGTGAGTGTTTTTAATCTTTTTAATAAATAGAAATATTTTAAAAGGGATTCAGCACTATGTCGTTTCCTCTCTTCTATACATATCACCTTGATCCATATGTGGAGTCTGATACAGTGTATGCCTGAGGAGGATTTAACCCCATAGGGGAAAGTGCGACTTGGCATCTGCCTTAAATGTTGACAGCTCACACCAAGCACACTTTTTTCTTTGAACTATTTGCACAAAGAAGTAATACAATTTATTGCAACGCATGAACTTTTTCAAGGACTTTCTAGTATCAACAGCGATTTTTCAATTTTTAACTTATCAAAGATTAAGATTGATTGCACATGCGTTTTATATTAATGCACTGAGTTTTATGTACTTTCACACTTGGATGGTCCATTTTGGACGCATGAACTGTTTAAAGGACTTTCTATTATCAACAGTGATTTTACAATTTTTCACTTATCAAAGATTATAAGATTGATTGTCACATGCGTTTTATATTAATGTTTTATGCACTTCTGCACTTTAGCCACAGGGTGGCAATATTTTATGTGTAATTTTCTATTGCGCTGCACCAACTTATGATTTATTATTTGCTGGAGTATTGGGGATACTTATTTAGGTGTCAGGCAGCATCTGATTGTGATTACAGCATATTAGCGCTGTATTTTCAGATTTTATTTATACTCCACAGTACACTGCGCTCTGCAGTACACTGTGCTATATACTCTGCAGTACACTGTGCTATATACACTGCCCTACACTGTACTATATACTCTGCATATAACCATATACCACAAGCAGTCTTCATATAAATGTTATTTTAAACGTATTTGTACTTGTAGAACTAGGCCAGAGAGTAGACAGAGTGTTTTGTTTTAATTTGAAATGTACCTTGGTGTCCTTCACTAAAGTCTGTATTTTGGAAAATGTCCGCAACAGCCTTGGTCTGTGCCTATTCCTGCACTGACCGGTCTATACCTTTTTCATAGCACCACTCGGCACTTTGAAAAAAATAAGTTGGTTTTGTGTTGCAGTTTTTGGCGCTCGGGCTCAAAAAGGTTCGCCATCACTGCCTTAGCTTAATGCCTACCTTAGCCCTAGTGCTAACTAGAGATGGGCGAATACCCCCAGGTTTGGTTCGCACAAGAACTTTCGAACATCACAAAAGTTCAGACCCGAGCTGCGAACCCTATTAAAGTCTATGGACCCGAACTTGAAAATCAAAAGTCCCCATTTTGAAGGCTTATATATAAGTTATTGCCCATAAAAATGGTATGGGGGCCTGGGTACTACCCTGGGGATATGTACCAATGCAAAAAAAAAAAACTTTCGAAAAGATCATTTTTAAAGCAGCAGTGAGTTTATTGATGCTTAAAGTAAAACAATAAAAATTAAAAAATCTTTTAAATATAGTGCCTGGGGGGTCCCCTTAGTCTGCCTGTAAAGTGACACATCTGTACCATGTATAGAACCTGCTGCAGCAAAACTGATATTTATAAAGAACAATATGACATTTAAATTGATTTTCCATGCAAGCTTTCTTTATTTGGATAAGCTGGAATTTAGACGCTGGGCGTGTGGGTGGCAGGCAGGGAGTGTATTTTTTTTCTGATGCAGCAGCTGGGTCAGAGAAATGTGCCTGCTATACTCTACAGCTGGTTATGTGCTGCTGGCAGACATGTTGCAAGGACCTGTGACATCCTTTGCTATACCATTATCCCTGTCAGTGGAGGCTGCTGAGAGTTCATGAGATATAGCGGGGGTAGACATGAAAGGCGAGGAGTGTGGAGGAGAGGAATTGTGTCCCTTTTGTGTGGCTTTTAGGTGCTCTTGCCAATGGGCTGAGTGGTTGGAGGTTAAATGCCCTGTCAAGCATGTGGCACCCAAATGACTGGTGTTTTTGCCATGCTTGATCTGCATGTGGCAGAGATTGCAAAGGCAATAGGCTTGTGCAATTCGTTTCGTTCCGAATTTCGTTTTTACCGAATTTTGCAAAATTTGGCAATTCGGACGAATTCCGAATTTTCAATTTCTGAATTTTTCCGAATTTTAGTTTTTCCGAATCGCGGTAATTCGGCAATTTCGGTAATTCGGAAATTTGCAGTAATTCGGCAATTGCGGTAATTCGGAAATTTGGCAATTGGAACAGCCGAATATCCGAAATTCGGAAATTCAGAAATTCGGAAATCCGAAAATTGGAAAAAACTAAGAATATTTGAAATAACTAACTAATAACTATTAAATTATAGGTATTGGAATTTCTTTGAAAGTTTGGCTGTTAATGAACTTAGATATGAAATTTAGCACTAATAGTCATACTTTCAAGAAAATTTCAATACCTATATTTAATAGTTATTAATTATTATTTCAAATATTCTTTCTTATTTCCGAATTTCGGAAATTCGGAAATAAGGAAGAACATTTGAAATAATAAGTCATTAATTTATTATTTTAACTTATTATACATTATAATAAGCTATTATTATTTCAAATGTTTTTCCTTTTTTCCAACTTTTGCAGTGTGTGACTGTACATATACATACATACATAGAGTATGCATGTAGAGTCACACACTGCAAAACTTTGTGTGTTTGGCTTTATGTGTTTAGACTGCAAAAGTCGGAAATAAGGAAGAACATTTGAAATAATAATAGCTTATTATAATTTAAAATACGTTAAAATAATAAAGTAATAACTTATTATTTCAAATGTTCTTCCTTATTTCCGAATTTCGGAAATTCTGGAAATAAGAAAGAACATTTGAAATAATAATAATAGCTTATTATTATTTATAAGTTAAAATAATACATTTTAACTTAATACATTAATAACTTATTATTTCAAATGATCTTCCTTATTTTCGAAATTTGGAAATTTGGAAATAAGAAAAACATTTGAAATAATAGTAAATACCTATTAAATTATAGGCATTGGAATTTTCTTGAAAATATGGCTATTAGTGATAAATTTCATATTTCAGTTGACTAACAGCCAAACTTTCAAGGAAATTTCAATACCTATAATTTAATAGTTATTTATTATTATTTCAAACGTTCTTTCTTATTTCCGAATTTCGGAAATAAGGAAGAACATTTAAAATAATAATAGTTTATAAATAAATTATTTTAAATTATAAATTATATGAAGCTATTATTATTTCAAATGTTCTTCCTTATTTCCGACTTTTGCAGGGTGTGACTGTATATATGCATACTGTATGTATGTGTGTGTGTGCATACTGGGTGTGTATATACTGTGCTTATATTGTATGTAAACACACAGTATACATACAATATACATACAATATACACACAGTATATACACACCCAGTATGCACACACACACACACACACATACATACAGTATGCATATAAACAGTCACACACTGCAAAAGTCGGAAATAAGGAAAAACATTTGAAATAATAAGTTATTAATTTATTATTTTACTTATTATAAATTATAATAAGCTATTATTATTTCAAATGTTTTTCCTTATTTCCGACTTTTGCAGTGTGTGACTCTACATGCATATTGTATGTATGTATGTATATGTACAGTCACACACTGCAAAAGTCGGAAATAAGGAATAACATTTGAAATAATAATAGCTTATTATAATTCATAATACGTTAAAATAATACATTAATAACTTATTATTTCAAATGATCTTCCTTATTTCCGAAATTCGGAAAGTCGGAAATAAGAAAAACTTTTGAAATAATAATAAATACCTATTAAATTATAGGTATTGGAATTTTCTTGAAAATATGGCTATTAGTGATAAATTTCATATTTCAGTTCACTAACAGCCAAACTTTCAAGGAAATTTCAATACCTATAATTTAATAGTTATTTATTATTATTTCAAACGTTCTTTCTTATTTCTGAATTTTGGAAATAAGTTAGAACATTTGAAATAATAAGTTATTCATTTATTATTTTAACTTATTATGAATTATAATAAGCTATTATTATTTCAAATGTTCTTCCTTATTTCTGAATTTCCGAATTTCGGAAATACGGAAGAACATTTGAAATAATAAGTTATTGATTTATTATTTTAAATTATAAATGATAATAAGCTATTATTATTTTAAATGTTTTCCTTATTTTCGACTTTTGCAGTGTGTGACTGTATATATGCATACTGTTTGTATGTGTGTGCATACTGGGTGTGTATATACTGTGTGTATATTGGATGTATATTGTATGTATACTGTGTGTTTACATAAAATATAAACACAGTATACACACACCCAGTATGCACACACACATACATACAGTACATACAGTAATAATAGCTTATTATCATTTATAATTTAAAATAATTTATTTATAAACTATTATTATTTCAAATGTTCTTCCATATTTCCGAAATTCGGAAATTTGGAAATAAGAAAGAACATTTGACATAATAATAGCTAATTATAATCTATAATAAGTTAAAATAATAAATTAATAACTTATTATTTCAAATGTTCTTCCTTATTTCCGAAATTCGGAAATCAGAAAGAACGTTTGAAATAATAATAAATAACTATTAAATTATAGGTATTGAAATTTCCTTGAAAGTTTGGTTGTTAGTCAACTGAAATATGAAATTTATCACTAATAGCCATTTTTTTCAAGAAAATTCCAATACCTATAATTTAATAGGTATTTATTATTATTTCAAATGTTTTTCTTATTTCCGAATTTCGGAAATAAGGTAGATCATTTGAAATAATAAGTTATTAATGTATTATTTTAACCTATTATAAATAATAATAAGCTATTATTATTATTTCAAATGTTCGTTCTTATTTCCAGAATTTCGGAAATAAGGAAGAACATTTGAAATAATAAGTTATTAATTTATTATTTTTACCTATTATAAATTATAATAAGCTATTATTATTTCAAATGTTTTTCCTTATTTCCAACTTTTGCAGTGTGTGACTCTACATGCATACTCTATGTATGTATGTATATGTACAGTCACACACTGCAAAAGTCGGAAATAAGGAAGAACATTTGAAATAATAATAACTTATTATAATTCATAATAAGTTAAAATAATACATTAATAACTTATTATTTCAAATGATCTTCCTTATTTCCGAAATTCGGAAATTCGGTAATAAGAAAAACATTTGAAATAATAATAAATACCTATTAAATTATAGGTATTGGAATTTTCTTGCAAATATGGCTATTAGTGATAAATTTCATATTTCAGTTCACTAACAGCCAAACTTTCAAGGAAATTTCAATACCTATAATTTAATAGTTATTTATTATTATTTCAAACGTTCTTTGTTATTTCTGAATTTCGGAAATAAGGAAGAACATTTGAAATAATAAGTTATTAATTTATTATTTTAACGTATAAATTATAATAAGCTATTATTATTTCAAATGTTCTTCCTTATTTCCAACTTTTGCAGTGTGTGACTGTATATATGCATACTGTATGTTTGTATGTATGTGTGTGTGTATACTGGGTGTGTATATACTGTGTGTATATTGGATGTATATTGTATGTATACTGTGTGTATACATTCAATATACATACAATATACACACAGTATTTACACACCCAGTATACACACACACACATACATACAAACATACAGTATGCATATATACAGTCACACACTGCAAAAGTTGGAAATAAGGAAGAACATTTGAAATAATAATAGCTTATTATAATTTATAATAGGTTGAAATAATAAATTAATATCTTATTATTTCAAATGTTCTTCCTTATTTCCGAAATTCTGGAAATAAGAAAGAACATATGAAATAATAATAGCTTATTATTATTTAAAATAAGTTAAAATAATACATTAATAATGTATTATTTCAAATGATCTTCCTTATTTCCGAAATTCGGAAAATAAGAAAAACATTTGAAATAATAATTAATAACTATTAAATTATAGGTATTGGAATTTTCTTGAAAATATGGCTATTAGTGATAAATTCCATATTTAGGTACACTAACAGCCAAACTTTCAAGGAAATTCCAATACCTATAATTTAATAGTTATTAGTTAGTTATTATTTCAAATGTTCTCGGTTATTTTCGAATTTTCGGATTTCCGAATTTCGGATTTTCGTCTGCTCCGATTGCCGAATTTCCGAATTACCGCAATTGCTGAATTACCGCGAATTTCCGAAATTGCCGAATTACCGCGAATTTCCGAATTACCGCAATTGCCGAATTACAGCGAATTTCCACAATTACCGAATTACCGCAAATTTATGAATTTCGGTTTTCCGAAATTTTTAATTTCCGAATTACAAATTTTTAAATTTCTGAATTCCGAATTTTTTGAATTTCCGAAAAACTAAAAAAAACAAATTTTTTTAGCCATGCACAAGTCTAAATGGCAAACCAATGCACTCCTGCGCTCAAGGGATCTCTAACCAAAGATGATAGTACAGCAGGGGCTCCTCATTCCATGCTAGCCACACTAAAATGATGGTAGATCGCACACACAGGTCTTGCTACACACATGGATACGCAAGTCTAAATGGCAACAGTGATATCGGCTGCACATGTGCTAAAAAAGCTATCGGAAGTGGGCTAGGAGATAACAGCTCCATAATCTGATGGAACAGGGTGGCTGCTCTCTACTCTACCATGATGACTGCCTCTGAAGGACATTCTGCCTCGTTGGGGTTGTGCCTCCTCCCCCCCTTTCCTTTTCTGCTCTATCTGGCACCTAAGTCCCATCAGTGACCTTAACATCATCATTCCCTCCATCCTCATTATCACTGGAGCCAACTTGGCAATACGATGTGGCTGGTGGAATTTGTTGTTTATCAGTGTTCTCCCCTCTCTGTAGGCTCATGTTACTCCCTTCCTCTACCTCAGAACCAACATGTCTGTGCATCCTCAAGAAGCAAGTGGCTGATGCTGTGTTCAAATAATTCAGCTGACTCCTTCATGCATGATGCTGGGGCTATGGCAGGAGTAGCTGTGGACAAGGAGGCAGAATAAGCCACTCTGTTAGCTGCAGTGGACTGCACACTAGTGTCAGCTTGGGTCATAGAGGATGATAAGGATGACTTAGTAAGCCAGTCCACCACCTACTCTGCATGCTGTGGCTGGATGGCATGGGCAACATCACTAAACAGAGACAAATTATTATTATTATTATACAGGATTTATATAGCGCCAACAGTTTGCAAATGTGCCCTGCCTGAGGACACAGACGCTGCTGGCCTCCTCATATTGGCATGGGAACGTTTGCCTCTCCTTGTAAGCCTCCCAGTCATGATGGGGGAAGGGCTTATTACCCAAATTTAATAGAAACTGGGAAATGTGAGATTGGATGCGCTTTATTGAATGAAAAGTGGTGCTTGGTGCACTTTAAATTGAGGACTGACACTGACAGAAATGTAAAAAACGATTAAAAATATAAAAAAGGGGCAACACCAGAGTTGCAGTCAGAAAAACTGCGGCTGACATTTAAAAAAACAAAATGGGGCAGGGGAAAAAAAAATACTACAATATACTCACACTTCACTAACACACTACACTATACTTACACTATACTGACACACTACACCAGTGTTTCTCAACTCCAGTCCTCAAGGCACATCAACAGGTCATGTTTTCAGGATTTCCCTCAGGTGAAATGGCTGTGGTAATTACGAAGGCAGTGAAACTGATCAAATCACCTGTGCAAACTCATGGAAATCCTGAAAACATGACTCGCTGGTGCGCCTTGTGGACTGGAGTTGAGAAACACTGCACTACACTATACTCACACTACACTGACACATTACACTATACTCAGACTATACTGGCACACTGTACTCACACTACATTATATTGACACACTATACTCACACTACACTAACACTCTATACTCAGAGTCACAATAAGTGAAAACACTAACTCGCTAGTAGCAAACTGAGCCCTTCTCTATCTATCTATACTCCAACACAATGCAAAAGCTTCCTGTGGGAAGGAACCTTTTATAGGGTGGGACTATGAGCACTGAGCTGTGATTAGACAAGGTTATCATCACTTTGTCCAATCAGGACTCTGACTGTGCTCTAAATGGCAAAGCCTTGCACCTGACCTGCTTCATCCAATTAGGGCCCTAGAATTCACTGTGCAGCGAACATCCTGCCGAGTGTCCCACAAATTTGGGTGTTCACCGAACAGGCGAACAGGCAATGTTTGGGCCAAGCAAAAGTTCCGAACTTTTGCTCGGCCTGAATCGTTCTCCCAACTCTAGTGCTAACCCTATCACTTTGTTTATTAATAAAGCCATGTGACCACTATGTCTGTTTTCATAGGGGTATCTCATGGCTTTGTTGCTAATAAGTCATGTGATCATGATGTGAATGCTGATAGTGGGATCACACAACTTTGTTGATAAACTAGGGCAGGGATATGCAATTAGCGGACCTCCAGGTGTTGCAGAACTACAAGTCCCATGAGGCATAGCAAGACTCTGACAGCCACAAGCATGACACCCAGAGGCAGATGCATGATGGAACTTGTAATTTTGCAACAGCTGGAGGTCCGCTAATTGCATATCCCTGAACTAGGGGTTAGCAATAGGGTTTGACATATAATATAATAATATAATAGGGGTTTGACAATAGGGATTGACAGCAGGGTTCCTATAACATTATATTCCCAGCTAGCCAGGGGCCATCTTTTGACTCAAATTAGATCCTGGTTTGTTGAAAAGAAGTTTTATAATCCTAAAGCCATTTACAGCCAATTAAGCCCTTAACCACTTCAGCCCCGGAAGGATTTCACACTTTAGGACCGGAGCCCTTTTTGCGATTCGGCACTGCGTCGATTTAACTGACAATTGCACGGTCGTGCAACGTTGTACCCAAACTAAATTTGCGTCCTTTTTTTCTCACAAATAGAGCTTTCTTTTGGTGGTATTTGATCACAGCTGCATCATTTCTGATCGCCGCTATAAACAAAAGAAGAGCGACAATTTTGCAAAAAAAAACAAATTTCTTACATTTTGCTAAAATACAAATCCAAAAAAAAATATAAAAAAACATTTTTTTTCATCGGTTTTGGCAGATTTATATTCATCCTCATATTTGTGATAAAAAAAAAATCACAATCGGCGTTTATTGATTGGTTTGCGCAAAAGTGGTTGCGTTTACAGATGATGAGAATTAATTTCTGGGGTTTTTATTTTTTTTTTATTTTTTACTAGTAATGGTGGCGATCTAAATTTTTTAGCGGTACTGCGATATTTCAGCGGACATGTCGGAACATTTTGACACTTTTTTGGGACCATTGGCATTTATACAGCGATCAGTGCTATAAAAATGCACTGATTACTGTGTAAATGCCTTTGACAGTGAAGGGGTTAACCTGCAGGGGGCGCTCTAAGGGTTAACTGTGTTCCCTGGGCGTGTTCTTACTGTATGGGGGCTGCCCTAGCAGGGGAAGGGAAGCGATCACAGCTTCCGTGTAGAGGAAGGCTGTGATCCCAGCCCTTCCCCCCTCACAGAACGGAGGTCAGTGTTTACTTACAGGGACCTCTGTTCTTTCACTCCGGGGGGGGGGCATTGCGGGTGGCCGGCGGAGATCGACTCCGCCCCACCGGCTCCCTGGCCCTCCCTGAACACAGTGAGCGCACATACGTGCCTCCGGCGGCGCGCACGCGCTCACTGGGCGCGATCTCGTGGCCGCCGTCATAAGACGGCGATCCGCGTTACAGAGCCACTCTGTCGCCGTCAAATGCCGATCAGCCATCAGCAAGTGGTTAAAAACACCTTAGCTCGGGTTTCCCCATTTATTTCAATGCATTACTCCAAATTGTTGCATTTTTTTCAGCAATATTTTCACAAAGCAAACATTCCCAATTTGTTCATTACTACATTTGATGTGTACAATAATTTGTTTATTAGCATTCTAGGTCTTAGCCACACGCTGATAGATTATGTTTGTTCTGCCTGCAAAAAAAAAAACAGATTCCTCCACCCGCACTTACAATGCGAATGGACAAATACCATCTGCTGGACTATTATATTCTGACAGCTGCATCAGAATACCCAAACATTGGCTGCATTTGATTTGGCTGGCTGTTCGGCTGATAATTATCTACCCGCCTCCTTTGATTTTTCAATTAAAGGATGTTGGATGGTGGGGCTAACAGGGCAGCCCATGAAATGAATCTCAGCCTCTCAGGTCCATGTTGAACTGTCCACATTTTGCCCACTGTATGGCCAGGATTTATGATGAGGGATTGTGTTTGTTCTGGTGTGCATCTGTCTAACTGCAAAAGATGCATATTTATACATTTTCTTTTGTGACTTTGTGAAAAAAATATGTTTCCTCCCAAGGCATTCTTAAAGCTGAACTCAAGGCAAATATATAAGATACAAAGCTACTTCCCTTCTGCATGACATCATAAGACGTTGTGAACTATAAAGGTCTATATCTTGATGATGCCTGCAGCTACAGGCATCATCCAGATATCTTTTTTTCCAGCCACCGGATTCTCTACACTGTAAAACCATCCTAATGCTTGATTAGCCATTGGATTGCTTTTACAGGCAGCGGGAGGGGACGGCCCCCCTCCCACCACCCATTGGCACCTCTCCTGACTCGGGAAGCCACAGACCCGATCCGGCAGTGGCACCAGGTTACCATAGAGCTGGCCGAAGTCCAGATCATCCCCAGCCATCTATATGACCCTGGGAGGCCATAAGAAACGTCATCAAGTAACTTCCGGCTGTGGCAGATGTAAACACTGTCAATATTTTCCCCTAGAAAGCAGAGAATTTTTTTTTTATCTCATGCTTTCCAAGGTATAAGGATCTTATAGACTCCAGATGTCTTCATAAAGAGGACCTGTCATGCATCATTTTTATCACAAAGAATAAAAGTGATCTAAAAAAATAACAATAAAAAGAAAGGGACAGTGTAAAAAAAAAAAAAAAAGTTTAACCTGTAAAATATTTTAAAGCGTCGCCTATGGAGATTTTTAACCACTTCCGGACCGCCGTACGTCGTTTGACGGCGGTACTTTGAAGTGGAATACCGTTGTTATGGTAGCACATAGCTACCATAACCCCGGTATCTTTTTTTTCAGGAGGCGATTCTGTACAAGATAAAAGTGATCTTAGCGGCGGATTCACCGCGAGATCACTTTTATCAGCGGCGGGAGAGGTGCCCCCCCCTCCTGCCGCTTTCCGGTCATCTCCGCCGCTTACCGGACCCGCCGGCGGAGATGATCGCGTCCTTCCCCCCCAGTGTCCGTGAGCCGAGTGAGCGGCTGAAGCCGCTCACCCGGCTCCATAACATGGCTGGGCGGAAGCTACGTCACAAGTAGCTTCCGCCCAATGCTCTTAAAGGGGACATTTTTTTTTTCCCCTGCCACTTTTTTCAAAAAATGTTTTTTTTCTTTTTTTATTGCATTTTAGTCTAAAAATGAGATCTGAGGTCTTTTTGACCCCAGATCCATATTTTGGAGGTCCTGGCATGTTTTTTTCTATTACAAGTAATGTTTACATTTCTTGTAATAGGAAAAAAAGTGATCAAAAATTTTTTTTTTTAAAAAAAAGTTGTAAAAATAAAAATTAAAAATTAAAATACATAATTAAAAAAAAAAAAAAAATTTAAAGCGCACCGTCCTTGCGAGCTCGCGCGCAGAAGCGAACGCATACGTAAGTCTCGCCCACATATGAAAACGGTGTGCAAACCACACATGTGAGGTATCGCCGCGATCGTTAGAGCGAGAGCAATAATTCTAGCCCTAGACCTCCTCTGTAACGCAAAAATGCTAACCTGTAGAATTTTTTAAACGTCGCCAATGGAGATTTTTATGTTGCAAAGTTTGTCGCCATTCCGCGAGCGGACGCAATTTTGAAGCATGACATGTTGGGTATCATTTTACTTGGCGTAACATTTTCTTTCACAATACGGAAAAAAATTGACCTAACTTTACTGTTGTCTTATTTTTTAACTCAAAAAACTGAATTTTTTCAAAAAAAATCGCGCTTTTAAGCAAATACGGTGTGACATAAAGTTTTGCAATGGCCGCCATTTTATTCTCTAGGGTCTTAGAAAAAAAAATATATATAATGTTTGGGGGTTCTAAGTAATTTTACAGCAAAAAAACCTGTTTTTAACTGATAACCTCCAAACTCCAAAAAGAGGCTCGGTCTTAAAGTGGTTAAGTACCGCAGTTTGGCGCCATTCCACAAGCGTGCACAATTTTAAAGCGTGACATGTTAGGTTTCTATTTACTCAGCATAACATATATATTGTGGGGTTTTTTTGCATTTAAATGCATTAAGGTGTAATTTTTCCAAAAAAAATTGTGTTTGAAAAATCACTGCACAAATACCGTGAGATATAACGAATTGCAACAACAACCATTTTATTTTCTAGGGTCTCTGCTAAAAAAAATATATAATATTTTGGGGTTCTGAGTAAGTTTCTAGCAAAAAAAAAAAAATACTGATTTTTACATGTAGGAGAGAAATGTCAGAATTGGCCTGGGTGGGAAGATGTTAATGCAGCGCTGTTCTCAATATATCTACAAATGTATTTTTGAAATGCAAGCAGTGTAGGTACCTGAATTTGACTTTTTATTGTGCTCTTGCAGCCCCTATGCCGCAGAGAGATGTGTTGCAGTACAGCGAGCATGCTGATAGGAGGGAAGATCAGAGTGACACAGCAAAGAGCTCATCACTGTGCTGTTTCCTTATTCATTATCCAGTCACAGGGTGAAGGTGGGGAGGAGAACTGTAAGTGAAAGTGAAACTGCAATAGAGAGAGAGATCAGGTTCATATTCCTTCTGAACAGGACTGCTGTAGAGTGGAAAAGCTGTGTAAATCTCTGGACTGGATGGGCAAAAATCGAAATCCTTTTTACAAGTAAAACAGCTCTCATATGAGTATTTCCACTGTGTATTTAGCTGTTTGCCTAGAGATTCACCAAATGTATAAGCTAACTAAGCAGGGCTAGTAACATGTTTATACAGCAAGAAAAGTTTTAGGATAGGAACATGTTGGGACAGACTATATTTATATAAAATTGCAAAAAGGGAGGCTATTACCGTATACGCTACCGTCAACTTCTTCTTTTTTTTTTTTTTTACAGTGGTTAACCCATACGCAGCCCCTTAGCCTGAAATGACTGATAACATAAAACAATAGTTTTCACTCAGATACACACATAATGTTATATTGTACAGTATTTTATTACATTATTTCTTTTATATATGTATAATCGCCCTTTAAAATATTTCCTTCTTATTGAAGACATGCAATCATGCGCTCCTTTATTGCTTTTCTATGAGAGCCTGAATTAAAAAGCACATTAGTGAACATGCAGTTCTCCAACTTCAGTGTTGCTGGAAAAATACAAATGACTTCTGCAGGAAAGTTGGCTTTGCTTCTACTGGCTTCTGCACTTTGCCATGGTGTAATTTGTTTGAAAGCTGCTTTTCTTTTTATTTTTCTTTATTGTAGCAAAGCTCTTAGACTTATTAGCTTTGTCCGATTAAGTGAGCAAAATGACAAACAAGGTTGTCCTGTGCTCATCCTCTTCCGTCTTTAGACAGATAATCACCTTTAACAGGCTAGTTTGTATTCAACTGCCCTGTCACTCAGCAATACCAAGAGGCCAATAAGAAGCATTTATCAAGCTAAGCGCTTGATCTGTAACGGCACATCAGCTGGAGATGAGGTCTAAGATGTAAGATGAAAGTTGCTATTAGCTTTAAGTAGGACATTTTATTATCTGAGATTTGAAATAGGTTTTCTTGCTAATCCAAACATCTTTCCACTTTAATATGCTGACGAGGCCCTTCTGCACATGGACTTACTTCAGCTTAAGTGGGAAGTGAGGTAGATGTTGCCAAGTGAAGATTGGTCAAAGGTGACTGTGACCCTGTTCTAAGTGCATGGTATTATTAGCAGGTGTGGGCAGCAGAGATGTCTTTCTGCCACTCAGTGAGACTGTAGTACTATATATCAGAGAAACTTTTATATTGAGAAGTAGACTTTTTTACCTGTCTATTGCAAGCAGATAACGACACATACAAACAAACTGTAAATAAGATGGCCATTATGCAGGAAAGGGATTCCTACAATACAATTTCTATTCTACGGGCACTTATAAAGCCAGAACTGGACAAATCTTTTCAAAATCTAACAGCCAGCACTAAAATGTCCCTATGTGCCATAGCAACCACATATGTGGTTCTCATATCATAGTCATAGATGTTACAATCTGATTCTACAATTTCTATATAATTCCCTGTAGATCCACCAAAACTAACTCATATGAAGGTCTACCTATGTTGATATCCAAGAAGGTACTACACAGTTGTTGGTAGATCTAAAGAAGATATAAGGCAGATTGTAGCATGTAGTGGGGTACCCATTTACTCACCATGCTCATATGCAGACACATGCCCCTGTAACTCATTTTCCATCAACTGCCTGAGTTCCTGGACATTTCCGGGGAGTATACATTCTTCAGAACCAGCATTCAGGCAGCTAGGCCAGAGTCTTTAACCACTTCACCCCCGGAAGGATTTCCCAGGTTAGGACCAGAGCACTTTTTGCGATTCGGCACTGCGTCGCTTTAACTGATAATTGCGCGGTCGTGCGACATTGTACCCAAACAAAATTTGCGTCCTTTTTTTCCCACAAATAGAGCTTTCTTTTGGTGGTATTTGGTCACTGCTGCGTCATTTCTGATCGCCGCTATAAACAAAGAGAGAGCGACAATTTTGAAAAAAAAAAAACAATATTTCTTACTTTTTGCTAAAATTCTAATCCAAAAAAATATAAAAAAAAATGTTTTTCATCAGTTTTGGCCGATTTATATTCTTCCTCATATTTTTGGTAAAAAAAATCGGCATTTATTGATTGATTTGCGCAAAAGTTGCCGCGTTTACGGATGATGAGAATTAATTTCTGGGGTTTTTTTTTTTTAATTGTTTACTAGTAATGGCGGCGATCTGCAATTTTTAGCAGTACTGCGATATTGGGGCGGACACGTTGGACATTTTTGACACTTTTTTGGGACCAATGACATTTATTAAATCAGAAATTTAAATGTCCACTGATTACTGTATAAATGTCATTGGCAGTGAAGGGGTTAACCTGCAGGGGGAGATCTAGGGGTTAGCTGTGTTCCCTGGGTGTGTTCTAACTGTGGGGGGGGGCTGGGCTACCATGGGCATGAGAGATCTAACTGATCCCAGTGACAGGGATCAGTAGATCTCTTATGTTCCCATTGACAGAGCGGGGAACCGCCATGTTTACATCAGCGGTTCCCCGTTCTTTCACTCATCGCGGTTCGCCGGCGGATATGGGGTCCGCACGAACCGCAGGCACACTCCTCTGGAGTGTGTCAGGCACGGGAGCGCGCCGCCGGCGGCGTGGGCTCGCCCCCTAGCTGCGCCTGCGTGAATCGCCGCCTATTTACGGCAATTCGCGGGACGCGTCCACACGGCCGCAGTAAATATACCGTGTGCAGTGTGGAACCGGTTAAGGCCTCATGCACACAGGATGTTTTTGATTGTTTTACAGCTGCTATTTTTTGCTGCAGATTTTTTTTTCTACAGTCAATAAACTCCCCAGCATGTTATCCTATGTGTTCATGCACACATGGGCTGTTATCAGCTGTTTTTAGCAGTGACATTTTTGAGCTGTAAAAAAAACCCCAGTGGGTTCTGAGAGACGTTTTTCAGCTGTAAAAACGTACAAACGATCAAAAACGTGCAAAAACGCTTATAAACTTCGATCCACAACATTTGTGGACGTTTTAGATCAATTGAGAAAAAAAAAGAAAAACGCTGGCCCTTTAAAAACGCAAAAAAGTGCAAAAACGCGCAAAAACGCCGGTAATATAACGCTGGTAAAAGCTGAAAAAATCACTGATAAGCTACTGAGGTTTTTAGGACTTTTTTAATGTCCTGTGTGCATGAAGCCTTAGTGTGCAGCTTCCGAAACACCCAGTTACTGGATAACTCCTCCCTAATTGCAACCCAGAGTACTCCAGTTGCAGTGGGGTAGCCTTATGTCCTTTGGCCTTGGATCCCTCTAGCTGTTGCCTTTGTTTTCAGAGCTACCATGGACTTCACTGAGAAGGACGATGTTTATCAGGAAAATCACAAGTATCTGTGTTCTGAACTGTGTTACTTAAAGCGGAGCTCCATCCAAAAGTGGAACTTCCGCTTTAAGGCCTCCTCCCCAGCTCCGGATGCTGAAACTGAGCTTTTGGGGAGGAGGGGGGGGGGGGGGTGCAG
>BLSH010422102.1:92492-115648 GCA_018402905.1 Glandirana rugosa
GGGGGGGGGGGTGCAGATATCTCATTGTTATGGGTACTTCTGCTCCGGTCACCTTAGGCGATCAGAAGTGGTAGGTCGCCTTCCCCCTCCCTCCCAAAGTCTTGTGGGACATAGGACAGGTCCTAGAAAACTTCGGGACCAATCACGAAGCGCATAGGGTTGCCACATCATCCCTTTAATCCAGGACACATATTAATTACACAGGTTCTGTGGCTGATTAAGGTGGTAATTAAACTCACTTGGTGCCTCATCTGCATTAAATTAGCCTCAGAACCTGTGTAATTCATATGTGTCCTGGATTAAAGGGATGATGTGGCAACCCTAGGGGGAGAGATCTGAGTCTCCATGCGGCCCCAGCGCTGGATCGGGAGATAGGTAAGTGCCTGTTTATTAAAAATCAGCAGCTACACTTTTTGTAGCTGCTGACTTTTAATAACCATTCAGAAAGGGTGGAACTCCACTTTAAGTAGTGGTTCTCAGCTTTACTCTCTGTATTTATAGAATCTTAAAAAAGCCTATACTATGGAGCCACACGTTACTGTGATTAAGTCACAGAAACATTGCAGTAAAAAGGCCATGTCTCTGCAGCTTCATATGTTGGTGCAGCTTTCATTATTCTGCAGTGCATGCATGTTTTGTTTCATTCTGATCCCGTTTTGCATTATTGCTTTTAACTTTGCACCTGTTAGAGTGGACCTTCACTCACAAGGTAGACTTTGCCACAATGGATTCCTTCCCTCCCTCACAAAGGTAAATAGACAATTTTTGTGTTTACTTATTTATTTATTTTTTGCATTCCACCCTGTCCCTTGCCTCCATGTTCACCTAGGTGAGAATGATGTGTTCCTGCTTCTGGTGGCTCCTGAGATAAGCATGTCAGCTGAGGAATACACATCGCCGGAGGACAGAAGCAGGACTGGTGGAGGACAAACAATGGGTCAGCTGTCTGAACCAGGAGGAGACAAGCAGCTCCTGATGACCGAAGAGAGAAAGATAGTGGCACAGGACCTGGCGTGCAGCATTTACGCCCTGCCTGACAGCAGAACATTGCTGGATTCACTGGCTGTGTGGGTATGTGAACTGAGGATAACCCACCAAACCAGGTAAGTTAGGCTACATGTACATGGGGCGTTTTTCAACCTCCCCTGAAGGACTCAACTTGACAGCTAGAAACTGACTTTTAAAAACATCCGTTTAGCCGTGTTTACATGCCGCTTTTAGCTGCGTTCGCGTCTAGAAGCGTTTTTTTTTAATGAAAAACGTCTTTAAAGAGGAAATAAACCCAGATGGGGTTTACTTCCTCTACAGTCCACTTTAAATTAGAAGCATAATGGGCTACTATGCATTGCACAGTAGCCCATTATGTGCCACTTACCTGCAAACGTAGCCTGCGATGTCCAGCGAAGTGCCCTGTGCTGGCCGCGTCCATCTTCTGCCCCTCTTCCTTCTGGGGCCGCGACTGTGGCTCTGTGACTGGCCGGAGTTGCGTGACGTCACTCCCGCGCCAGTCACGGCGCAGTGTCAGTGGAGAAACGGCACGGAAGCCGTTTCTTCACTGCGTATGTGCCGAAATGAAGTTGGCACATGCAGAACACTGCATATCTCCTGAACCGTACAGGTTTGGGAGATATGCAGGGCACCTACAAGTAAGCCTGAATATAGGCTTACATGTAGGTTAAAGTGGTTGTCACAGGTTGACAACTACTGTAAACGAAACGCTCCTAGATGCGAGTTACCACGTTTAGGCACGTTTACAAGCTGTTACAGGCATTTGGTGTTTCAAATGCCTCTGAACATCCATCCCGAATGCATTTTTTTGCTTTCCAACAAATGCCTCTAAACAACTGCCTAGAAACGACTGTAAACGACCCTGTGCATATGTACTGATAAGATAACATAGAAGAGATTTCAGGGGCAGCTGAAAAAAAACGCCCAACTGCCCCTAAGGGCTGGTTCACGATGCAGCGATGCGAGAACCCTGCGAATACACTGTGGGTTCCCGCATCGCTTGTCTCCTGGCGGCAGTTCACACTGCCCTATGCGAACTGTGGTGAGTGTCAGTACAAAATATTCAGCCATACAATCTCTATGGCTGAATTTGCATCGCACAGAGATCGCATATGACTCACACTGCAGTGCGGTGCGAATCATATGCGATCTCCATGTTTGGAGCAATCTGAACCGGCCCTACACATCCGTTTAGCAGCAGCAGTGTACACAAGGCCTTACAGTTACACCCTGTCTGATCATTTGGCTGATTACCTATTCTTTTAAACATGTATGATCAGCTATAACATTTTCTAACCAATAGCAGTCTTATACTCAATTCTATTTAATCATACCCCTCAGGAGCCACAGAGGCATAGATGGGGAAGGGGGGAAATGACGTTCCAACTTCCAACCTCCCCCGCAAGTGGCCATGGCATGAGCATGGGGCCAGGCACCTGGGGCACCTGCCCTGTGTCTGTTGCCTAATGCTGTTATTCTTGATGTAGCTGGCAGCTTTGTTTCTCTGTTGCCTGTGGATGCCCAACATGTTGCTTCTGGGCAGACACATTTTTCAAAACAGGTATGAGTAGGGTGGCTTTAAATAGAGCATACTGCTAAGACCAGGAGTCAGTAAGAGTTCCACAAGCCCACATTTCTTTCCATTGTTACACACAGAGCCAGTCAGAGCAGGACATTTAGGCCTTAGAACCCTCCTACACCCAACTTAATGCAGCACTCCCATTATCAATACCATAGTATACCCCTCCCAAAGAGCCTGAGCTGCAGGAATATCGAAATGCATACATAACTGATTGCACCCACCAAGAACTATACTGAAACAAACTGGTACTCGCTGTTTATTAACTGCCTGCAGGTTCTCAAAGGGGGCTTTCACCGATGTTCTTAAAGGGCCCCAAAGGTAGCCAGCCGAAGAATCATGCTAGAGACTGCCCCTCCCCAGTTACTATTGCTACACCCCATTTTTCTCCTTAGGTACTCAGTCATTTCCATATTGCTGCTTTATATTCTGCCAGCGATTCGCCTGTACTGTATGTCAGTCAGTGCCAATACTATGGTCAATTTATTTTGTGTTTGCCTGGTTACCCATTGACTTAATTCACGATACATTGAGTTCCCTTTTACTATCTGACTTGGTGTTTGTCTCTCTGATAGAACATGTCCCAGCGGGTTTTGTGGTGCTATACAGGCCTCCACCCAACCAGGAGAGTCAGAAAGGTTGAGGATTCTAAGGGGGTCAAGGCCAAGAACAAGAGGACCCATTCTATGTAGCAGTTCCTATGTGGAGCAGCACTACATATATACTGTATGTAAATACAGTGAGTATTTGGGTATGTATACAGTTTGTATATGGATCTAATAGTATGTATGTATGCAGTGTATATACAGTATATGTGTATGTTTGTGTATACAGTGTGTGTCTATGTGTATGTATACAGTGTGTGTGTGTGTGAATAGGGGTATTGCTACGCATAAGGCGGTACTGGCAAAATGAAAGATAGGGGGTTCAGGGCTGTTTATACCTCTGTCCTCTCCACTACCTTACACGCACCAGACCCCTATGCATTATCCAATCCTGATCCCTACACTGTATACATTACATACAGCTGACCCCTGACATATTTCAGATCCCTGCACTCTGTATTTTAAAAACGTGAGCGAGCTAACCCCCCCCAAAAAATCTAAGGAGCCATAAATGCAGATCTATTAATTACCCCCCCCATCAGTTCTATAATGATGTCATTTTTCCCTTTGGATATGACTGTTATCACATTGGCAGCTCTTAAGCTTGCACCCCTATATTCTCAGCAATTAGGCCCTGAAAGCTTGGTGCTTGGTGTTAGTAGCTTCTTTTGACAGGGTTAACTGTGTGTCAATTTATTTGTTTTGCAGTGCCTGGCTCCAGTGGCTACCTAGTACATCTGGCACCCGGGCCAATCCCCCCCCCCCCCCCAAAAAAAAACAAAAAACTGTTTTTGACAAATAAAGTGGTATGGTCAAATTGTGTTAATAATGGGAGGGACTTACTGTAAAGCATCATAGTTAAATACCTCCAAAGCCTACTCCCCCTATCCTCAGCACACATACTGTATGCCACAGACATGTACAAATCTTAGTAGGAGCAAACAGAATCTGGACCAGTTGTGCATGGCAACCGATCAGCTTTTATCTTCAGCTTGTTTGGTTAAGCTTTGAAAATGAAAACTATGAGCTCATTGGTTGCCATGCACAGCCGTCTCAGATTTTGGCTGCTACAGTTTTTTTTAACACTAGCGGTGCTCTCCGAAGAGCAATCCATATTGGGATCATTCTTCAGAGAGTATTTGACATACAAGGAGGGAGGTGTTGTATCGCCTCCTTACCAGCTTCTTAAACCCCCTGATCCCCACACCAGCACACTGCAACCGGTTATAGTGCTCTTGCTGAGCGGCCCCATTCACTTGAATTGGTCATGTTCGGTGGGTGCTATGTCCCTCGAAAGGGAAGAGAGTATAATTCAGGTTGTGAGGCAAAGCACTGCAGCCACGGCATGTGTACGCCCCTGGCCACTGCCTCTGCAGCTAAAGGGGTCAGCGATTGAGGGGCAATAACGGGTATTAACAGTGGTGGCTGGTGGGTTTTTTTTGGGGGGGCAGCAAACAACCAACCGGCAGCGTGGCACTACCCCCCGGTGGCGTGGCACTAGCCAACTTCCCCCTACTGTCTGCCGGTTGTTCCTTACCACATGTAGGTGGTGGGGTGTGGGCAGCTGCTCCGGTGTCCCCTCTAGCATGGCAGACGGGCCCCATCTAAGTGGCGAGGTGCAGGCAGTGCCTTCCGCTGTGCTTCTCCACTCTCTTCGGCTGGATTCACACCTATGCATTTTTAGTGCTTTTTACATTTTGCACATTGGCACTGCAGTCCATTTAACATGGTTTCCTATGGATCTCGATCTGCAGTGCAAATCTGCAAAATGCAAAAAGCACAAAAAATGCATAGGTGTGAATCCAGCCTTACTCTTAAGCACTAGGTGTCCAATAGGATCGCCCGACCTTTTGGCCAATCGGGAAAGAGGTCTTACGTCCCGCTTCCTGATTGGCGGGGAGGAGATTTAGTGTGAAATTAGCGAATATTCATTCGCTATCATCACCCTTTTTTGAAGCCTATGAGAGCCTCTGGCTCTAATCACATGCTTCAAAAAAGCACACCCCCACTGTAATCCATGCGCCCGTCCCCTGTGCGTAGATCAGGGGGCCGGGCGCATGGATGGGGGGGTGGCGCCTGTGCGCCCCTAATGGACGGGCCGTTACTGGGTATTATCAACCACTACTGTGAACCAGCCCTTAGCATCTATGATTCAGGGATCAGATGTGTCTAATGCACAGACCACTTTACAAAGTACAAACAAATGCATTTTCACCTCTTGATCTGGTCAATAAGTCTGTTATTTTTTATTTCTTTATTTGCCAACAGCAGACCAAGTTGTCCAGAATAACCATGCATTTTCTGTTTGTTAGTAATAATCTTAGTTTTTCAAAATTTTAAAAAATGTGTATTTTTAATGCAAAAACCCTATTTGTCAGTTTCCAGAATATGATATAATGGGAATGCAATGATCAACAGCGCTCTAAGACAGTATTGTGAGCCTAAAATGTGTTTTAGATGAAATGGCAATAACAGGTTATTTTTTGCTGTTTGTGCCCCACTGTTGGAAACTGACCTTCATGAAAGGGAATCTCTCCAAAGTGAACAGAATTCTTATCTTGGATAGCTGTGATAGGAACACATTGCAAGATTTGCCCTCATCTCTTCCTCTGGTGACAACTCATAACATTTTGGATTTCCTCTCACTTTTTGCCTTTACAAACAAATATAATGGTGAATTTCCACAACAGGGACACAGACAGCCTTAAAAACCAGACAGAGGTTCTATCCCTTCCCTACTCGTGGAAATACAAAAAAAAAGAAACGGTTGCCTTTACATATGCTATAACAACATAACTACAGCAGTTCCCTTAAAGTGACACTAAGCCATATCCTTATTCTCTAATAATAATCCATACACATCCTCTACTTAATGTTCCTGTAATCTATTTTCATGAAATTGTTCCTTACTGTGATTTTCTGCCTCCTTATAATGTTCTTCATGAGCACCGGAACCTCTAATTCATGTTCATTTGTTTGGAACAAGTAGTGCATGTTAGTTGCGGTCATGTGCATGCACACTACACATCCCGTAGACCCTAGGCCATCTTGAGAGTGAGCAAGAGAGGGTGGCTGTGTTCCTACATAGTAGGACAATGGGGACCAAATGTAGCCATCCTCTAACAGGAAGTTAGATCACAGCAGCACCAAGAAAAAAAAAGACAATTTGGATATTTGGAGAAAGCTGAGAGCAATGGAAAGAACTTTTTTTAGTTAAGAATATATACTTGTATAGATTTTTTTAAAGCAGAGATTATTGCCTCTTTAACCAGTTCATGTCTACCCTATAGCAGTTTTACTGCTCCAGGGCGGCACCTGTGCCCCAGATAAAATATATGTACGTGTTCTGACACCTCCAGGTAGGGGGATGCGAACGCACGCTGGAGGCAACTCCGTCCCGCTGTGATTACACAAAGCGGGAGCAAATCAGCTGGTACCGTAGACTCAATGTCCAGCAGCACCTGCCGATCGTCCTGCAGAGAGACAGAATTGCAATCTGCCTATTTAAACAAGGCAGATACAGGGGGGAAGGGATGGAATTTGTGTCCCTGCAAAGCAGGAAATAAATTTCATCTCTTTCCCTAGTAAAAGCACCTCCCACAGTACAGTAAAACACTGGCTAGGCACACAGTTAACCCTTTGATCACCCCTAATGTTAACCCCTTCCCAGCCAGTGACATTAGTACAGTGGCAGTGCATATTTTTAGCACGAATCACTATATTAGTGTCACTGGTTCCCAAAAAGTGTCAGTTAGCATCAGAATGTCTGTCGCAATATCACAGTCCTGCTATAAGTCACTGACCACTGCCATTACTAGTAAAAAAAAAAGTAAAAGGTAAATAAAAATATCCCATGGTTGGTAGACGCTATAACTTTTGCGCAAACCAATCAATATACGCTTATTGGGATTTTTTTTATTAAAAACATGTAGCAGAATACATATTGGCCTAAATTTATAAAGAAATTAGATTTTTTTCAATTTTGGATATGTTTTATGGCAGAAAGTAAAAATATTGTTTTTTTTTTTTTGAAAATTGTCGGGCTTTTTTGTTTATAGTGCAAAAAATAAAAAAGGCAGAGGAGATCAATTACCATCAAAAGAAAGCTCTATGTGTGTGAAAAAAAAAAAATTTATTTGGGTACAGTGTCGCACGACCGCGCAATTGTCAGTTAAAAGTAACTCAGTGCCGTATCGCGAAAAATGGCCTCGACATGAAGGGGGTTATATCTTCCAGAGGTCAAGTGGATAACTGTATAATTTCTATATAGTAATGCATACCTCCCAACTTTTTGAAATGGGAACAAGGGACACCTATTAGCAAAAGTATTTAGGCATAGGACACACCCCTTGTCACGCCTACTTAAAGGAGAATCATACAAAAAAAAATTAGTTAAACCCTAAGTGCTTTTGTTGTTCACTATTGTTCCTTTATATTAGCTTATAAAATTTACAAATGCAGCAATTTAGATATTGGATGAAATGTTTAGCAATGGAAAACACTTTTTGTGACTGGACCCAATACTAGCACAGGGCTGTCTTATGAACAAGCCAAATACAATAGTGGGCAGTGCAGTTAAAGATCACCATACCCTTCAATACATATTGTAGTTTGAATACTTATGTTCTTAAAGATCCCGTTCCCATACTCATAGCTATTAAAAGTCATAGATATTAAAAGTAGATTTACTAAAAGTCTCCCGTTAAATATGTCACATCTCACCTGTTTGAATGCTAAAACTGTCACATTTTTGGTTACAGCTGGCTATTATAGTCAAGCCATTGCCAAGTAGCAAACTGGAAATAGTTCTTGTGGTACAGGGATAGAGCTACAGGGATATTTCAATAAACCTAGTTAAAGTTATTTCCTCTTATTTAATACAGTGTTTAAACACTACTCAATAAGTAAAAATGATCTGTCTCTTACCATACACACAAACACACACTCACATACTTAGGTGCATTTCTTTATTAATATTTTGCTGTGAAAAAAAAAATCTGCTTTATATCTCATTATTTCCTTTAAATAACAAGTGACTGTAGGAACATAATACTTTATAGCTTTAATTTTACTATATATTCCAGGGGATAATATG
This sequence comes from Glandirana rugosa, assembly GCA_018402905.1. Classification (NCBI taxonomy): domain Eukaryota; kingdom Metazoa; phylum Chordata; class Amphibia; order Anura; family Ranidae; genus Glandirana; species Glandirana rugosa. Next base: position 100,780 of record BLSH010422102.1, read on the forward strand.
ATATCATTAAATTGTATCTCCATGATATAAATGTATGAACTACTTTCCATCGTGTTAATGTGAGGTTTATTGAATACATTGGCCTCAACCTAATCAATAAAATAACAACACAGCAAAATGTAACCTCTAAGGAATAGTAAATGATTGCATGTAAAGCTGCATATGTGTATTTGTATACAAGTGTTTGTATACATTGCAATAGGATTTTTAGGCCTCATACCCACATGCGTATTAAAAAAAATAAGCAAAACGTTGGGCCTGACGTCAGGGAAAAATCAGCGTCAAAAACATGATTTCGTCTGCGTTTTGCATCGGCGTTAGTGAGCTTCGGGTTCAATAGATGTTTTGTTTGAAAAAAAAAATCCTCAGTTCGTTTTTAACCTGAAAACGCCGGCATTTAAAGAGTTCTTTGGTCACAGCACACACTTTCCTTTTATAAAATCAGTATTGTAGTAACAACACAAACAATAGTTATTTTTGGCAATCCAATACAATCTTACTTGAAAAATCTCCTTTCATGAGTTCTGCCTGTCTACTGGTTATCTCTTTCCACAACTTCCTGAGTTCCCTGCATGCTTTGCAGCTTCGTCTCTGCTGTTTACTTCCTATTTCTAAGGACTACATATCCCATGGTACCTTGATACCCACAAGCAATGATTCCTGTACTAACTCCGCCTCCTGAAGCTTCTCTCAGCACCTCTGTAGTTCAGAAAGCAGGCTCTGTGAATTCTGTTACACAGCAATGCATAGTGAATACATAGCAATGCATAGTGAATACATAGCAATACACAGTGAATGCAATACCTAGTAAATAATGAATCACAGGCCATAGTGAATACTTGTCATGGAATTCAAGGAAGTAAATGCATGGGGATCTTGACGGTAAGTTTACAAACTTCACATTTCATTCAGATTAATAGGAATAGGCTAGAAATGACTGAAATACAGTGTGGAAATGAATATATGATTTTACACTTTGACCATATTAATGATATAAATACCCTACCTAAGGGCTCGTATGAAGGAGAGTCATGTAAGCGTGCTGAAATAGTGTTTGGAAAAATATCTACAGAGACGTGAAGATTAAATAGTAGTGGGAATGGGTGTTCAAACAGTGTTTGCTTTTATCGTTTTCTCCAATGCATCCTGTCCTATTAACCTGTGTTTGAAGTAGCAAAGCAAAGGAAACAGTACTCAGAGGCAAACTGTCTGACAGCTCTGGGAGTGCAGGGGTGGAAATAGAACCATTATATAAATTAAAGTGTTGTTAAAGGCAGATTTTTGTTCTGTTTAAAAATAACAAACATGTCATACTGACCTCCTCTATGTAGTGGTTTTACTCAGAGCAGCCCAGACCCTCCTCTTCTCAAGTCCCCTGTTGATGCTCTTGGCCCCTCCTTCCTGCCGAGTGCCCCCAGAGAAAGCAGTTTGCTATGCAGGCACCTGAGCAGGCTTACTCCCGAGATGCTGCTTTGTGTGTCCCTGCTCTCTCCTCATTGGCTCACTGGCTGTGATTGACAGTAGCAGGAGCCAATGGCTACCGCTGTTGTCTCAGCCAATGAGAAGGGGGAGACCCGGGAGAATTGAGGCTCTGGTGTACATCGCTAGATTGAGATGGGGCTCAGGTAAGTTTAAGGGGGGGGGGGCTGCTGCACACAGAAGTTTTACCTCGAGCCTTTAAAATTACTTTAAAATTCCGTCCCATGCTTGCAGGTTTAGGAAGAGACTTGAAGTGCAGGTTGAAGCAGTAGTAAACAGCAGCAGTTAAAAAGAAAAATTGCCTGCAAGGCAATGACATGATTTGCATACTAGCACTTTTTGAAGAACTTACCTTAGAACGAAGTCTTCCAACGGTGCGCTGTCACCGTTGACAGGGCTTCCATCTTCACCCGGTCTTCCTTCCAGGTCCGCAGGCTCCTGCAACTTGAATGGTCGAGTCCCAATAATGTAACGGCCACAGCACAGCACTTTGAAGGTACCGCATGGGTATGCCATTCCTTCAGAGCGCATGTGCCGGTGATGTCACCGACTCCCAAAAGAGCATTATATCTCCTAAACCGTGCACGTTTGCAAGATATTAATTTTACCTACAGGTAAGCCTTATTATATTCACATTTATATTATTGAGTTGTGTATTGATATTAGTTAAGTGTTTTCTGTTTTTGTTTAAAATATATTTGAACCCTTTCCTTGTAAAATAACCCATTCAGTTTAAAGCTGTAGTAAATCACCAAAAAAAAAAAATTAATGTCATAATGTGCTAGTATGCATTGCATTTTTGAACATTATTAAAGACTTACCCTAAACCCTCCAGCGGCATACTTCCTTCCGGGTTTGCGGCAGCCGCCATTTGATTGGCAGAGCCGCGATGATGTTACTCCTGTGCACTGTGGCTCTCTCTATGGATGGCACGCTGGCCATTGAGAGCGCAGTGTGCATGCGCTGGTGACCTCACCGGCGCTGCAAAAGTAAATATCTCCTAAATGGTGTGCGTTTAGGAGATATTTATTGTACCTACAGGTAAACCTTATTATAAGCTTACCTGTAGGTATATATTTTAAAAAAAGCCTTTCCTACCACTTTAAAATAGAAATGAAAGGCAAAACACTTGTGTATATAGTAGATATATATAAAAAAAACAAAAACGTGATAAATACCTTATTTTCCCTTCTTTTATAAATGATCACATATCCTCTGTTCTCAGCTGCATTCTCGGCTTAGGCCCTTTTCACATGGGTCCCTCCGCTATGTGGAATCCACTTGCTCAGCAGGGATCTTTCAGCTGATCCCTGCCGAGCAGGTGGATGACAGGTCTTTGTCCGCTCCGCTATGTAGAGCGGACACGGATGCAGTCCTGCTCCCCTCTGTGGGGAAATCAGACCACCTGTCCATTTCCATCTCTTGCCTTCTGATCTGATCCACTGAATGGATGGAAAATAGGACCACCATCCATCTGTTTTTGGCAGACAGGATCGGATCAGATGGCGGCAGGTGTTGGCGGACATGTGTTTGCTGACATCCGCTGCTCCATAGAGGACAATGCATTGTCCGATCAGGTCCACCAGAAAAAATGACAGGCAGACCTGATCGGACAGCCCGTGTGTAAGGGGCCTTAGAGCACTGCGGGTAGAGAAAGACCAGTACATGGATCTTCCCAGTGAACGGCTGTGCGGGGGGCATGTCAGAACAAGTCTGACCATTGGAGGATAGGGTGGCTGCTCTCCCAGCACAGCCAGAAAACTGATCACACTGGGTTGGATTTGCTCTCATGCCTGGAGTGGCCAGTTTGAAATAGGAAAGCAGGGGACTGGCAGGATCACTAGGACACACAAGGAATACAAAGAGAACAAGATACTTTTTAATGCAAGTACATGGTGCAACAGACACATATCAGGAATATGAAATGTTGAGGTAACATATTATTTAATGAGAGGAAGGGATTGGTTGACATTAGGCATCATGCAACAAGGAAGTGGAAAATTGGCCAATGACATAGTGAGCAAAACTTAGAAAGCTGATATTCACTACCAGAACAGTAGACATTAAGGCCAGAGCCAGGCTTTTCTTCCAGTACTCCTTGCTGTGAAGGCCAGTTATAGGTGGGGGCAAGGGACATTTGTTTGTATTGTTGATATATTGGTGAGGTAACACACTGGCACCTTAGCCGCCATTGCGCAATGTGCTGGGTGTCCAGTGTGTTCCTGTACCTTTAAGGAGGGGTGGGCTCCTCCAGTCCCCTGCCCTCCACCTATCCATTAAATGCATGTGCTTCCATTGTGAAGACTCTTATACAGAGATAGGTTCTGCAGTATACAGGGTGCCTTGCCGCCAGCCTGCAGCTTATGCATGCATTTGCAAATGTGTGTAACCAAACCCCTGGTTTTAACGCATACTGTTAGCCAGGTTCATTCGGTTGGTCACAAGCTGGTCAGTAAGTTGAGCTTGGAAATTCTTTGGTTTTGTTTGACATGCGTCTGCCCATCCAGTGCTCCTTCCTGTAAAGGCCAGTTATAGGCGGGGCAAGTGACGTTTGTTTGTTTTAATCAGCCATACTAAACAAATCTGTTGCGCCATGTTTTCTTTTCTTTTTTTAAGTGGTCAGAGCACACAAGGTTCGATGGCGGTGAAGCTGTAAGAAATCAGCTCCTCCATATTTTGTCATTGCCTAGCAGGTCTGACAATATACAGATTGATGCTCATTTATAGAGTGTAGTAGTTTTTTTTAAACCTGAAAGACTGAATTCATAGATTATGAGGCAATGCATAAAGGGTATGTGTTTTAGCAAAAATATTGGCACCTGTGCACTGGATAATTTCTGTAAAGGCTTTTTGTAGGCCATGGATGACTGCAAATATCTCCAGGGCATGTATATTGTTATAGACACATTATAACCATTTTAGCATTTTGTCATATTTGTCAATCACCTTGGACACATTTTATGCACACTGGGGTGTCTGTGTCCTTGCACTGGGGGGCGATGTCACTGTATATGGAGAGCCTAAGTTATTTCTATTGTATAAAAGGTATAATAGGAGCTGTGCCCTTTGTATCTAGTGGTATTTTATACAGTCATCTACAATTCAGCAAGCTATACACAGGCATAGCATCTCCAGGACATGGTGTTAATAAAAAAGTGTGCGTATCTCGCTTAAACACAGCATGGAATTGTTACTGGGTTCAAAAGCAGAAATCCTCATTTAGTTTGAATAATATATACTCATATCTGATAAGAAGATTTAATTGTCCATAAAGATGTTAATTGGTTTGAAGTTAGCCTTGTGTCTCAGAATAATTACATCCATGTTTCTGCTGGTATTCAAAGATATAGGACTAAAAATTATGAGTTTACATGTTTCAAAAGCAGCTGGAGAAGCAAACACTGAACATTCTTGGCGTCCTGTAGGGTAGTTTTTAAACACTGCAGTTCAGAGAAAGAACAGCAGATGTCCTCCTGGATAAAGAATCGAGCCAGACTTCTGCAATCCTTCCTCAATAAATACACAAAGCAGCAGACCTGCTATCAGATTTTTTTTTGCTTGCTTTATAGACTCAAGTTTACAAAAAATGATTCACGCCAGACAAAGTTCCAAAGCACCATTCTGTACTTTTGTAAAGCATCACTTCATAAGACTGTGCAGTCACTGATAGGTTTTTTGTTGCATCATCGTCCAAACTTTTCTTCCAATGGTTATTAGTAAAACGTTTAAGAAGTGGCTCCAAATGTTATTTAAGGCATTACGAAATTTCAGAATTTTGCTTACGTTAGTGCTGTTTTAAAAGCAGTTTTTGATAATTTATTTAGCGAGGCTGACATACAATGGCTGTGTTCCATGCTGTTTGCATGCATTAACTGAAACACTGTTTAAAACAGGAAATCAATTTCCTAATATATACACTTGTAGTAAAGGTATAATCACACACTATTTTTGTTGCAGCGTGTAACTGCTGCTGGTATAACCCTAAAATCAATAAATATACATTATTACTTCTAATCTGTTTACCTTCATGTATGTTTGCTTTACTTATTCATCAGAAATATCTTTGAGTAGTAGAGCTGACATTTTAACTTTGCAAAGTGATTTTACAAATATGTGTGTTCAAACATGATAAAAACTTAGATTTTAAAATATTCAACCTTTTTATGATTACAGTTCAATTTCCCTGGCCTCTTTTAGGTCTAAACTAGAGAGAAAATGTTTTTTTTTTTTTTGCTGGCAGTCAATTTATTTGTAAGACATTGATCTAAGTTGCTGCAAATGAGACATTTGCCAACAATAGGTTATTCTGAAGTTCCTGAGTGATTCAAAGCCTCATATGCTGTTTAGGCCAAAAAGCCACAGAAGGGAGACTAAGCTGACATTTTAACTTTGCAAAGTGATTTTACAAATATGTGTGTTCAAACATGATAAAAACTTAGATTTTAAAATAATGAGACATTTGCCAACAATAGGTTATTCTGAAGTTCCTGAGTGATTCAAAGCCTCATATGCAGTTTAGGCCAAAAAGCCACAGAAGGGAGACTAAGCTAAGAAGTCCAGTAGGAAAATTTAATTACCAAATCCTTGACGATTTATCATGTTGGAGTGCATCAAAATTTGAATGTTTTTCCACCTTTAAAGTGATTCTGTCGCTTCCCAAAAAATCTTCTGAAGGTGATAAGTCCAAACTCTCTTGTTTTCAAGTGATAAAACCTTCAGCAAAGTCTTTAGCATTCATTCTGCAAATGTTGAATGTCTTTGTCTCAACATTCTGGTTCCTTCCACCGGCTCCTACAACACTACAGGACACAGTGGTGACTTGAGCATCAGTGGGAGGAACCACTGAGTGCAGTGGGGGACCAGACATCTGACACAGCCAGAAGTGTGTCAGATGTGACGATACCCAGACTGATTGAGATGTAGGGCACTTACGCCAAGTAGGTAAAAAAAAGATTCATCAGTGCTGTAATATCGCTTACACACACAGATTTGCCAATGGCGAAAGAACACTCTTGTAAATGCACCAGTGTAGCGTTAGTATACTATAAACGTTTAGTAAATATCTTACTATGTAACTGTGGATTATCTGCATTTTCTGGGTTAAGGCGTTAACCCAAAAAAAAAAAAAAAATGCTGCTCCTGTCTCTTTAATGTGCAATTAGCAGCATGGTGCTTTTGCTTTTTAAATTATTCCTCTGTATCCCCTAAAAAACCTGTTTGATAATGCCAGGTCATGACTCCCCCCCCTGAGTGCTGACTCCCCTATCATATTAGCTGATCCTGAGAGCCCCGTGGTCTATACAGTCTGTCACTCTCAGCTTTCCTCTTCTCCTCTGCCTGTCTTCAACTGCCCCCTCCCCCCTCCTCCCTCTCCTTGTAAGTACATAGAGTCTCTTCTCTGCTCTCATAATTAACTTTTAAAGCCCCCATTCCATCTGTAGTAGAACAAGAAGTTTGCTTGTGTCCGTGTTATATCATAAATATTCTTATCTATATAGGTAACACACCAGCTTCCTACACATATCTAGCTGATGTCAGCAGCAGTGCTCAGCCCCAACCTCAGGAACTCTTTGAGAAGAGGGGAGAGAGAAACGACAACTGATCCTAGGAAGCATGTGTGTTATCTATACAGATAAGTATATATATGTTATAGCACAGGCACAAGGGAACTCATTGTTATAATACAGAGTGAATGGGAGCATTTTATACAAGCGGCTTAACAACCACTTTAAGTTACTTAAAATGTGCTTATTGTTGTATACCTTTTACTGGTATTTTTTTAACAACTGGTGTTGTTATAAACTTCAACATTTAAAACTTCTATCTCATTGGTCAAATAAGCCCCAGTTCACACTGTCGTGACTTGTCATGCAACTTGGAACTGTTGTAATCGCTGCGACTTAAGTCTCTACTTTGGTGCGACTTCAACACGACTTGCATTGACTTCCGTTAAAAAAGTTGTATGCAAACTGCAATGAAGTAGCGCAGGGATGTTGGATTCAATGTTGCGGCAGCGTGAACAAGGGCTAAAGAGCACTCCTGATGTTGTTTGCCAAATGACTCCCTCCTGGCATGCGACTGTTCTTTGAACCGGTTTGAAGTTAGATCTGGCTCATCTGTGTTCTAATTATCTTAACTACAAACCAGTGGTTCAGACCATGTATGGCTGATGGTATCACTTTATTCATGATGTCACATGCGATGTTTATATTTTTGTACTGCTAGAAATGTATCATATATCAGTGGGAATTTTCACATATGAGGGTTGATTTACTAAAAGCAAATATGCTATCCTTTTTTGCAAGAGAAGTTGCATTTTACAAGGGTTTTTTCCCCAGAGCTCAGTAATGTGGTTACATGTTATAAAGAATACCCAATTACATTAAAGGAAAGAAAAATAGTTCTTTTGCTTATACGTGATTGAATGATGGAAGTCAGAAAAGCTTCTCCTCTTTCACTGGGCTCTCTGGAAAAGGCAAAGTGCAATTTTCCTTGAAAAGTGACTATTTGCCTTTAGCAAACCAGTCCCATTATCTTATGATTGATGCGATTTACAATGTGGAATATTATTTTTTATTTGTTTGTTGTCTTTTCTCTGAATTCATTTCTCTCAATTTGTCAAGTGTGTTTTTCAATTAATCTTCTTTGAAAAAGTTAGAAGGGGTCCTTATGTGCTATGTACTACTTCCTTTTGGGTGTTGCACAGATTTGTTGGCTTCCCTTTTCCAAAGTGGTATTCCACAATCTGCAACTTCTCCTCCACAAACCTACACATCCCTTTTGGTAGACGGGTTGTAGTGAGAAGTCTCATCGACATGGTGAATAGACCGCAACTGTGCTGTTAGTGACGCAACACAGGACGTACCCTAACGGGTAACAGAGGCCGGAGTCAAGGAAAGACTTAATAAACTTAACACAAATAAATCACCAGGACCAAATGGCTTACACCCCAGAGTCCCCTGAGAACTCAGTCAGGTTATAGCCAGACCATTGTTCCTAATCTTTGAGGAGAGCATACTGACAGGGATGGTACCAGCTGATTGGAGAAAGCCAATGTGGTACCAATATTCAAAAAAGGGCAAAGACATATTCCTGGAAACTACAGTCCAGTTAGCCTAACATCAATAGTGGGTAAATTATAGGAGGGGATGGTAAGGGACTATATCCAAAAGTTGACTGAGGAAACAAATGTCATTAGTAGCAATCAACATGGGGTTACGAAAGGTCGTTCCTGCCAGACCAATCTGCTAATATTCTATGAGGAAGTGAGCTGCCATCTAGACAGGGGAAGGCCTGTGGATTTAGTGTATTTGGATTTTGCAAAAGCATTTGATACAGTCCCCCATAAACGCTTAATTTGCAAGCTGAGTTCTGCAGGCATGGACCATAAGGTTTGTGCTTGGGTAAAAAACTGGTTACAGGGATGTGTCCAAAGGGTAGTGATAAATAACATGTACTCAGACTGGTCTGGAGTGGTGACTGGGGTACCCCAAGGTTCTGTCTTGGGACCAATTCTATTCAATTTATTCATAAATGATATAGAGGATGGGATAAATATCTTAATCTCAGTTTTTGAGGATGATACAAAGAAAAGCAGAAGTCACATCAGGATATGGAAATCGCAGAATGACCCGAACAAAATAATGGAGTGGTCAACCAAATGGCAAATGAGGTTTAATGTGGAGAAATGTAAAGTAATGCACTTGGGGACAAAAAACATAAATGCAAACTACTCACTAGGGGGAGAACCGCTTGGGGAATCAGGATGGAGAAGGATCGGGGGGTCCTAGTAGATGACAGATTGAGCAATAGCATGCAATGTCAAGCTGCAACTACCAAAGCTGGCAGAATATTAGCATGCATAAAAAAGGGGTATACTCCAGGGATAAAATGATTATCCTGCCACTGTATAAAACTCTGGTTAGGCCACATCTGGAGTACTCTGTCCAGTTCTGGTCACCAGCCCACAGAAAGCATGTGCTGGAGCTGGAGAGAGTCCAAAGAAGGGCAACAAAACTAATAAGGGGACTGGACACCCTCAATTACGAGGAATGACTGCTAGTACTAAATGTATTCTTGCTGGAGAAGCGACGCTTGAGAGGGGACATGATAGTGATCTACAAATACCTCAATGGGGATCCCAGCATAGGAAAAAAACTATTCAGTCTCAGGAAGTGTAAGAGGACACGGGCCACACAATGATATTGGAGGAGAAGTGGTTTAACCTTAAACTGCGCAGGGGGGTTTTCACTGTCAGGGTAATAAGGATGTGGAACTCTCACCTACAATTGGTGGTGGCAGCGGGGAGTATGGATATTTTTAAAAGACTCTTGGATGTGCATCTTAACAAAGAACACAACATTCAGAGATATGGGAAATAATTATAAATACTGACACACGTACACCTACACAGGTTGAACTGCATGGACTATTGTCTTTTTTCAACCTTACCTGCTATGTAACTATATGTAACCCCTTTGTTCCATTTTCCTGACCACTCACCTAAATGCCTGTACATGTGTCTGATTTGAAAAGAAGTAGTAACACAAAAAAGTTTTTTTTCCTTTATGTCACTTTAATCAGACTACATAGTTACATAATAGGTAAGGCCAAAAAAAGACCATCCGGGTCAGCCTATATAGGTGTATGTGTGTCAGTGTCTACAATTATTTCCCATATGTCTGTATATTGTGTTCTTGAAGATATACATCCAAGAGTCCTTTAAAGTTATCCAGACTCCCTTCAGCCACCACTAGCGATGGGCTTCGTGTTTGATCAAACGTACGCTCTGTCTTTATCCCAGGGAGCGGGAGGGGCCACCCTCCCCTCCCGCCACTGTCCGCCGCTCTTCTCCGGTCTCCCGTCCCACCAGGAGACCAGAGCTCTGATCCAACACTTCTGGCCGCTGTGTGGAGTCCCTGTGGAAGCCGAAATTGGCTTCAATCGGGACTCCTTCGTACATTCCCGGAAGCAATGTCAGAACGTCACTTCTGGTTTACTTGGCAGGAAACTGAGCGGGTGTTAAAAAAATGACAGTATTCAGAGTTGCTGTTTTTGGCGATCTGAATACTGTGAAGTGCAAAGAAGGGATGGGGGGTCTTTTAGACCCCCATCCTTCCATAAAGTGGACCTGTAACCATATATTACTATCACAAGGGATGTTTACATTCCTTGTGATAGCAATAAAAGTGATCAGATTTTTTTTTTAACCACTTGCCGACCGTCAATCGGCAATTGACGGCGGCAAGATGGCTCTGTAACGCGGATCGCCGTCATACGACGGCGGCCGCGTGATCGAGCCTAGTGAGCGCTCACTGTGTCCGGGGAGGGCCGGGGAGCGGGTGCGGCGGCTTCGATTGCCGCCGGCCACCCGCGATGGCCCCCCCGGAGCGAATGAGCGGAGGTCCGTGTATGTAAACACGGACCTCCGCTCTGTGAGAGGGGGAAGGGAGTGATCACAGCCTTCCTGTACATGAAGGCTGTGACCACTTCCCTTCCCCTGTTAGGGCACCCCCCATACAGTTAGAACACGCCCAGGGAACATAGTTAACCCTTAGAGCGCCCCCTGCAGGTTAACCCCTTCACTGCCAATGGCATTTACACAGTAATCAGTGCATTTTTATAGCACTGATCGCTGTATAAATGCCAATGGTCCCAAAAAAGTGTCAAAATGGTGCGACATGTCCGCTGAAATATCGCAGTACCGCTAAAAATCGCAGATCGCCGCCATTATTAGTAAAAAATAAAAAAAAAATAAAAACCCCAAAAATGAATTCTCATCATCCGTAAACGCGACCACTTTTGCGCAAACCAATCAATAAACGCCAATTGCGATTTTTTTTATCGCAAATATGAGGAAGAATATAAATCGGCCAAAAACGGTGAAAAAAAATGTTTTTTTATATTTTTTTTTTGGATTTGTATTTTAGCAAAAAGTAAGAAATTTGTTTTTCTTTGCAAAATTGTCGCTCTTCTTTTGTTTATAGCGGCGGTCAGAAATGACGCAGAGGGGATCAAATACCACCAAAAGAAAGCTCTATTTGTGGGAAAAAAGGACGCAAATTTCGTTTGGATACAACGTCGCACGACCGCGCAATTGTCAGTTAAAGCGACGCAGTGCCGAATCGCAAAAAGGGCTCCGGTCCTAAAGCTGGAAATCCTTCCGGTCCTTAAGTGGTTAAAGGAACAGTGTTAAGAGGAAAAATATAATAAAATAAATAAATAAATAAAAAAAGTAAAATGCCACCATAACCGGGAGCTCGAGTAGCAAAGAAAACGCATATGTAAGTCACTCCCGCATATGAAAATGGTGTTCAAACCACACATGTGAGGTATCGCCGCTATCGCCAGAGTGTGAGCAGTAATTCTAGCAAAAGACCTCCTCTGCTCCTCTAACCTGGTAACCGTAAAACATTTTTTAAAGCGTCGCCTATGGAGATTTTTAAGTACAGGAGTTTGTTGCCATTCCGAAAGTGTGCGCAATTTTCAGCCCTAACATGTATGGTATCTACAGGGTGGGCCATTTATATGGATACACCTTAATAAAATGGGAATGGTTGGTGATATTAACTTCCTGTTTGTGGCACATTAGTATATGTGAGGGGGGAAACTTTTCCAGATGGTTGGTGACCATGGCGGCCATTTTGAAGTCGGCCATTTTGAATCCAACTTTTGTTTTTTCAATAGGAAGAGGGTCATGTGAGACATCAAACTTATTGGGAATTTCACAAAAAAAAATTAATATCACCAACCATTCCCATTTTATTAAGGTGTGTCCATATAAATGGCCCACCCTGTATTTACTTGGCGTAACATCCTCTTTCACAATGTACAAAAAAATTTAGCTAACTTTACTGTTGTCTTATTTTTTAACTCAAAAAAGCGTTTTTTTTCCAAAAAAATTGTGTTTGAAAGACCGCTGCGCAAATACCGTGTGACAAATAGCATTGCAACGATCATCATTTTATTCTCTAGGGTGTTTGAAAAAAAAAATAATGTTTGGGGGTTCTAAGTAGTAAAAGGGCTCCGGGGCTTAAGTGGTTAAACTAATTTACAACATCAGGCCCAGTTCCTCCGTCCAATTTTTGGCCACCTGTTTGACTGGGGGCTTTCGTCACAATTTGTAAACAAATTTGCAACATCAGGCCCAGTTCCTCCGTCCAACAAGAGTAACTGCAAGGGGTTACAGTGTTCTGGCACCGCCAACAAGCCAGGCCTAATTTTTGGCCACCTGTTTGACTGGGGGCTTTCGTCAGAATTTGTAAACTAATTTACAACATCAGGCCCAGTTCCTCCGTCCAACAAGAGTAACTGCAAGGGGTTGCAGTCTTCTTGCACCGCCAACAAGCAAGGCCCAATTCTTGCCAATTGTTTGACTGGGGCTTTCGTCACAGTTTGTAAACAAATTTGCAACATCAGGCCCAGTTCCTCCGTCCAACAAGAGTAACTGCAAGGGGTTACAATGCTCTGGCAATGCCAACACACAAGGCCCAATTTTGCGCCACCTGTTTGACTGGGGGATTTTATCAGAATTTTTTAACTAATTGACGTGCGTTTCCCCCAAAATCAAAACCAGGCCCTTCAGGTCTAGTATGGAATTTAAGGGGAACACCGTGCCAAAATTTTTAAAAAATTGACGTGCGGTTCCCCCCAAAATTCAAACCAGGCCTTTCAGGTCTGGTATGGAATTTAAGGGGAACCCGTGCCAAAATTTAAAAAACAAATTACGTGTGATTCCCCCCAAAATACAAACCAGGCCCTTCAGGTCTGGCATGGAATTTAAAGGGAACCCCGTGCCAAAATTAAAAAAATAAAATGACTGCGGTTCCCCCCAAAATCCAAACCAAGCCCTTCAGGTCTGGTATGGATTTTAAGGGGAACCCTGCGCCAAATGTAAAAAAAATGGTGTGGGGTCCTCCTAAAATCCAAACCAGACCCTTATCCAAGCACACAGCCCTGGCATGGCAGGAGGGGGTGGGGACAAGCAAGTGCCCCCCCCTCCGAACCATACTAGGCCACATGCCCTCAACATGGGGAGGATGCTTTGAGGTCCCCCCCAAAGCACCTTGTCCCCATGTTGATGGGAAGAAGGGCCTCATCCCCACAACCCTGGCCGGTGGTTGTGGGGGTTTGCGGGCAGGGGGGCTTATCAGAATCTGGAAGCCCCCTTTAATAAGGGGGCCCCCAGATCCCGACCCCCCCATGTGAATAGGTTTGGAGTACTTTGTACCCCTACCCATTCACCAAAAAAGGAGTGTAGTGTAAAAAAAACAATAGGCAGTTTTTGACAAGTCCTTTATTTTGTATTATAGCTCTTTTTTCTTTCTTCCTCCATCTGCTCCTGGCCCGCTTCTTCTTCTGGTCTTCTGCTTCTTCTTTTAGTCTTCTTGCTTCCTCTCTTTGTCTTCAATCTTCAATCTTCATCTTCATCTTGATCTTCTTTCTTCTTTCCCCGCCGCCGCTCTCTCTGCTGGTGCAGTCTGCGGCCCCTGCGCGTCTTGCCGAATGGGCGGCCTTCACAATGACAGTACTTTTATAAGAAGGGGCGGGACCACCCAGTGATGTAACTGAGTGAACCCGCCCCCTTCTGACATCATGTGATTTCAGAGGGTGGCGGGTCACCCATTTACGTCACGGGGTGGCCCCACCCTTCTTATAAAGGAACTGTCATCGTGAAGACCGCCCGTTCGGGGGGGGGGGGTGCTGCAGGGGCCGGACTGCAGCAGCGGAGAGCACGGCGGCGGGGAAAGAAGAAAGAAGATGACGATTGAAGATTGAAGATGAAGAGAGGAAGCAAGAAGACTAAAGAAGCAGAAGACCAGAAGAAAGAGCGGGCCAAGAGAAGATGGAGGAGGAAAGAAAAAAGAAAGAGCTATAATACAAAATAATGGACTTGTCAAAAATTGCCTAATTTTTTTTTATTTACACTACACTCCTTTTTTGGTGAATGGGTAGGGGTACAATGTATCCCAAGCCTGTTCACATAGGGGGGGGCGGGATTTGGGGGCCCCCTTATTAAAGGGGGCTTCCAGATTCTGATAAGCCCCCCCACCCGCAGACCCCCACAAGCACCGGCCAGGCTTGTGGGGAAGAAGCTCTTGTCCCCATCAACATGGGGGCAAGGTGCTTTGAGGTGGGGCAGAGCCCCCCTCCCCCAAAGCACCCATACTCCCCATGTTGAGGGCATGTAGCCTGCTACGGGTCAGGAGGGGGGGGACGCTCGCTCTTCCCCCCCATCCTAACCGGCCAGGGCTGCATGCTCAGATAAGGGTCTGGTTTGGATCTTAGGTAGACCCCCCATCAATTTTTAAAAAAAATTTGGCATGGGGTTCCCCTTAGTATCCAAACCAGACCCGAAGAGCTTGGTTTGGACTGGGGGGGGGGGGGGGGG
>BLSH010422102.1:125016-159531 GCA_018402905.1 Glandirana rugosa
TTATTACCGTCTAAAGGTATAGTCTCTATCGTGACTAGCGTTAGTGACGACACGGGTGAACAACCGTCAGTGAAATAATCTCAACGTAAATAATGTCGTCTCTACCTGTGTAGTTACCACCGCTGACACGTTGACTTATTCCCGGGAAACTTTACATTCCCGGTAAATCTCAGTCACTCTGTAAGTAATATAATGGACTTGGAACAGGTACCGAAAATTATATTCACCACAATTTGTTGTTCGTGGATGAAGAAAAGTACGAACTGACCGTGACGGTGACTCTGTAACCCTGACCAAATAATTTCACTTACGAAATCGTTTCTTCATGTAATCACTTTAACGTGAAGGGTTATAGATCGTTTGACGAACCCCGACCACGTTTAAGTGGTTCTGGAGGGTCTTAACTATGAGGGATAATCCTTGGACTTTCCTTAGACATACTCCGTATATTTTCACATGGTCGATACAATACCGCTTGGTGTGAAAATTTAGTTTTTCGTACCTGTTCACGTGTAAAAAATTGTAATAACACCATCGACGAGATACACCTTAAATCGGGTTTCATGGTTTCATTTTTTTAGTTACTGGTAGTGTCCATCTCTGCTGTAATAAATGCAACTCTAATAAAGTGACTGCCAACAAGTGGGCACAGCAGTGATTGCGATCAGTGCTATCTCTGATATGGAAATCTGCCATTATTTGCAACGAAATTTCAACTTTCAGGTTTTTACTGATTTCTTCCAGGGCAGATTTTTCTCACAGAATGTGGCCTACTGTTTTCATTCTTTTATGTAGGAAATATAAATAAATCACCTCAATACCAGCGTGTTACACTTTTTTTTCTTTCTATGCCATTTTTCAGTTTTCAGTGCTAGTGATAGTTTTACTGACAATTACTTATCTTCTGTTATAAAACATATATGTAGGCAATGTCAGGACTTTACAAACATCCCCAAAATGACCCCTTTTGAAATTTGGACACCCCAGGCAATCATAGTTTTTGCAACCATTTTTGGAAATAAAGAAAGATGCTGGTATTGAGGTGGTTAAAGTGGGCTAAACTTAAAAAAGTACCACACTGAAGTCAAGTACAAATCTTTCTTGATTAGTGGATGAAAGTTGTCTGAAAGATGAAAAATGGAAAATGATTAGATGTCATGGATTAAGCCCCCTCACCATCCCAAAGAAATCCCTCAGTCATTGGTGATTAGTAACAATAAAACAAGCCCACAACTTTGGGGGGCAGTTTCATTTTAAACCCCACAAAACAATACCAGAATATTTTATGGTCAGCAGCTTTTTAAGCCAAGGTCAAGTTGACAGGTATCAGGCGAGGAGGCAAGGGAAAACGTGTCAGAGGCTATAACCCTTCCCCACTCTTTCCCTAACAGAGAAGCAAGTTTTGGCTAGTGTAGGGCTTTATGTATCCATGAAGGGCAATAATAACTGTCTCTTTACCATCTTACACAAAAATAAGTTGTAATTCTTTGAGTTTTAAGATATAGCAATACTAATACTATTAAAAAAATAAGAACATGTGTTCCATCCATTCCTTACATTCAAAACATAATCCTGGTGGTGTGTGTTTATAAGAGACACATTTAATGCTTTTATAGGGCTCTAGACAGACATGTGCAAGGGTCTGTCTATAAAGATGTAACTCTATTAAAAAGATGTCAAGGTGCATCCCCAGAACAGTTTGATTACCCTAAGTCCTTCATAGATGCATTATTTTAATACAATACAAATACTAAGGCCTATAAACTATGAAGACAGATTTAGCAATGTGAATAATTTCTGTGTACGGTTTGCATTGGTTATATCCCTTTGAATTGGCTTTTACTTTATATATACCCACCTGAACATATTTGCTATGTATATATATATATATATATATATATATATATATATATAGATATATAGATATATACACACACACACACTATATTCTCAAAAGTATTGGGATGCATGCCTTTACATGCACATGAACTTTAAAGTGGAGCTCCAACCAAAAAGCTATTTGCTTCATCCCCCCCTCCGCTGTCACATTTGGCACCTTTCGGAAAGGAGGGGAGAGCGGATACTTGTCAAACCCAGGTATCCGCTCCAACTTCTGTGTAAGATCGCTGCATCACTGCATCATTGTGTGGTGATCTACAAAACGTTGAGCCCCTCCTCCTCCCCCCGGCTGCCTTCTGGGAGACACAGAGGTCCCAAAAGACAGCGGGACCATTCAGAAAGCACAGCGTGACACACGCATGCGCAATAGGAATCAGGCTGTGAAGCCACGAGAACTCACTTCCTGTTTCCCTTGCATCCAGAGCCGATGGACAGATTGGCTTGGGGTGTCGACATTGCAGGTTCCCTGGACAGGTAGGTGTCCTTATATTAAAAGTCAGCAGCTACGGAATGTGTAGTTGCTGACTTAATTTTTTTCCCTCCCCTAGGCTGGAACTGGAACTCCTCTTTAATGGCATCAAAGTCTTAGCCCGTAGGGTTTAATATTGCGTTAGCCCACCCTTTGCAGCTATAAAAGCTTCAACTCTTCTGGGAAAGCTGAAGCTGTTATAGCTGCAAAGGGTGGGCTAACTCTATATTGAGCACTACGGATTAAGGCTCGTATTCCATTATTTAAAGTTCATGTGTGTGTAAAGGCAGGCGTACTTTTGACAATATAGTGTGTGTATATATATATATATATATATATATATATATATATATATATATATATATATTAATTATATAAAGACAATGCTTTAAGTGCAAAAGGTCATGTCCTAACTCACACATATATCCGATCACTCTATTACATTTGTGATGATGAATTTAGATGATCCTTTGGCAATATTTGTATGAAGTATTTTTCCAACTAGAGATAGATTCCAAGATCAAATGCATCTTTGTTCCCAAAAAATACCGGCTCATCAGACTAAAGAAGTGCATGCAATATATCCAAAGGATTATTACAGAGGATGCTTACATGCTATAGTATCCTATATTAAATATAGCACTTCATCAGAGGATGATAGTATAACTGAACTCTTTCAGAAGACTGAATTGAAATATCATAGAGATTTCTCAGTAACCACAAAAAGAGAATGGCTACTGGCTCAATGTGAATATCTTTTAATATAGGATCATAAAGCTACCCCCCCCCTTTTCATTTTACTAAACAATTATTTTTTGGAAAGTAGAAATATGATTGCTGTTTTATATACAGTATATACTATATATTTTTTTTTCAATGGGATAGGATTATTAAATCTCAACAAAGCTGGACTCTATTAAAGAAATAATATGAATGACTGAAGGTGCATAAATGTCATAACATTCTTACTACATTATTAATGTTAACTGTTATGTTAAAAATGCAATAAGGATAATATAGATATGGTTGTGCTCATAAGTTCATATACCCTGGCAGAATGTATGATTTCTTGGCCATTTTTCAGAGAATTTGAATGATAACACAAAAACATTCCTTTCACTCATGGTTGGTGTTTGTCTGAAGCCATTTATTATCAATCAACTGTGTTTATTTTTTTTAAATCATAATGACAACAGAAACTACCCAAATGACCCTGATCAAAAGTTTACATACCCTGGTGATTTTGGCCTGATAGCATGCACACAAGTTGACACAAAGGGGTTTGAATTGCTATTAAAGGTAACCATCCTCACCTGTGATCTGTTTGCTTGTAATTAGTGTGTGTGTATAAAAGGTCAATGAGTTTCTGGACTCCTGACAGACCCTTGCATCTTTCATCCAGTGCTGCACTGATGTGTCTGGATTCTGAATCATGGGGAAAGCAAAATAATTGTCAAAGGATTTGTGGGAAAAGGTAGCTGAACTGTATAAAACAGGAAACTGATATAAAAAGTTATCCAAGGAATTGAGAAGGCCAATCAGCAGTGTTCAAACTCTAATCAAGAAGTGGAAAATGACGGGTTCTGTTATAACCAAACCACGGTCAGGTAGACCAACTAAAATTTCAGCCACAACTGCCAGGAAAATTGTTTGGGATGCAAAGAAAAACCCACAAATAACTTCAGGTGAAATACAGGACTCTCTGAAAACATGTGGTGTGGCTGTTTCAAGATACACAATAAGTAGGCACTTGAAGAAAGATGGGCTGCATGGTCAATTCGCCTGAAGAAAGCCATTACTATACAAATGTCACAAAGTATCCTGCTTACAATACGCCAAACAGCACAGAGACAAGCCTCAAACCTTCTGGCACAAAGTCATTTGGAGTGATGAGACCAAAATTTAGCTTTTTGGCTACAACCATAAACGCTAAATTTGGAGAGGAGTCAACAAGGCCTGTGAAACACAGGGGTGGATTGCTGATGTTTTGGGGATGTGTGAGCTGCAAAGGCACAGGAAATTTGGTCAAAATTCATGGCAAGATGAATGCAGTATGTTATCAAAAAATACTGGAGGAACATTTGCATTCATCAGCCAGGAAGCTGCGCATGGGACGTACTTGGACATTCCAACATGACAATGATCCAAAACACAAGGCCAAGTCGACCTGTCATTGGCTACAGCAGAATAAAGTGAAGTTCTGGAGTGGCCATCTCAGTCTCCTGACCTCAATATCATTGAGCCACTCTGGGGAGATCTCAAATGTGCAGTTCATGCAAGACAGCCCAAGAATTCCCAGGAACTGGAGGCTTTTTGCCAAGAGGAATGGGCAGCTTTACCATCTGAGAAGATAAAGAGTCTCATCCACAAATACCACAAAAGACTTCAAGCTGTCATTGATGATAAAGGGGGAAATACACGGTATTAAGAACTGTGGTATGTAGACTTTTGATCAGGGTCATTTGGGTAGTTTCTGTTGTCTTTCAGTTCACAGTTGAATGATAATAAATGGCTTCAGCCAAACACTAACTATGAGTGAAAAAAAAGTTTTTGTGTTATCATTCATATTCTCTGAATAATGGCCAAGAAATCATAAATTCTGCCAAGGTATGTATGAGCACGACTGTACATTTTGGGAAAAATAAAGGGAGGCTGCTGCTGCTGACCTCCTTCTGAAAATGTTTGACGCCTGGCTGTTGACCTATTGCCTATGTTAGTTTTTGTGTTACTGACTCTAAACATGCAGATACAGAGTAATGATTTTTCAGAGTTCCTACTTTGCATACCTGTTCTGGGTTAGTAAAAAAGTTGAAACCAAGGGGGCAACATAACAACCTGCAAGCATTTTCAGAGGGAGTTCAGAAAAGGTACCTCCACTTACTCTTTAGGGAAATCAGACCCTTGGCTCAGTTCTGGTTTATCTTATCTTGCCCTTATTTATGTTCCCGTTCTGACTTAAATCTGTTCTGACCTGTTTTTTTACTCTACTGACTACTTCTTCTCCTGTCTGTTTATAAATATATCCTCTGTTGCACCTTAGCCTGTTTCCTGAGTTTGATCTTGAGTTGGTTGACTTAAATCTTGCGGATGGACCTGCATTGCCTACCCTTAACCATAGTATACACGGTCCAAATGGTGGGTGGCATCAGCCGGTTTAATAGAAACCAACCAACATTCAGCCTGTGTGTACTGCAGCAGTCCTACGTCAATGGGGCATGATTGAAAAAGGTCTGCCGATCGGCTCCCCGATCAGCACTCTAAGCCAATGGCTGAGAGTGCTAACTGGAGTGTTCTGGTGGGGGCTGTCAGGTTTTTTTCATCAGCCCAGCTGGGTTGAACGGAGAGAAAACCCTGGCTTGAAACTAGGTGATAAACTTATTCTGCCTGCCCTGACCCTTGCTTGAACTCTGATTAACTGTCTGCATTACATTTTGGTTCTTGACTTATTGTTCATGAGAATTTGCTCATGAAAAGGGGAAAAAAAATCCAACTTCCATCAGACTGTGCAGACTAGATTGAAACATCTAGTTAGGGTTAGGGTGTTAGGGTTATATATTCCCGGAGGTATTTTGGTGTTAACAGTGCCCGGTTAATTTTAATTGTAATTTCCGTTTAATTTTGATTTTAATGTATATTTTAGTTTTAATTTATTTTAAGTATGATGACACCCATTGGTTCATATTATTAATACACTGGAAATGCCCAATTTTGACCTCTGGGGACACTCCACTTCATTTAGGCCCTTTTTGTTAATTACATGATGGGGCCGTTCTTTTTTCTTTTTAAACATTTGGTCATGCACATCAGTTTATCAACCTTTTATTTACTCTTGTTTAGTTACAGTTCAAGGTTTAAGCTTCTCCAAACATATAGCCAGTATGTGGCTACATGGCGGCTGTATTACTAGTACTGGCTCCTCTGCCCACATCCAAGATGGCGTCTGAGGACTGATCACGATAGTCTCAGAACAAGGCTTGGTTTACATATAATGCGATGAGTCAGCATTGCGCCTATGCCACAAGACAACGTCTGGTTGGACGAAACACTGTTTCAGGTTAAGGGCGTGCTGAGGTAATCACTTGTAGTTTCTGTATGCTCTAGAGAATGGGATTTGTCTATATAGCCAGCGGGCTGACTGATTTTATGCTTGATTACTACTGATGCTTGTAATTGCAATACTATTCTTTTTTTAATAAACATTGTCAGTATTACACTATGCGAGCCCTTTCTTTTCCATACGCCTTGGTGTGTGACGGATGTGTCAGGAACACCTAGAGTGGTCCCACTCCTCTCTCCTCGTCCTTAGGACAGCTGCTATCTGGATGACACATCTCCCGTTTGGGGACCCTCATTGGGTAGAGTCACAGGCGCCTATTTAGCTTGCTTCTGGTAAGTGCATAAACTATCTCGTGGAGGCACGTTCACTATTGGAGTGGAGCACTGGGTGTAGTCGTACCTGAACTTAATGATTGTATATCATTTATATGCAAGATTTTCATGCCCTACAGACACCTTATGAACTTTTACAGCACTCTTAGCCACTGTGTCATATTACAATTTTTTGTGTATAAGCACAGTGATTGCTTTACCTTTTATAGGATTTTATGCCTCATATTACAATTTATGAACCTCTATTATATTTCAGTCACTATGGTATATTGCAATACATTGGTTGTGGGTCTACCACTTAGCACTGTATGAATTTTGTCAATTTTTTATTATAACCTATATTATACTGTTATTTCACTGCATGGTGTGGGTTGCACCACATATTCACTTATTGTGAAACAAAAAATGCTTTAATACTATTATTTTTATTATTTTTCACATATCATACTGTGATTATTTTTGTAGTCTAGATCTTAGTGCGGCCATTACTCAGATCTATGTCCCATTGATGTGTGTATTGCATGTTTAGGCTGCTGCTTCAATAGGGTTATTCGCATTAGCTTGGTATTTACTCTTTTTCCATAGATGATTTCATCACAGCTTCTACTCCTTGTACCTCGTTTCATGCGTTCATATAGCACACCGGAAAATAAATGAAAAGGGGGGGCGCTGATAGTGTAGTATATCAAGATGATGTATTTATTCCAGGCTAATGCACTTATGAAAGGTCCAGTAGCCAGTAAGTTTAAAAAGTTGTACAGATACCGGTATAAGTCAAGTAAAATCCAATACTGGTCGCGGTGACACAGAAACAGCTCCTTACTCGACCAGGTTTCCTTGCAAAAGGACTTCTTCCGGGGCATAGTACACATGGGTTGAATGTCAGGGGGCATGGCCAGAAAAGGTCTGCCTATCGGCTCCTGGAGTGTTCTGGCAGGGGGGACGTCAGATGGTTAGTACAGCTGCTCCTTCTGAGCTATTAAATTTTTATTCGTTCAACCCGCTGGGTTGAAAAAAAACTAGTAAAAAAAACTAGTAGTGTATACTAGGCTTTATACTGAGTACAGGATTTCTGATATGCTTATATCTCACCTGATATCTTTTACTTTTATCTTTTGAAAATACTAGGAACATGTTTTTAAACACCACCCAGTGGTAAGGATGAAGTTCTTTTATTTAAGTGGTATGTCTTGGGAAGCCTGTTACCATCACTGATGGGTGTATTATTGATATCGGAATCCTACTTATTTCTGGTCTGCAGCTTTAGAGAGGTCTCCGCTTGCTTGAATTACTCATCGGGTATGGGATACCCCCATACAAAGAAGACTACACAGACTATGAATATCAAATATTGATTGAAGCTATTGCTGTTTAACTGTGGTATATGGCTGTGATGATGTGTTTCACCACATCAGTTAATAAAAATTTGACTTAGCAGTCTAACACTTCTTAACCGCTATAAGGCTGGGCTTAGGAGTCTATTTGTCCCAAATGTAAAGTGTTACCAAAAAAAAAAATTGTTACCAAATTCTGAAGTGAAACTGTGGACCAATTTTCATCTTTAGTATATATTGTATACCCATACAGATTGAGCCTAAATTATATACACAGTGTTTATACAGAGAACATTAGATCTTTTCTCTGATCTGTTTGTGAGCAGCATTCTCTGTATAGAGGAGGGGTATTAAACAGAGGACTTCTGACCAGAAGGTTGATACTAAATTTCCAATGCGGTGGTTCCATTGCTAGAGACTGGCACTATCCTCATCAGGCTAAATATGACCTCCTGTAATTTAAGACATCCATGAAGGAGGTTAAGTGTCCAGTTTTTACACACATAGGTGAAGGTAAGGGATAGAAATAAGGTGATGGCTGTTTAATGAAGGGAGTTTGAAAAATGTTTCAGTATATTACCTATTACCTTTGAGGAGGATTTAAGCATATTTTTTCAATTGACTGATGCATTAAAAAGATCAAAAATGTCTGGTTGGTACAGACTACTTATTTTTTTTCACATAATTGTATATAGGATTGCATACACTGCTTGATGCATAGTAGAGTTCTTTTATTTTTTTTTTTTGTACGGTCACTTAGTCCTATTTCAATACTTGTTTATTGGTATAAAGGTGATGTTTGATGAGGATTTTATTATGTGGAGCACTATAAATGTTATTGCATTTTCTAATATTGGTGTGGTGAAGTGTGAATTGGCAGCTCTGTTTTTAGGGATAGGTTTCTGCACCGAGATAAATACTTTCAATATATTGATTAGACAGCAGCTTGAAGGGCTTACCTATAAAGTGGGGAAGTATGGTCTGGGGAAGTAAGGCAAATTTAAACAAAATCAGAGAGGGGTTTTGAATAATAATAATAATAATAATAACAATAATAATAATAATAATAATCTTTTAAAATCTGAAATGAAGTAGGAGTCAATTTTATTTTATTTTTTTCCTAAACAAGGTTATTTATGATGTAACACCTTAATCACTTGCCGACCCGCCACAGTATATATACAGAAGCAGGTCTGCTCGTTAGGCACCGCAATGTACCTGTACAGTGCGGCTTTCTTCCGAGTCTGCTTGCATATACACACTCGCACCTGGAAGGTGCCATTTGCTGCAGCACAAGCCGATCAGCGGGTTCGGCCAATGATTTATGGCTGGGACCCACTGATAGGCTGAGCAAATGACAGAAGAAAGCCCTGTGTTGGTAAACAACGCAGGGCTCTCCACAGACAGGAGTGATGAAGAGCACCACACATTACACATAGTTAACATTGTTAGGAACACAGTTAACCCCTTGATCACCCTAGGTGTTAACCCCAAAGCAAACCAATCACTAGACCTACTTTTTACCTAAGACATGTAGCAGAATACATTTTGGCAAAAATCTATGAAGAAATTTGATTTTTAAATTTGTTTATTGGATATGTGTTATAGCAGAAAATTGAAAATTAATGTTTTTTTTTTTCAAAATTTTCAGACTTTTTTCATTTATATTTTAAAAAATAAAACACCCAGTGGTGATAAAATACCACCAAAAGAAAGCTCTGTTTGTGTGAAAACATTATATACGTTTTGTTTGGGTGGCATTGCATGACCCTGAATAGCAAAAAATGGCCTGGTCATGAAGGGGGTAAAACCTTCCAGTTGTTAAAGTGATCTGAATTCTAACAACTTACTTTCAGCAAGTCACCTTTATTTCTGCATAACATTTAAATTGAAACCTACTGTGCTAGTAAATCTACTAAACTGGCAGAATGTTAACAAAGGATGCACCTACAGGTACCTGCACTCTCCTTTGGAAATTTGCAATAGCCTCAACAGAGCCCCAAAACCCTGGTTGTCAAAATGTTGACTTTAGAATAAAAGCAAAGCTCTGGCCTGTCTCCTCCCAAAAGATGA
Organism: Glandirana rugosa; assembly: GCA_018402905.1. Classification (NCBI taxonomy): domain Eukaryota; kingdom Metazoa; phylum Chordata; class Amphibia; order Anura; family Ranidae; genus Glandirana; species Glandirana rugosa. The sequence goes on from BLSH010422102.1 coordinate 135,181, forward strand.
GCCTCTCTGTTATTGCCTGAGGCAAAAAGCGACAAGCCCAAGCTTGAGTTTCTCTACTGAGGTCACGATTTCCATGACAATGTCAATTGAAATTGAAAATTGGGCCCCTGAATGCAAACAGCATAAACAGACTACATGGGCAGGGTTCTAATTGTTATCTATCTAAAAAGCTGGTAATTTGGTGAACACTAACTTCCTTGCTGCTTGAAATGTTATCATGGGATATTCCTGGACTCCATTGCATTGTTATCTGACCCATTTTCTCAGTTCTGCCACCTGTTCCCATTGACATTTGCTGTTTCGGTGCTCCATACTTGCCTCCTCCCTGATTTAGCAGAGCTTTAGTGGTTTTTGGATAATATTAGAGGAACACAATATTTGGCGATGTCTAGACCTTTAACTCTACTCAGTCATATTATTTCAGTTCTGAAAACATTATTGTTTAGATTCTTGAACAATAATAATTTTTTAAGCACTTTATTATGTAGGGGATAGCAGAGACATTTTTTTTAAACATATAAGTAATGAGGCTGTTTGTTACTTAGTGCTGAAGGCACTGACTGACAGCTATGAATGTGGCCCAACATAAAATTGTCAATTTACTTAAAAATGTTGATTTTTTTTTTTTTAATTTTTGTAGGGGAACCCATGCGGCCAAAGAAAAATTTGACAGTGTCTCCTAACTGCACTTTTATACATTTTATATTCCCAAAGAAAAACATCCCGCTCTTCACAATCACACCTTATCCATGCCATCAGTTTTTGACAGCACCTATATTTGTGAGCAACTATTTTCAAGGATAAAACACATGAAGGGCCAAATTAGAACCAAAATATCTGATGAGCACCTTGAGAATTCAACCAGATATTGATGCCCTCTTTTAATTTTATGCTAAAAATATTACAAAAAAATGAAATTTTATTACTTGGTTCATTATCTATACTAGTGATCGTTAACTTGTGATCTGCTTGACTTTTTGTGCTCACAAGCTATCCTTATTGTTAGTGTATTTTATGTTTGCCCCAAGACAATTCCTCTTTTTTACTGTGGCCCAGGAAGGTCAAAAGGTTGGACACCCCGGGAGTAAGGGCATTGTGTCATAAGTTTGTGAGCATAGGTCTCAAGTCTGTATATGAATTTAATTTTAGCTGCAATATACGATTGAAAACTCTGTATTATAAAATACTGGATGGCATGATCAAAGAATGAGTCTGACTACAAAACAAAATTAGGTTTGTATGCTTAGATCAATCACAGGACAGAAATCCCTCAAGTAGAGTAAAATGTATTTATTTTTTCACTGTGACTGAATCAGTGTGGCTGATTTACCAAAAAAAAGTAGAGCATGCTCTTTTTACAATGCAATTTCCATTTTGCAAGCATGTATTCACTCACTTTGGTGAGTATTATTATTATACAGTATTTATATAGCGCCAACAGTTTGCGCAGCGTTTTACAATATTAGGGCAGACAGTACAATTACAATACAATTCAATACAGGAGGAATCAGAGGGCCCTGCTCATTAGAGCTTACAATCTAGGAGGGAGGGTCAAGTGATACGAAAGGACAATAACTGGGGAATGAGCTGATGAGAAAATAAGAAGTATAGTTGTTAGGTGGGGACAGGATAGGTGGCAGAATATGGTGAAAATTCACTTTGCCAACAATACCCAACCACTTGCAAGAAAAAAAAAATGAATTTTTGCTTGCACATGATTGGATAAAGTCAGCACAGCTTCACCTCATTCATTAGGTTAAGCAAAAATTCCCTTTCAAGGGGAACATTCACTTTGCAGCATGAACATGCTTTACTCTTTTAGTAAATCAGTCACACTGCATTAGAAAGTGCTATAATGTTACTTTTCCAGTTTCCATAACTTAAAGTGATGCATGTTATGGTAATTTGGGATAGTATTATATCAGAGGTGAACTCTTTACTAGGAACTAATTTATGGAGTTCATTATGTGTTACATTATGGAAAACCTATCCATATGGCATTTGAACTAAGACTAAGAAGAAGCAAGAGTAACAACCTGGCTATATTGATCAAAGAGGAAGTGTCACTAATTATTTTAGTTAGACACTTAGAGCATATATTTAATGACAAAAGGAACGGATTTCCCCTGCATGTGGATCAAATCAGAGTTATCATATAATTGACTCTTTACAAGGCCAGGCCACTATGTAATGGACTAGATATTAAAAGCCTTAATCGTTTAAAGTTAGTTTCCTTCTTTATTTTAGAGATCATTTACTGCTTAGAGATATTTTACAAGTCTTAAAGATTATCAGCATGGCTCTGAAATACTAAGGGTTTTAATTCTGGAGCTTGGAATCTTTACTAGTTTGATGATTAATGATGTCAAGCAATAAATTCAATACCGGTTAAAAGTAGTGAAGTCTAGATTCTGGGGTAGTATATACAGTATGTTAATTATGTACTGTTAGTGTTTATTTCCATAAATGATTACCATTAGGCCATGTGGCTTTGATGTTGCCTACAACTGTCTGCAGTGTTCTAAAGCCAACATCTTTTATTGCTGTACAGACATTTTTTTTTTTGAGCCCAAATCATACAAAATATGAATAACATTTTACACTGTGCATTATGTGTATGTGTCTTTATTACTTTCCTGTTTGTTATCTGTTAAGTCTTCTTATCTGAATTCATGGGCGTGACTTTATTCAACTTCAGAATTACTCCCACCTTGCTCAGTTAACCGCTTCCGGACCGCCCCACGTACTTATACTGCAGCAGGGTGGCTCTTCAGTGCAAAATCACGTACCTGTATGCCATTTCCATTACCGGCTCTGGGGCATGCACGTGCGCAGTCTGTGTCCCACTCCCACTGTGATTGGACACAGCGGGAGCAAATCAGCGGGTCCGGCCGACCCGATGTTCGCTGGCACCCAGCGAATGTTCCAGAGAGAGGCAGAAAAGGCGGTCCGCCTATGTATACAAGGCAAATCGCCATTCTGTCAAAGGGGAAAATGGAGATCTTGTGTTTCTGGTAAGCAGAAACATGGATCTCTGTCTTTCCCCAGTCAAAGCACCCCACACACAGTTAGGAAGCACTCCCAGGGAACACATTTAACCCTTTGATCGTCCCTGATGTTAACCCCTTCCCTGTCAGTCTCATTAGTACAGTGACATTGCATTTTTTTAGCACTAATCACTGTATTAGTATCACTGGTCCCCAAAAAGTGTCACTTAGTGTCTGATTTGTCCACCGCAATGTCACAGTAATGCTAAAAATCGCTGATTGCTGCCATTACTAGTAAAAAAAAAAAAATTCCAGAAATATATCCCATGGTTTGTAGACACTATAACTTTTGCGCAAACCAATCAATATAAGCTTATTGGGTTTTTTTTTTACCAAAAATATGTAGCAGAATACATATTAGCCTAAATTGATGAAGTGATGTGATTTTTTACATTTTTTATTGGATTTGTTTTGTAGCAGAATGTAAAATATATTGTTTTCTTTTTTTTTTCCATTTGTCTGTCTTTTTTTGTTTATAGCGCAAAAAAAAAAAAGCAGAGGTAATCAAATATCACCAAAAGAAAGCTCTGTTTGTGGAAAAAAAGAACATAAATTTAATTTGGGTACAGCGTCGCACGACCGCGCAATTGCCAGTTAAAGTAAGGCAGTGCCGTATCACAAAAAATGATCTGTGAAGGGGGGTAATCCTTCAGAAGCTGAACTGGTTAATCAAAAAAAAGAAAAAACTCTCTAGCAATACACACCAAACTGAGCATGTGCAGCCTGACCCCAGTAACTCTGTCTTATTCGGACATGTTCTGGAGTCAGTGGAAGAAGAAGAGGAAGATCTGTGCATACAAAATCAAACAGCCTTTTTACACAATGCAGATGATTAACTCCTTTGGTTCCACAGTGAGTATAACAAGCATGCTTTACTGCACATACACACTGATTTTACTCTTGTGGGTTTAGTAACACTTTAATTAACAGCCTTGTACTGACAACAGGTCTCATGTTATGACAAGTGAAAAAATGTCCCCAAATCAACCTACCAGAATAATACTCCTCTAATATTGTCTATGCCAGGGTTTCTCAACCTGTGGTACATGTACCCCTGGGGGTACCTGCACCAAGGGCAGGGGGTACACCCAGTGCTGTGTCTACCGAGTCCCGCCTCCCACGCACATACAGTCCCCAGTGGCTTGCTGTAGCGCAGCACTGTGGTGCCAATGGGGAAGCAGTCCGCTCTGTGTGCATGGAGAGGGGTGTCAGGCTGGTGGCAGCTGCCCGGGGTCCTGTCAATGTAATGGAGCCAATCGCACTGCCCGCAAGATGTTTCCCCGGCCAGGGCTGACTGACCAGGGTCAGTAGGCGGCTCCATGTCATCCCAGCTCCTCCCCCCCTCCAGCATGCCTCATATCTCCTGCCATGTGAAGATCCCATCCGAATGATGCCTACTGCAGCTCCCTGATCTCTCCACTCTGCAATCCTGCACATAGCCAGCACACTGCAGACAGGAAGTCCTGCCTGTCACTTTCACATCTCCCTGTGTCTGCTCAGGAAATACACATCTCAGAATGCCAAGCTATCAGTGCAGCTTCATCAGTGCCGCCTATCAGTGCCCTTCAGTGCTGCTTATCAGTGCCACCTATCAATGCCCCCTATCGGAGCAGCCTCATCAGTGCCGCCTATTAGTGCAGTATCATTAGTGCCCCCTATCAGTGCAGCCTAATTAGTGCCTCCTATCAGTGCCACCTATCAGAGCCGCCTCACCAGTGCTGCCTTTCAGTGCCCATAGCGCCTCCTATCAGAGCCGCCTCATCAGTGCCGCCTTTTAGTGCCTCCTATCAGTGTTGCGTATCAGTGCCCATCGGTGCCTCCTATCAGTGCAGTCTCACCAGTGCCCTATCAGTGCCTCATATCAGTGCCGCCTATCATTGCAGCCTCATCAGTGCTCCCTATCAGTGCCTTTCAGTGCCATTTATCAGTGCAGCCTCATCAGTGCCCCGTATCAGTGCCCATCATTGCCTCCTATCAGTGCCGCATATCAGTATCGCCTATCAGTGCCCATCAGTGCCTCCCATCAATGCAACCTCATCAGTGCCCCTATCAGTGCCCATCAGTGCCACCTCATCAGTGCCACCTATCAGTGCAGAATCATTAGTGCCCCCTATCAGTGCCCCCTATCAGTGCTGGCTCATCATTTCCCACCTATCAGTGCAACCTCATCAGTGCCCATCAGTGTCGCCTATCAATGCCCATCAGTGTCTCCTATTGATGCAGCCTCATCAGTGCCCATCAGTGCCACCTATCAGTGCCCATCAGTGCCACCTATCAGTGCAGCCTTATCAGTGCCTCATATCAGTGCTGCCTATCATTGCAGCCTCATCAGTGCCCCCTATCAGTGCCAATCAGTGCCCACCAGTGCCTCCTATCAGTGCCACCTATCAGTGCATACTCATAAGTTCCACCTATCAGTGCCCATCAGTGCCCCCTATCAGTATCCATCAGTGCCCCCTATCAGTGGCCTTCAGTGCTGCCTATCAGTGCTGCCTATCATTGCCACCTATCAGTGCCGCCTCATCAGTTGCCCCTATTAATGCAACCTCATCAGTGCCGCCTATCTGTGCAGCCTCATCAGTGCCCCCTATCAGTGCCTATCAGTGCCTTCTAACAGTGCCCATCAATGCTGTCTATCATTGTCGCCTCATCAGTTCCACCTATCAATGCAACTTCATCAGTGCCACCTATCAGTGCAGCCTCATCAGTGCCCCCTATCAGTGCCTCCTATCAGTGCCCATCAGTGCCTCCTATCAGAGCCGCCTCATCAGTGCCTTTTTCAGTGCCCATCAGTGTATCTTATCAGTGCCGCCTATCAGTGTTGCCTATCAGTGCCCCCTAACAGTACCCATCAGTGCCTCCTATCAGTGCAGCCTCATCAATGCCCCCTATCAGTGCCCATCAGTGCCACCTCATCAGTGCCTTTCTCGAGACAGGGGTACGTGGGAATTTTTTTTTAGACCTGCAGGGTTCTTCAGTGTAAAAGGTTGAGAAACACTGGTCTATGACACTTTGAATTTCAAGGGGTCATATGCACAACTGTGTTTCAGTGCAGGGGAGTTGCTAAGCAACTAATAGGACACCAGTAGCTTAGTTACTAAAAAGTGCAGAGCATGGAACCAGTGCTTGGGGTGTGTTCTGGCACAAAAATTACAATATGTTGTACAAATAAAAAATATTTGTAATCCGTGTAGAAAATAACAATATAGTAGTATAAATAATATACTAAATATATGTAGAAATCATCATTATATGTGCATTCACTAAATGGCAAGTTATGCTTTTAATTAAATCACTAAATTCATAAATTGCTTGATGTACAGTGCATTGAAAAACTATTCACAGCCATTGAAATGTTCCACATTTTGTCATGTTGCAACCAAACACATAAATGTATTTTATTGGTATTTTGTGTGATAGACCAACACAAAGTGGCACATAATTGTGAAGTGGAAGCAAAATGATAAATGGTTTTCACATTTTTTTTACAAATAAATATCTGAAAATTGTGGCGTGCATTTGTATTCAGCCCCCTGAGTCAATACTTTGTATGACCACCTTCTGCTGCAATTACAGCTGCAGGTCCTTTTGGGTATGTCTCTACCAGCTTTGCACGTCTAGAGAGTGACATTTTTGCCCATTTTTCTTTGCAAAATTGCTCAAACTCTGTCAGATTGGATGGAGAGCATCTGTGAACAGCAATTTTCAAATCTTGCCACAGATTCTCAATTGGATTTAGACTGGACTGGATTTTGTCTGGGCCATTCTAACACATGAATATGCTTTGTTCTAAACCATTGCAGCTCTGGCTGTATGTTTAGGGCAGTGGTCCTGCTGGAAGGTAAACTTCCGCCCCAGTCTCAAGTCTTTTGCAGACTCTAACAGGTTTCTTCTAAGATTGCCCTGTGTTTGGCTCTATCCATCTTCCCAACAACAATGAACAGCTACCCTGTCCCTGCTGAAGAAAAACAGCCCCACAACATGATGCTGCCACCACCATGTTTCACGGTGGGGATGGTGTGTTCAGGGTGCTGTGCAGTGTTAGTTCCTCCCCGTAGCGTTTTACTTTTAGGCCAAAAAGTACATTTTGGTCTTATCTGACCAGAGCACCTTCTTCCACATGTTTGCTGTGTCCCCCACAAGGCTCTTCCAAACTACAAATGGGACTTCTTATGGCTGTCTTTTAACAATGGCTTTCTTCTTGCCACTCTTCCATAAAGGCCAGATTGTGGTGTGCACAACTAATAGTTGTCCCGTGGACAGATTCTCTCACCTAAGCTGTGGATCTCTGCAGCTCCTCCAGAGTTACCATGGGCCTCTTGGCTGCGTCTCTTATTAATGCTCTAGTTGCCCGGCCTGTCAGTTTAGGTGGACAGCCATGTCTAGGTAGGTTTGCAGTTATAACATACTGTTTCCATTTTTGGATGATGGATTGAACAGTGATCCGTGAGATGTTCAATGCTTGGGATATTTTTTTTGTAACCTATCCCTGCTTTGAATTTCTCCACAACTTTATCCCTGACCTGTCTGTGTGTTCCTTGGTCTTCATGATGCCGTTTGTTCGCTAAGATTCTCTAACAAACCTCTGAGGGCTTTACAGAACAATTGTATTTATGCTAAGATTAAATTACACACAGGTGGACTCTATTTACTAATTAGAGAAAAGAGCAATGGTCTGCTAGCTGCCTCTATTATGCCACACCTCCATCCCTATACATTACACAATAAAAACAGAAGACGCCCATGGGACTTTAGATGAGGCGAGCATAAGGTCAGACAAAAGTAGTAGAAGTAAATCAATTTATTGTTTTTCTGTATGAATAACATAATAAAAACAGACACGGCCATCAAATCTGCAGGTAATGCTTGCAACCAAAAACATGCATACATAATGACAATGCAAACATGATGTAAGTATACAATGCATCTATAGTCTCAGCGCGTTTTGCAAGCTCGGCTCACTTTCTCAGGAGTGGATGCAGGGTATCTACAAGACAGATTATAATTAAAGATATAACAGGGGGTAGATGGTTATGATTGGACAAAAGCTAGGGGCCTGTCGGGGACCCCATACTTACACATGGATTCGTTGGCTCCAAGAGTTGACCCCCTGAAGGGCAGCAGCGAAAAGTGTCCAGTCCGGGAGCTGAGGGGGTGGGGCCAGCAACAACCACCTGGAGACCAGACGGGTCCCTGGCGGGCCCCTAGCTTCTGTCCAGATTTGCTGACCGTGTCTGTTTTTACTGTTATTCATAGAGAAAAACAATACATTTATTTACTTCTACTACTTTTGTCTGACCTTATGATCGCCTCATCTAAAGTCCCATGGGTGCCTTCTGTTTTTACTATTTACTAATTAGGTGACTTCTGAAGGCAGTTGGTTCCACTAGATTTTAGTTAGGAGTATCAGAGTAAAGGGGACTGAATACAAATGCATGCCACACTTTTCAGATATTTATTTGTAAAAAAAACTTGAAAAAACATTTATCATTTTTCTTCCACTGCACAATTATGTGCCACTTTGGTTTGGTCTATCACAAAAAATACCAACAAAATAAGTTATGTTTTTGGTTGTAACATGACAAAATGTGGAAAATTCCAAGGGATATGAATACTTTTCAAGGCACTGTATATAAAATAAGTAAGAACCAAATATATATATATATATATATATATATATATATATATATATATATATATATATATATATATATATACAGTATCTCACAAAAAGTGAGTACACCCCTCATATCTTTGTAAATACTTTATTATACCTTTTGATGTGACAACACTGAAGAAATGACACGTTGCTACAATGTAAAGTAGTGAGTGTACATCTTGTATAACAGTGTAAATTTGCTGTCCCCTCAAAGTAACTCAACACACAGTCATTAATATCTAAACTGCTGGTAACAAAAGTGAGTACACCCCTAAGTGTAAATGTCCAAATTGGGCCCAAAGTGTCAATATTTTGTGTGGCCACCATTATTTTCCAGCACTGACTTAACCCTCTTGGGCTTTGAGTTCACCAGAGCTTCACAGGTTAACAGTGGAGTCCTCTTTCACTCCTCCATGACAACATCACAGAGCTGGTGGATGTTAGAGATCTTGCGCTCCTCCTGCCTTCCATTTGAGGATGTCCAACAGACTGTAGGCAAGACACACTTGTCTTTGTACTCCTCACCTGGTTGCCGCCACACACGCTTGACACCATCTGAACCAAATAAGTTTATCTTGGTCTCATCGGACCCCAGGACATGGTTCCAGTAATCCATGTCCTTAGTCTGCTTGTCTTCAGCAAACTGTTTGCAGGCATTCTTGTGCATCATCTTTAGAAGAGGCTTCCTTCTGGGATGACAGCCATGCAGACCAATTTGATGCAGTGTGTGGTGTATGGTCTGAGCACTGACATGCTGACCCCCCACCCCTTCAACCTCTGCAGCAATGCTGGCAGCACTCATACATCTATTTCCCAAAGACAACCTCTGGATATGACACAGAGCATGTGCACTCAACTTCTTTGGTCGACCATGGCAAGGCCTGTTCTGAGTGGAACCTGTCCTGTTAAACCGCTGTATGGTATTGGCCACTGTGCTGCAGCTCAGTTTCAGGGTCTTGGCAATCTTCTTATAGCCTAGGCCATCTTTATGTAGAGCAACAATTATTTTTTTAGATCCTTAGCGAGTTCTTTGCCATGATGTGCCATGTTGAACTTGCAGTGACCAGTATAAGTGAGTGAGAGAGATAACACCAAACTTAACACGTTCCAGACCGCGCGCCGTGTTTTCACGGTGGCAGTCGGGATGCTGAGCGCGAATCGCCGTAAAAAGACAATCAGCCACTGAGGAGTGTGCCCGCGGCTCGGGCGGACCCGATGTCTGCCGGCGAGCCGCGATGAGCGGCCACATGGAAAGAACGGGGAGCCGCCAATGTAAACACGGCGGTTTCCCACTCTGTTAGTAGGGGCATGAGAGATCTACTGATCCCTGTCACTGGGATCAGTTAGATCTCTCATGCCCATGTTAGCCCAACCCCCCCACAGTAAGAACACACCCAGGGAACACAGTTAACCCCTAGCTCCCCCCCCCCGGTTAACCCCTTCACTGTCAATGACAGTTATACAGTAATCAGTGGACATTTAAATTTCTGATCACTGAATAAATGTCATTGGTCCCAAAAAAGTGTCAAAAATGTCCGACATGTCCGCTGAAATATCGCATTACCGCTAAAAATCGCAGATCGCCGCCATTACTAGTAAAAAAATAAAAATAAATAAAAACCCAAGAAATGAATTCTCACCATCCGTAAACGCGGCCACTTTTGCGCAAAGCAATCAACAAACGCAGATTGTGATTTTTTTTATCACAAATATGAGGAATTATATAAATCAACCAAAAACGGTGAAAAAAAAAGTTTTTTTATATTTTTTTTTGGATTTGAATTTTAGCAAAAAGTAAGAAATTTCGTTTTTTTTTTGCAAAATGGTCGCTCTTCTTTTGTTTATAGCGGTGATCAGAAATGACGCAGAGGTGATCAAATACCACCAAAAGAAAGCTCTATTTGTGGGGAAAAAAAGGACGCAAATTTTGTTTGGGTGCAACGTCGCACGACCGCGCAATTGTCAGTTAAAGTGATGCAGCGCCGAATCGCAAAAAGTGCTCTGGTTCTAAAGCTGGAAAAATTTACATCTGAGACCTTATAACACTAACGAGTCACATGACACCGGGGAGGGAAAATGTCAAATTTGGCCCAATTTGGACATTTTCATTTAGGGGTGTACTCACTTTTGTTGCCAGTGGTTTAGACATTCATGGCGGTGTGTTGAGTTATTTTGAGGGGACAGCAAATTTACACTGTTATACAAGCTGCACACTCACTACTTTACATTGTAGAAAAGTGTAATTTCTTCAGTGTTGTCACATGAAAAGGTAGAATAAAATATTTACAAAAATGTGAGGGGTGAACTCATATTGTGAGGTACTGTATATATATATATATATATATATATATATATATATATATATATATATATATATATTCCTAAAACAACTCAATTCTCATCCTTCCCAGGCTGTAACACACTATATATAACTTGAATATGACCTACCCTATGTTAAAGTGGAACTCCAAAAAATAACATTTTAATCAACATTTTAAGATAGATTTGGAAGTGATAGCACCTTTTTAGGTTTATATTGAAGCCTGTGTCTTCATTTGGGTTATGTTCCGCATTTACTGTTATTTTCTGTGTACAAGAACTTGGTTTGCATCTGCAACTTCTTTCTCCCGCAGTTTCAAAAAGTCATTCTTCAAATAGAAGTCACTATTATGTTAAGAAAAAGCTTTTACAACTTTGGGCTGCTATTTGATTTGCTTTGAGGTCTGGAGAATAACCATTACATGAATAGAACACAGCATCTTGGCAAGGCTATTAGTTTCACTTCTGTAATCACTGCCTTCACTCTGATCACTAAAGAATTACATCCTATTTACCTTTTTTTTAAAAAATCACACATAAACTGGGCCAGGTTCCCAGGACCTGCAACTGCAACCATCCACTTTATATTTTGTGTTTTTATTGCCAGCTGTCTGCTTCCATCGTCATCCTCTGAACTCAGATCAGAGCAGCATCAGACTGATGAAGACTGTGTCTCATGTACTCTTGATCTCTGTGTGTGGTATATACTCCTGAATCCTATACATACTATCGACCCCTGCACAGTGTGCGTTACATACTCCTAACTCCTGTGGTGTGTGTGTTATGTACATCTAATCCCTGTGCTATGTGTGTTATGTACTCCTGACTCCTGCGTAGTGTGTGTTAAATTCTCTTGACCCCTGCATTTTGTGCATTACACACAGCTGACCCTGAACTCTTTGCATCGCATATTCTGGATCCCTGAATCTCAATGCATTACATACTGCTGACCTCTGTGTGTTATAAGCTCTCGACCACTGTGCTCTATGCATTATGAACTCCTGACCTCTGTGCTTCTAGTGTTACTTATATCTGAATCCTGCACTCTATGCCTTACCTACTCCTGACCCCCACCTTCTGTGCATTACCTACTACTGACATCTGCAAATTGTGTATTACATACTCCTGACCCCTGCACTCTGTGTGTTAACCACTCCTGACCACTGCACACTGTGCCTTACACAGTCCTGGCCCCTGCACTCTGTGAATTACACACAAGTGCAATACCCTCCTGACCTCTGCACTATATGTGTTACATATTCCTGACCCCTGCACTCTAAGCATTACACATTCCTGACTCTTGTCCTCTTTTACAAACTCCTGATAACAAGACCGGGTGCTTTAAAGTGGAATCGCTCCTAGGTCTGCCAGGTCTTGTATGTGACATGTGTGGCATATGAGATGTGCCACTGTTTGTATATTATATTAACAAACCATACAGATCTGGCTCACGTGTCAAATCTCCCTGGAGAGCACTGCTGGCTGAGTCTTCCCGGAGGCAGTTGTGAGACCATGCCTATGTCACTAGTGCCTACTGAAAGCCAGAAAGGGTGGGGAAATACTGCACATATACTGTAAAAATTAATTTAAGATGTTCTGGGATGTGCATGTAGAGCTGAAAGTGGATCTATGGGTAGAAATTTTCTACCTTATTGCATTGCACGCATTACATTAAAAAACGTTTTGTGTCCAGCTCTAACCCAGTACCCCCTAAATACTTACCTGAGCCCAATCCTAATCCAACGTTGTGCCCGAGAGCAGCGACTCTCTCCTCTATTTCTTTCCTCATTGGACATGGAGACAGCAGTGAGAGCCATTGGTTCCTGTTGCTGTCAATCACAACTTGTGAGGAGAGAGCATGGGGGGGAGGGGGGGCAAACGTGTGTGTGTCAATGGATACACAGAACACAGCTCGGAATTGAGCCTGCATTGCTGCCCCAATAGCAAGGGGCTTGCTAAGGGGGCACTCGGCAGGGAGGAGCAGCCAGAAGCACCGGGGGCAGACCCCAGAAGAGGAGGATCGGGCTGCTCTGTGCAAAACCACTGCACAGAGCAGGTAAATATAACATGTTTGTTATTAAAAAAAAATTGCATTTACGATCCCTTGAATGCAACATGCAATTTTGTGTTTGTGAGTGTTAAGCCTCGTACACACGCTGCGATTGTCGTGCGACTGCACGTCCAATTTTTCCCAAAATCTGCTGTCCGTGATCTTGTCTAGCGTACTGACGATAGTAAAATTATTGTTCGACAAAGGCGAACATAGTGATGTGCTATGAGCGTATAAAGAGGTAGTTCAGTTGAGTGTGAACTGTGAATTACGAAAGCAGATTTACACGACCGAACACTTCCAGGTAGTTCCTGGGTTCCGAACATGCGTGTTTGTGCTTTCAACTTTTGTTTGTCTAACTTCTGTACAGACAAGCCGAAAATCTGACGAGGCCTTGTCGGCAGACAAAAATTTTCTAGTCTGCTCATCCAGCTTTTGTTGGACAATAATTGAAAATTGGCTGTCGAATGGAGCGTACTAACATTGATGCAATTTGGCCTAAGCCACTATTTTCTCTGGTGTAAGTATGGTTCCTCAGGACTTTCACAATCCCAGCAAAGACCCTGTCTATAAAGTTCCATCTTCTGGTCTATTGTCTATTTTATTTAACCATACTGATGAAGAAAGGATTGCCTAAAATGAATCACATCAATAATAAAGCTGTTTGTGCTGTGTACTGTGTGCTGTGTACTGAAAGCTAACACTCTAAAGAAACAAACCTATTTAACACAGTTGGTGCACATCAATATACCGTTCTTCTCTTCTACACATAATTATTGACAAGACTCTGTTTTCTGCTGAATTACATATGGAAATTTTTGGCTATGGACTTCTGAAGGCAGCAACTCACTTACTTTCTATCCACTCCAAGGGGGCAACAACCATAGGGAGCGATGTGTAATGAGGGTAAAGCGGGGTAGAAGATGAGACTACCATCCTTTGGCCTATTTAAATCCATTCTATTCTACTTTATGGAGGAGGAAGTGATGTCACTTCCTGTGCACATTGAAATCACATATTCTTATTACAGCACCCTCTGAGACTTTCTCTATGTATACAACAACAAATCATACAAGTCGACTCTTTTCTTTCTACACTTTCCACATTTAAAAAAAAAATTTATTATATCTTTTCATGTGACAACACTGAAGAAATGACACTTTGCTACAATGTAAAGTAGTGAGTGTATAGCTTGTATAACAGTGTAAATTTCCTGAACGCTCAAAATAACTCAACACACAGCCATTAATGTCTAAACTGCAGACAGCAAAAGTGAGTACACCACTAAGTGAAAATATCCAAATTGGGCCCAATTAGCCATTTTCCCTCCCCAGTGTCATGTGACTCATTAGTGTTACAAGGTCTCAGGTGTAAATGGGGAGCAGGTGTCTTAAATTTGGTGTTATCGCTCTCGCTCTCTCATACTGTTCACTGGAAGTTCAACATGGCACCTCATGGCAAAGAACTCTCTGAGGATCTGAAAAAAAGAATTGTGCTTTACATAAAGTTTGCCTAGGCTATAAGAAGATTGGCAAGGCCCTGAAACTGAGCTGCAGCACAGTGGTCAAGACCATACAGTGGTTTAACAGGACAGGTTTCACTCAGAACAGGCCTCAACATGGTCGACAAAAGAAATTGCACAAGCTCATCGTCATATCCAGAGGTTAAATAGACATATGAGTTCTGCCAGCATTGCTGCAGAGGTTGAAGGGGTGGGGTCAGTCTGTCAGTGCTCAGACCATACGCCGCACACTGCATCAAATTGGTCTGCATGGCTGTCATCCCAGAAGGAAGCCTCTTCTAAAGATGATGCACAAGAAAGCTTGCAAATAGTTTGCTGAAGACAAGCAGACTAAGGACATGGATTACTGGAACCATGCCCTGTGGTCTGATGAGACCAAGATAAACCTATTTTGTTCAGATGGTGTTAAGCATGTGTGGCGGCGACCAGGTGAGGAGTACAAAGACTTGGAGTATCTTGCCTACAGTCAAGCATAGTGGTGGGAGTGTCATGGGGCTGCATGAGTGCTGCCGCCACTAGGGAGCTACAGTTCATTGAGGGAACCATGAATGCCAACATATAATGTGACATACTGAAGCAGAACATGATCCCCTCCCTTTGGAGACTGGGCCGCAGGGCAGTATGTCAACATGATAACGACCCCAAACACACCTCCAAAACGACCACTGCCTTGCTAAAGAAGCTGAGGGTAAAGGTGATGGACTGACCAAGCATGTCTTCAGACCTAAACCCTATTGAGCATCTGTGGGGCATCCTCAAATGGAAGGTGAAGGAGCGCAAAGTCTCTTATTTCCACCAGCTCCCTGAGGACTCCAGTGGCAACCTGTGAAGCTCTGGTAAACTCCATGCCCAAGAGGGTTAAGGCAGTGCTGGAAAATAATGGCGGCCATACAATATTGACACTTTGGGCCCAATTTGGACACAAGGGCACAGCAAATTTACACTGTTATACAAGCTGTACACTCATTACTTTACATTGTAGCAAAGTGACATTTCTTCAGTGTTGTCACATGAAAAGATATAATAAAATATTTACAAAAATGTGAGGGGTGTACTCACTTTTGTGAGATACTGGTACATTTCCCAATTAGTTAAAAAAAATAAAACATTAATTTCTAAAATAACAGGGACCCAACTATTACTGAACTATTACTATTACTAACTGCTGAAATATGCAAGCAAGTATTGCAATTGCTGCTGAGCTCCAAAGGTTACAAAGTCTGCTTGTAAGCAGGCTGATGCGATATAAATTGGGACATCGGTCCAGTTCAGAGAGTTCTTCCCCGAGGAGGTCCATAGAGTCGTCCTTGGCAACCACAAGAGAAACTGAGTGAGCACAGTTCAGCCTTGAATGTGAGACCTGCAGGGGATAGAGACAGAAGAAGAGATCCTTAGGAGTCGTAGAATGTCATCTGTTATGGCTCACAACAGAGACTCCTAACTTGGGGTTTTCCCTGAAGATGCCAACACTAGATTATGCCTCCAAAGGACCTCAACTTGCATGAGAAGAGCCTGTAAAGGATTATGGACACTGTATTGCAAAGCAGAGGTACCCCATCCTGTACAGAGGTGCATTGCGGGGCTCACTCTGCTACTTTGGAGTAGTAGTGGAAAAAAATGGACATTGGTCCACATGGTTGTGTACATTGGCTCAGTGTGTCCCTCCAGAATGCAAATTACTGTGGAAGTTGTGCATTGACACAAGAGTTAACTGGAGAGCAGTTGCAGTGAAGTGTGCAAGGTGTATGTTCATCACTAAGAGTAGAGGCCCATCTGAAGGTTCAGTATTCCTCCACGGCAGCATCAGCCTTGTTCCAAGGTATCGAAAGATGACACAAAGTAAAGGTACCCCATGTCTGTGTGTAAAGGGACCCTGTAATTAAGCATCTAAGGTAGCCCAGAAGAACCTACTATCTGTGAAGGCCTCTCCTGTGACCTTTGCTTGGCGTCCAATGAGGAGGGAAACATGGGGGATGTGACTGGCATTCACACGTGTCCACAGGCAATGATGGATAGGGGATGCCAATTTTGCCATGAGGACGCCAGTGAGGCTGGGATTTTTCAATGGGGTTAGCACACTGGGGGGGCTTTACGCCTTCCTTTAATTTAAACCACTATTTATATCAGGTACTTTTTGGGAGATAGACCACTGGTTTTGGCCAGGGACCAATGCTGTACAAATCTCCAGGTAAACTTCTACACATAGGGAAGCTCCTCTATTTGATATCCTAAAGGAAATCTTTTTTACCTTTTACTTATTTACCTTTTTCTTAACCACTTCAGCCCCGGAAGGATTTACCCTCTTCCTTACCAGAGCACTTTTTGTGATAAGGCACTGCGTTGTTTTAACTAATAATTGCACAGTCGTGAGGCACTGTACCCAAACAAAATTGATGTCCTTTTTTTCCCACAAATAAAGCTTTCTTTTGGTGGTATTTGATCACCTCTGCAGTTTTTGAAAAAAAAACTTTTTTTTTACTTTTTGCTATAATAAATGTTCAAAAAAAATATAAAAAAACTAATTTATTCCTCATTTTAGGCCAATCTGCAGTGATGGCGGCAATCTGCAATTTTTATCAGGACTGCAACATTGCCACGGACAGATCGGACACTTTTGACACTTTTTGGGACCACTGACATTTATACAGCGATCAGAGCTAAAGATAGCCACTGCTTGCTGTATAAATGTCACTGGCAGGGAAGGGGTTAACACTAGGGGATGATCAAGGGGTTAAGTGTTCCCTAGGTAGGGGTTTCTAACCGTGTGGGGGGGGGGGGGGGTGTAGTGACTGGTGGTAGAGAGAGAATGCTGTTCCCGATCACAGATCCCCATTCTGGCTCTGTGAGGAGCGATTGCGGGCCAGTGTGTCGCCTGCTACAGTTTCTTAAAGCATCACCGTACAGCTATGGTGATTTGCGCAGTAGAGCCGACCTGCTGCCATCAAACGACAGCGGCGGCTGGTTGCCAAGTGGTTAAACTTATTCATTGTTTTCATATTTTATATCTATTCAGCCTTAACACCTGCTGTTAATACCCCTTTGAGGAGTCTTCCATTCCATTTTTATATTTATCTCTTCAAGACCATCTTTAACATGGTTAGATATACATAAATATGTGTTGGACCCTGTCCACACCTGTATGCATTCTTGTTGAGAAACATACATCGTATGTTTGGCAGCCTGCTTTTCATACACTTTTTCATATAGACATCAGTGGGTCGACCACCCTCAGCACCTTGTGATCACCCATCCAAACCTCTTGTGGGATTTTAGGGCCAGGCCTCTTTGGACATTTGGATCTCCCACGGCAAGCTGCTACCATTATCTTTTATATTATGATTCTGGTACATTGAGGTAAGTCAACTCTATTTATACAATGCCTATACATTCATTGGTGGTATACATATTTAATTTCTTTAGGCTGCATTCACACAGGGGCGACCCGACTTCAGAGCGACTTCGCTAGGCGATTTAAGCGCGACTTTCAGCGCGACTTCCAGCACGACTTAAAGGACCTCAGGCGACTTTACAACACGACTTTAGCCAGGCGACTTTGCCTTGACCAATCAGAGAAGAGAGGGAGGGGGCTGCCTAAAAATAAATTCTATTCTTTTTAACTGTGAAGTCGCTTCCATATAGATGGGGATCCGACTTGGAGGCGACTTCTATTGAATTCTATGGGCACAAGTCGGATAGAAGTAGTACAAGAACCTTTTCAGAAGTCGCCTTGAAGTCGGAGCGACTTCAGTCGTGTATATTAAGACGGCTCCCATTCATTTCAATGGGATTTAAAATGTCAAGCGACTTGGGGCGACTTGAGGCAACTCAAGTCGGATCGCAAGTCCCCCCTGTGTGAATGGGCTCTTATGTTTCTTTTTGTTCCATTATTATGTATGTTATTTTGTTTATATATGGAGGTACTCTCACTATTATCTCCTTAAGAATTTACTTTCAGTAATTGAAACGTGTTGGAATTCCATGGCCTAACAGTCAACAGCTACCTGTTCTGACATACAAAAATGTCTTATTATTTATTTATTTATGTCAGGTACTTATATAGCGCCGTCAATTTACACAGCGCTTTTACATATACATTGTACATCAATCCCTACCCTCAAGGAGCTTACAATCTAAGGTCCCTAACTCACAATCATACATACAAATACTAGGGCCAATTTAGACAGGAACCAATTAACCTACCAGCATGTCTTTGGAGTGTGGGAGGAAATCGGAGTACCCGAAGGAAACCCACGCAGGCACAAGAAGAACATGCAATCCAGGCAGGTAGTGTCGTGGTTGGGATGCAAACCAGTGCAAAGCAGTTTTACTGCTAGACGAAAGTGCTACCCACTACACCACTGTGTCGCCCATGTCTTATGTGGCCATGTTGTGAGAATTATATTCTAGATTATCTTGCACATGTACAGAGACCAGTACTTTTTTTACTTGGAATCTTTTATCTTTTTTTGTGCAAAAATATTCACCCTTTAAGCATTTTTGTTATAGTTTTGCTTTATTGGCTGCAACAAAGTGCCATGGGAGATGATCTTGGTTGTGGTTTAAACTTTTGGGACAGAGCAGTCTTGAACTTATTGTCCATTTACTACACTTTCTGGTATCCATATGCCTGCCGTTACATGCTAATGCTATGGTTAATATAGTATGTATGCATTATCATTTAATATCAAAATAAATATTGTGACATTTTGGGATACAGAGACACATTGCTCAAGTCTAAAGATGGAATGTATTTCTTCTAAAACCTTGTAATTTATTTGTGGAATTAGTACCCAGTACTTTTATATATTTACTTTTCTTTGTTCATTTTAAGAAGATGATTTCTATTAACTAGTACCACTTCCTACCAGTGTTTATAATCCTTGTTTTCGTTTGATCACTCCGTATCCATATGATGTTAGTAATCCGTAGCTTTCCTTAAACAAAAAAATAGGCTCAGTCTAAATAGGTAAGGGGCTCACAAATTCAGCATCCTGATATTTTTCTAATTAATGACTCAGGGGCAACTGCACTGTGTCATAGAAAATACAACCTTTCAGGTTGTCCTTCCTGACCCCACTAAGTTCCCATCCCCACATTGCATTGACACTAATGGCTCTGCTCTCTATGAGAAAAGAAAAAAGAAACCCATTGTAGAACATATGATACTGTGTAACCATGATTGATATACAGAGTGTATGCTTTTAGTTCATATTGCCTACTGAATGGTTGAGATATTCATATTTAGAGCCTTGTGCCAAGGGCAAAATGATGAGAAATACACTGGTTATGACATCTAATTGGGACTTGCCCAAATACAAATGTACTTTAAAATCTTTGATGTGAAAGGGATCTGTGACAAGACTTCAATGGGGTATTGTGGAGTGTAAGCAACTTGGGGCTCTAATTTAACTCTAAACGCTACACTCAAGCTGTTGTATCAATTATTACCAAGAAGATATAGCTGAAATGCACTCAACTGATTTGTTGAATTGCGTCTCTTTCACAAAATCAGGACAGCTTGTTACGCAATGCAACACTGTTTTTAAATATGTTTTTTATTGTATAAATTATGTGTGCGGTATATCGTGCACTAGCTAAAATATGTTGTAGTAAGGATGTACAATATGATGCTCAGGATTAAGTGCTGTGTGTTAACAAAGCAAATGCATTGAACATAATATATTATAAATATATATATATTGTTGATATTATGTTTAATTCGTTTGGTTGTTATTCTGGGAAGGGAATTGGATGGCAATTAGTCTGGAGAGGAATACACTGTGGTCTTGAGTATAGCACTGGGATTGGATGCCAGTAGGAGAGGTGTAGCAATCAGCCTTCAACCTTGACTTTCTGATAGTCATTACTCTGCAGCTCACATTTCTGCTGTACACACCTGTCCTTACTTGCACCCATTAATGCACTTTAACGTGAGGCCACAACTGTGCCTGACCAAATGTCATAGATTATAGCTGGCCATACAAATCTCGAATTCTGGCCAATTTGTGCCGAAACTGGAGCTGTAGGTGTTCCTGTCGGCACCTCCCAGCTTGCCAAACTTTGATTGAAAAATCAAAAGAACTGAGTGGATAATTATCAGCCAAACAGTGTCTGCTTGAGATGCATTCACTATTTGGGTACTTTGACAGCTGCAGAGGCAGTCAGTATACTGTAGCCAGCAGAGATGTTTCAATTTATTCAACCCAAAGGGGTTGAACAAGAGAAATCTTACTGTGTGTGGCTAGCCTATGGAACCCCCTTCTCCCAGATAGCAAGGATAACTTGCCACAAATTTGTAGAAGTGTTGAATTGTAAGTCTTGTTAACTTGCTGCACTTTTTCACTGGCAAGTTGTACACATTCAGAGCACTTGAAGCACATGTTCTAGTTGACACTTTTCCATTTTGTAGCAAATTTGCATAGCAAGTCTCTAGCAAGAACACATTTGCAGTGGTGAGCAAGAGCTCTGCAAATCACAGTGACCCCTGTGGTGGGATGACTATTGCACAACATAACTGAACCAGAATGTGCAGCAGACTTGCAGAATGTTTGCAAAGAAAATTGATCTGGAGTCATGCAATGTGGACTTGCTGCAATTGTGCAACATATTTGTGAAGCATGGCAAGTCTAGCAATAGCTTAGTAAGTAATTTTAAAATTTGCATCTCAATTGCTTGCTATCTGGGCTGTGTTTCCAGGAGCAATGGGCAGGGCAGATGCTAGTGCTGTGTAAAACTTTAGACAGATGACAGTAATTACACTGATTTCAGATTACTGTCATCTGTCTAAAGATTTTCATTACAGATAGTGGCAGAGTCAGCAGACTGATAACACAAACATACAGTACCCAGGTTCCAGACAGGCTAATGCAACAATGACACACAATGACACTGAGGTAACAAGTTGATAATTAGGATAGATATAATCAAGCTGTGTCTAAACAGTACACAAGAAAAAATACAATGCAAGGACTGACAGACAGAAGTCAGAGGCAGCCAGACTTTAATCAAGGACATGAAAAAACAGGTTTATGTCTGTTTGCTCATGCCACAGAGGGTCTACCAAATTCATCATCATGAATCAGCAAAATATTCCCAGTAAACAGCTTAAAAAAACACATCTTAGTAGTCCCGAGCTTTTGTTGGTATAAGAAGCCCCGGCATATGAGTTTAGTAATATGAACAGGAGCTAATAAAATTGTATGTAATGAGATTAATTGTGAACTTGTAGTGTTGCTAGTGTTTAGAGAAGTTTCTGAAAGCTTCAATGGCCAGTGGGTTAGTAGAATAGGCTGAGATAGAGTGCCTAGGACAACCTCTTGATGTTCTTAGCTCAAACCCACTAACAGAAGAACCCAACAGCAAGCACCTCTGGATTTGTGAAATAGGTGGAGAGACTATTTCTATTAGTCCATGTCCCATCAGCCAAACAGACAAGTTCAACAAGCCCAATGTTGGGCAGAAAACAGTTAATCCACTAATTTGCCTTGGGTTGCAGAAAGAAATTAGAGTCCATGGAGGAAACTCATACACAGGGACAGCATAAGGCACTATTCTGTCCTGTCAGAATTGAACTCAAACCTCAGTGCTGCAAGGTAAAATGCTAACCTATTAGGCAAAGTTATTCTCAATATTTCTCAATACTCCCCATTCCCTCTTTTTACAATGATTTTTTTGAGCACGCCTGAAATCAAAGACGTGTCTAAAGGTGGATTAACCCTTTGTTACGTGCTGCCCAGTTGTTACTAAATTCTATTCTACATCAAAATTGGGTTGTGTGAGGTCATTTGCTAAGTAAGAACATTACCTATAACACCAAACGATTTGCATTTGCTAATTCTGTTTTAAAATCTATTTAACAAAAAAAGAAACAACTTTTGCAATAATTTACAATAAGAATAAAAGAAGTCACAAAAAAGCTGAAATACAAGGCTTTGCCATTGTATGTCTTACATTTGGTTACAGGCATCGTACTGCAGTTTTTTCTATTTTGGCAATGCTGTTTATAAAGGTCACTGAGACTGTCACTTGCTTGTAGAAGAATGGTTAATAAGACTTTTAATAAATTCTCTTAGGGACTGTGAGAAATGCGCCACTTTAAAGTAGAAGAGAAAATGCCCCATGCTGCATGCATTAGTAGAAACTTTCCATCACACATACAGATATATAGAAGCTCTGAGCTTCAACATACTGATGCTGTAAAACAACCATTTAATAAGCCATTAAAATGCCATTGAGTTAGACACAAAAAAAAAAATGAACGAAAAGAAAGACATTTCAAATAATTAAGATCTTATGTCTTAGACCGACAAACAGTCTTTTAGCATATCATTTCCCCTGCAGATATCAGGCTGCATATAAATCTGATAATCCAGCGATATAACAAGGGAATACATTTAACACTGCTATCACTTTGTTTAGCATTCTGTATAGATAGCTGTTTTTTTTCAACAGTTATCAATTTTAGTGATCAGTGTTTGTAGATCAGTGACCTAAGACATTGAACATCAGAAATGTACAAACGGAATAAATAAACATACCGTAAGATACAATTTGCACTGTTATGATGTAGAAATGATCTACCTTTTCTACTCTAATTGTACAAAGGTTATAGTGCAAAATATTTTTGTAGTCTTTGTGAACTGGAAAATTTGAGGGAGTTGTCTGTAGTTTATTATGCATTATGTTGTGTATTATGTAAACATAATGGTTTCAGCTATAGAGACTTGAATGTCTAGAGTCTGTTTTTGATAAATAGATTTCCTATCTGTTGAATATTACTTTCCAACTTTAATGGAAGATGGCATTGTGTAAGTTTTATTTCAGATGGCATTTTTATGTATTTGTTATAATTAGTCCGATTTCACACCAACTTATTTTACTGTTTTTAAGTAAGTTTATACAAAAAGTAACCTATTAGAAAAATTCAGTAGTCATGGTGTAACTATGCAGTCACAATGTTATTCTATCAGTGTCAGACTTTGTCACATACAGTAGACATCCTGTGACCTGTCTCCCCTCTGACCCACTTTTGCTATATGATCTTGGTGTTTCATTAAAAACTGGGGACTGGAAGCAGATTTGGTGACCAGCTCCATCAATGTTAAAGTGGTTAAAGTTTATTAATATTTCTGGCAATGGTAATTAATTCCCACTAGGGTCTTTAGATTCATCTATCTGCTAAATATGTGGAGTTAAGTGTCTTTAAAAATATGTAGTGACATTGTACTAATATAAGACAAATTTCTAGAAGTTCAAGAATATATGAAATGATCTACACTGTATTAACCACTACAGATCCGCACTATAGCCAAAAGATGTCCTTACCTGAGGGAAATGGGGCCACCAATCCGAGACATTTGATTAGAGAGGCCCCTAGACCCCCTGCTCACCCTGGTACTGAACACAATGGGAGAATGCCTCATAGGCCGTAACACAAGTCATGGTCCCACTCGTCCCCCAGATCCCCGGAGAGATTAGTTTACAGAGCCTAACCACCGGGGTAAAGGGAGTCCATTCCTGTAGAAAACCGATATCACGCCTAGACATCACCAATTATGTCACATCTAGTAAAGTATATAAGAACTTGAAGATCTTTAAACAGAATATAATCATGTTACAGTGATGTATAAAAATTTCTGTGAATTGAGGTGTATAAATCGTCTATCTACTTAGATTTCTGGGATCACCCTTAATTAATGGTAACGGTCTTTATAATTATTTGAAATTGGTGAAATTGTAACTACCTCGACCAGTG